>CM061231.1:56197838-56654860 GCA_030844895.1 Ambrosia x helenae
CTATAAATTAAACCCCTCTTGTCACACCCTCAAAATCCACTTGCGGAGTTTTACCGCGAGGCGCATGACAAACCAGGATCCAAACCAACGATCACAATAAACAAGTCTAAATGAACATATGCAATTTAAGAAAACATAGTTTAAAATCCCCAATTACAGCGGAAGCTTATTCAAAACATAATCCAAATTAAACCAAGTGTTCAACGTTTGAAAATCCATGCAATCCTAACTAGACGCCGTGCAGACGCGTGCGCCCTAGTTCCATTGTGCTACCTTAGCGACCTGAGAAAACATGTAAAAGTTTACGTCAGCACAAAAATGCTAGTGAGTTTACAGGTTTTGTAATCCAAGTACCAAGTTCAACCTGTCCATACTATAACAAATCGAAAACCAAAGTACGCTAGCTAGGCGTATGTTTTGTTACTACTACGATTGGAAAACCATTACTAACTCGCAAACCAGATGTCGTGCCCGATGTAGTAACCTGTTGTTCCTGTTTGAGACAATATGCACCCGCCGACCCTCCAAGTCGACGAGCGGGGTTGGTCACTCCCAATAGCGCTATTCACATTTCCCCGTTGTGCAAACCCGCACATTCATGGTTCCCCCCCCCCGGGACTTCCAAAGATCGTATAGTAAACAATAGAAACACATAGTATGACAGTAGTTACCAAACATAAGTTTTAACGCATGTTTTCTCCCCCGAAAAGTGAAACCAGTTAAAAGAGGGGCCGTAAACTCACCTTAAGTTGTGTTACTCCGTAACACGAATAAACTCAGCAGCTATGCTAGTCCCGTAAAGCGACGACCTAACATATGACAGTTACAAGTACTTAGACTAATAACCCGCAGGTTAGTTAGTCCCTAGATGTCCAGACCATAACCAAGTTCGTTTGAAAACACCGTGACTGCTTAACTGACCCAATGTACAAGACTCGACATCCCATTGGTGACCCGAGACTCCCCGTGTTATGTTTACGCTCCCAAACAAACAATCATGCAATCACACTTAACATACGTTAACGCCCAACATGTTATAGCACGTAGTTCACGTATCACATAATTACATCCAAACATATGTTACCAAGTTATTAGATATGTTACGGGGTTCCTAGCATGTTCCTAGATGTCAAATCGGGTCTCGGAATGCTAGTTTACACTTACAGCAGCAGTACACGCGATTAGGAAAAGTCAACTAGCATTTAGGTTGGTCAACAGGCATTTAGGAAGGCTAATCGCATGTAATATAGGCATTTAGGGTCATAAGACATGTAAATCTTGAGTTTATATGCGATTAGGGCTATAAGACATGTATTTCAGGACTTAACTAGCATTTAGGATCACAATTGCATGTAATAGAGGCATTTAGCCCCCAATTGCATGGTATATAGGCGATTAGGGCCTCTTTATAGGCGATTGGCCTCCTAATCGCCTATAACATAGGCGATTAGGGTTGCTAATCGCCAATAGCCCAGCTGTTCCGGTTTTTCGCGCGTTTAACACTCCAAATCAGATCCAGAACGCGTGTAATCATCCAATATCAATCCAACAACTATACCAAACATGTTTAAACCAAAATCCTTCGTTTAGACTCGTATTATCAGCCCTGCATGCAACTTTGTAATCCAAACACAATACACATAGCATGAAACATCACATTAACATGCATAACTATCACCCTAATGAACAATTACTCAGATCCTATCATCATGCCATCATTATTAATCTGAAACTAACCTAATAACATGTAATCATCCATCTTGAATCATAAAAACCCTAGCTTTTAATCATAAACACATATAACACATGTATGATAGATAGAATCCGATTAACCACACTTATTAACGATTTTCAGAAAGCTTATTTGTTTTAGAACAGGTCTGGACCATTAGGGATTTAATAAAAACGTTAATAAAGATTGCATGGATGGAAACCACACCTTAGATTTGTGAAAGATTGATGAAATAAGCTTGAAACCTTGTGTTTTGATCAAAAATCACGTTCCAGAGGTTGTGTGTGTGTTGGGGCGGTTTATGGGACGACTAGGGTTGCTATTATGAAGTTTAGGAGGTCAAGCATTGTATTTATAGTCGTTTTTAGTCGTCCAGCACGTAACACGCGATTGTGCAGCATTTACACGCGATTAGCATTGCTAATCGCATGACTGTGCATGCATTTAGGGCTAATCGCCCACTGTAGCATGCATTTAGCATGCTACTCGCCCCAGATGTTGCCCAATCGCATACCCTATAGGCGATTGGGCTCCCCTAATCGCCTATAGGGGTTGGTTCCATGTATTTTGCGCGTTAAACCCCGTTTTAACATATGTTAACACATTTTCACATACCGACAAGTCACATAATGATTTTAAACACATAACACTTGCAAACAACCATATTCACACTCGTTCACCAATTCCCCGGACTCGAGACTTGTATGTTCCGTATAACCTGACGATTCTACGAATCGTCACCATTTGTACACTTGGTTAAGGACTGACATCTAATGAACCTCTAGACCAACATCCAATGATCTTCTATACTAAACCGGTAGTTCCCGAACCATAACACGACTTAACTAACCCAGTTAAGTACAATATACGCGTGACTCGCTAAGGTAGACTTTCATCTAGATAACGTTGTTAACCAGAATTTGCCGGGTGTCACATCATCCTCACGTTAAAAGAATTTTCGTCCCGAAAATTGCACAAGTACCAAAAAGGAATGACGAAAGAAACAAATAAAAGATAGAAACCAAAAGAGATTTACCCGAGTTGTCACATCATCCCCACGTTAAAAGGAATCTCGCCCCGAGATTCGTTCAGCTGCAGTGGAGACATATCTCGATTCGAACGCTTCCTTAGGAAAGAGATGAGGATATTTAGACTTCATCTGATCCTCCCGTTCCCAAGTGTACTCTGGTCCCCGGTTCGAGTTCCAGCGAACCTTAACAATGCGAATCTTGTTATGACGTAGGCTACGAATCTTGTAATCCAGAATCTCCACAGGTTCTTCTACAATCCGAAGACGATCATCAACCTTGATCTCTTCCAGTGGAACGATGAGAGACTCGTCAGCCAGACACTTCTTTAAGTTGGACACATGGAAGACGTTATGTACGTTACCGAGCTCCGTCGGTAAATCAAGACGATACGCCACCGGTCCAATCCGTTCCAGGATCGTAAATGGACCGACATACCGAGGGTTGAGTTTGACACGCTTCCCAAAGCGTATGACGCCCTTCCACGGTGAAACCTTCAGAAGTACCTTGTCATCAACTTGGAATTCCAATGGTTTGCGACGCTGATCGGCATAACTCTTTTGCCGATCCCGTGCCGCTGCCAACCGGTTACGAATCTTTACGATCTTTTCCGAAGTTTCGTACACTAGTTCAGGCCCAGTGAGTTGACTCTCACCCACCTCAGCCCAACAAAGAGGAGAACGGCATTTCCGCCCGTACAGTGCCTCGAACGGAGCTGCCTTGATACTCGTGTGATAACTGTTGTTGTAAGAGAATTCTACTAACGGTAGATGAGCTTCCCAACCTTTGCCAAAATCGATCACACATGCTCGCAGCATGTCTTCTAAAGTCTAAATCGTGCGCTCACTCTGACCGTCAGTCTGTGGGTGATAAGCTGTACTCATGTCTAGCTGGGTACCCAAAGCCTTGTGTAAAGACTTCCAGAAGTGAGAAGTAAAATGGGAATCACGATCCGAAATAATAGAAACCGGCACCCCGTGCTTAGAAACAACTTCCTTCAGATAAAGACGAGCCAAACGATCCATGGTGTCGGTCTCCTTAATAGCGAGAAAATGGGCTGATTTTGTCAACCGATCAACAATCACCCATATCTTATCATTCCCGCTTGGTGACTTAGGAAGTTGCGTGACAAAATCCATTGTAATCCGTTCCCATTTCCACTCCGGAATTTCAGGTTGTTGCAAGAGACCCGACGGTTTCTGGTATTCCACTTTGACCTTAGCACAGGTCAAGCATTTGCTCACGTATGAGGCTATATCCGACCTCATGTTTGGCCACCAGTAAAGCACCTTCAGATCTTGGTACATCTTATCCGAACCAGGATGAATAGAATACCGGGACTTATGAGCCTCATCTAAGACAAGCTCCCGAAGTCCCCCGAATAAAGGAACCCATATGCGTTCTGCGAAGTAATGCAGGCCATCAGGCCTTCGCTCGAGGTGCTTGTCGGCACCGTGCATAGTCTCAGCTTTAAGGTTTTCCTCCTTCAAAGCTTCTAACTGGGCAGAACGGAGTTGATCAGGTAGGGAGGAATGAATGGTGAGTTGCAACGCCCGAACGCGACGAGGTTTAGTTGATTCCTTCCTGCTCAAGGCATCTGCTACAACATTCGCCTTGCCAGGATGGTACTTAATGGCACAATCATAGTCGTTCAGGAGTTCAATCCAACGACGCTGTCGTATGTTCAAATGTTGTTGGTCGAAAATATGTTGAAGACTCTTGTGATCGGTGTAGATGGTGCATTTGGTACCGTACAAGTAATGTCTCCAAATTTTCAACGCGAAAACCACTGCACCCAACTCCAAGTCATGGGTGGTGTAGTTCTTCTCGTGCACCTTGAGTTGACGAGAAGCATACGCAATTACTTTCTCGCATTGCATCAACACGCAACCGAGACCATGAATAGAGGCATCACAGTAAACAACGAAATCATCAGGGCCTTCAGGTAAGGACAAAATAGGAGCAGAACAAAGTTTAGACTTCAGTTCTTGAAATGCCGACTCTTGTGGTTCACCCCAGTCAAATTTTCTATCCTTCTGAGTAAGAGTGGTGAGGGGTTGAGCGATCTTCGAGAACCCCTGAATGAAACGACGATCGTAGCCCGCAAGGCCTAGGAATTGCCGCACCTCAGTTGGCGTCTTTGGTGCTCCCCAGTCCTTGATCGCTTCGATCTTAGCCGGATCGACATGAATTCCTAGTTCATTAACCACATGTCCTAGGAACTGAACTTCGCGTAACCAAAAGTCACACTTTGAGAATTTAGCGTAAAGTTGTTCCCGTCGCAAAAGTTCCAAAACTAAACGCAGGTGTTCCTGGTGTTCGGTCTTGTTCTTGGAATAAATCAGAATATCATCAATAAACACAATGACGAACTTGTCAAGATATGGCTTGCAAACGCGGTTCATCAAGTCCATGAAAACCGCCGGTGCATTTGTGAGACCGAAAGGCATGACCAAGAATTCGAAATGGCCATAACGTGTACGAAAGGCAGTCTTTGCAACGTCAGCTTCCCTTACGCGCAACTGGTGATAACCGGACCTCAAATCAATCTTGGAGTAGTAACTAGAACCCTGGAGTTGGTCGAATAGATCATCAATACGTGGAAGAGGATAACGGTTCTTGACAGTCAATTTGTTCAGTTCTCTATAGTCCACACACAATCGGAAACTTCCATCCTTCTTCTTGACGAATAGAATCGGGGCTCCCCAAGGGGAAGAACTTGGTCTGATGAAACCCTTGTCCAAGAGTTCCTGTAACTGACTAGATAATTCCTGCATCTCAGGAGGTGCAAGACGGTAGGGGGCCCGAGCAATAGGAGCAGCCTCTGGTACAAGATCAATGCCGAACTCAACCTGACGATGGGGAGGAAGACCAGATAAATCATCGGGAAAAACATCAGGAAACTCGCGTACAACTGGAATATCGTCGATCTTCTTCTCATCACTAGAGGAAACAGATAAGAGTGCCAAAACGGCCGAGTAACCCTTCCGAAGACACTTAAGGGCTTTCATGCTAGAGATGATGTTTAGCGGAACACCACCCTTGATACCGTACACAGAAAGGAATTCTCCATCAGGGAGAGGAATCCGAATAATCTTGTCGTAACAGACAATCTCCGCGCGATACAAAGACAACCAATCCATGCCTACCACCACGTCAAAACTACCCAAAGGTACCGGCATAAGGTCGATGGGGAACGACAAACCCGACAACTCTAGTTGACACTCCCGAAGGATACTAGTAGCCTCAATCTTTTTACCGTCAGCCAACTCAATAATATACTTAGCCTCTAATGGTACGGGTACTACATCTAGCAGTCGACTAATTTCCATGGATACAAAACTCTTGTCGGCACCAGAATCAAATAAAACACTAACAGAGCGATTATTGAGAAGGAACGTACCGGTAACTGTGTCAGGATCCTGTCTAGCCTCGGCGGCTCCAATGACGAAGGCACGTGCATTCCTGCCGCCGCCCCCGTTGTTTCCGTTACCGTTGTTCCCGCCCTGCTTCAGTTTCGGGCAATCCTTCTTGTAATGCCCAGTCTCACCACAGTTGTAACATCCTTGTCTTCCCGTAGTTCCTTGAGCAGCAGGAGCCGGGGTATTGCTTGGGGCCTGGGTCGATGGAAGTGTAGCCCGACAATCTTTAGCAAAATGCCCATATCGCTGGCAGCGATGGCAACGGTTACTGTCGCAGTTCCCTTGATGATGACGTCCACACTTGTTACATTTAGGCAGTTTCCCCGCATAACCACCCTGTTTGTTACCAGTAGAAGAAGAACCCCCATTATCGAACCTCTTACCCTGCTGTGCTGGCCCAGATCCTTTCCCCTCGTTTTCCCACTTACGCTTGTTGTTCTCTGGGGCCTTGACAGTCGAACCCTTAGCAGGCAAAATACCCTCATTCACCTTCAAATTGGTCATCCTATGAGCCGATCGGACCACCTCTGAGTATGTAGGATGATTTCCCGCAGCTACCAACCCTGCGATTTCTGGCACTAACCCCGAGATATAGTGTTCGATCCTCCTATATTCTGGCACATGCATATCAGGACATAGCACTGCCAACTCATTACGCCTTACCGTATACTTCTCAATTTCGGACCCAGACATCTTGAGGTTCCACACTTCGTGCTCTAACTTCTGCACCTCTTCCCTTGGACAGTACTCACGCTTCAGCAGTTGCACAAAATTCTCCCAAGGCATAGCATAAGCCTCCCCAATACCCATATTCTGGGTGATGTTATTCCACCAGGTCAAAGCAACATCCTGGAATAATGCAGCAGCATACTTAACCCGATCCTCTGGGAGACAGTTACACATCAGAAACACTGACTCTACCTTTTCCAACCACCTGAGTAAGCTCACCGCACCCTCAGTGCCAGAGAATTCCTGCGGCTTACAGTCCCGAAACATCTTGTAGGTACACATGGGTGGGGGTGGGTTAACAGGACCACCTGAAATGAAACGCATGAGAAACCACGAAGAATGTAAACAAGGTTCACCAATGAGGCAAAGAAAATGGATAAATCAACTTACCACCACCATTGTGCCCTAACTGGAAGGCAGCTTGTAGCAAGTTGTTCAGATCTTCCTGTGATAGGTTAACACCTCCACGACCACCAGCACCACCGCGACCACCACCACGTCTACCATTGCGACCACCTCCACATCCTCCTCGTACTCCAGACATGATTCTGACAGAAAGAACGAGAAAATTTAGTTTCGCAGCTAATGATAACCACTAACGTTTACAAGATCAAAGCTAGATCCAATCCAGGACTATCCATTCGAACCCAGAGCTCACCAGGGTTTTCATGCATTTCGGTTTATGATTTTGTGTGCACCCAAAATGATAAACCGCTCTACATGGTCCTCCAAGTGTTCTCCTAGTTCAAAGTTCAAATCACCGAACATAGACTCTTAGCTATACACCGTAATGCTACGGTAGTTTATGGCAAGTGTTTCTATTGGAGTATGAAAGGGAGATGTCCGAGCCTTGGACAAATCTCAAGAGTACACAATTTACCCCAATACACCACACTGCCTAGAAAGCAAGTAACTCGACCTAAGATAGAACGGATGATGTAACATAGGAAGGTCAAATGATTTAGAGACACCCCGACAACCCATACGTAATCCATCAAAATGTTTAGTACTATGTGATCGTCTAGTGTGTGCGACTCGGCTATAGACTAGACTCTACATGCAGTCCTAGTTCACTATAACCTGGCTCTGATACCAATCTGTCACACCCTCAAAATCCACTTGCGGAGTTTTACCGCGAGGCGCATGACAAACCAGGATCCAAACCAACGATCACAATAAACAAGTCTAAATGAACATATGCAATTTAAGAAAACATAGTTTAAAATCCCCAATTACAGCGGAAGCTTATTCAAAACATAATCCAAATTAAACCAAGTGTTCAACGTTTGAAAATCCATGCAATCCTAACTAGACGCCGTGCAGACGCGTGCGCCCTAGTTCCATTGTGCTACCTTAGCGACCTGAGAAAACATGTAAAAGTTTACGTCAGCACAAAAATGCTGGTGAGTTTACAGGTTTTGTAATCCAAGTACCAAGTTCAACCTGTCCATACTATAACAAATCGAAAACCAAAGTACGCTAGCTAGGCGTATGTTTTGTTACTACTACGATTGGAAAACCATTACTAACTCGCAAACCAGATGTCGTGCCCGATGTAGTAACCTGTTGTTCCTGTTTGAGACAATATGCACCCGCCGACCCTCCAAGTCAACGAGCGGGGTTGGTCACTCCCAATAGCGCTATTCACATTTCCCCGTTGTGCAAACCCGCACATTCATGGTTCCCCCCGGGACTTCCAAAGATCGTATAGTAAACAATAGAAACCCATAGTATGACAGTAGTTACCAAACATAAGTTTTAACGCATGTTTTCTCCCCCAAAAAGTGAAACCAGTTAAAAGAGGGGCCGTAAACTCACCTTAAGTTGCGTTACTCCGTAACACGAATAAACTCAGCAGCTATGCTAGTCCCGTAAAGCGGCGACCTAACATATGACAGTTACAAGTACTTAGACTAATAACCCGCAGGTTAGTTAGTCCCTAGATGTCCAGACCATAACCAAGTTCGTTTGAAAACACCGTGACTGCTTAACTGACCCAATGTACAAGACTCGACATCCCATTGGTGACCCGAGACTCCCCGTGTTATGTTTACGCTCCCAAACAAACAATCATGCAATCACACTTAACATACGTTAACGCCCAACAAGTTATAGCACGTAGTTCACGTATCACATAATTACATCCAAACATATGTTACCAAGTTATTAGATATGTTACGGGGTTCCTAGCATGTTCCTAGATGTCAAATCGGGTCTCGGAATGCTAGTTTACACTTACAGCAGCAGTACACGCGATTAGGAAAAGTCAACTAGCATTTAGGTGGGTCAACAGGCATTTAGGAAGGCTAATCGCATGTAATATAGGCATTTAGGGTCATAAGACATGTAAATCTTGAGTTTATATGCGATTAGGGCTATAAGACATGTATTTCAGGACTTAACTAGCATTTAGGATCACAATTGCATGTAATAGAGGCATTTAGCCCCCAATTGCATGGTATATAGGCGATTAGGGCCTCTTTATAGGCGATTGGCCTCCTAATCGCCTATAACATAGGCGATTAGGGTTGCTAATCGCCAATAGCCCAGCTGTTCCGGTTTTTCGCGCGTTTAACACTCCAAATCAGATCCAGAACGCGTGTAATCATCCAATATCAATCCAACAACTATACCAAACATGTTTAAACCAAAATCCTTCGTTTAGACTCGTATTATCAGCCCTGCATGCAACTATGTAATCCAAACACAATACACATAGCATGAAACATCACATTAACATGCATAACTATCACCCTAATGAACAATTACTCAGATCCTATCATCATGCCATCATTATTAATCTGAAACTAACCTAATAACATGTAATCATCCATCTTGAATCATAAAAACCCTAGCTTTTAATCATAAACACACATAACACATGTATGATAGATAGAATCCGATTAACCACACTTATTAACGATTTTCAGAAAGCTTATTTGTTTTAGAACAGGTCTGGACCATTAGGGATTTAATAAAAACGTTAATAAAGATTGCATGGATGGAAACCACACCTTAGATTTGTGAAAGATTTGATGAAATAAGCTTGAAACCTTGTGTTTTGATCAAAAATCACGTTCCAGAGGTTGTGTGTGTGTTGGGGCGGTTTATGGGACGACTAGGGTTGCTATTATGAAGTTTAGGAGGTCAAGCATTGTATTTATAGTCGTTTTTAGTCGTCCAGCACGTAACACGCGATTGTGCAGCATTTACACGCGATTAGCATTGCTAATCGCATGACTGTGCATGCATTTAGGGCTAATCGCCCACTGTAGCATGCATTTAGCATGCTACTCGCCCCAGATGTTGCCCAATCGCATACCCTATAGGCGATTGGGCTCCCCTAATCGCCTATAGGGGTTGGTTCCATGTATTTTGCGCGTTAAACCCCGTTTTAACATATGTTAACACATTTTCACATACCGACAAGTCACATAATGATTTTAAACACATAACACTTGCAAACAACCATATTCACACTCGTTCACCAATTCCCCGGACTCAAGACTTGTATGTTCCGTATAACCTGACGATTCTACGAATCGTCACCATTTGTACACTTGGTTAAGGACTGACATCTAATGAACCTCTAGACCAACATCCAATGATCTTCTATACTAAACCGGTAGTTCCCGAACCATAACACGACTTAACTAACCCAGTTAAGTACAATATACGCGTGACTCGCTAAGGTAGACTTTCATCTAGATAACGTTGTTAACCAGAATTTGCCGGGTGTCACACCTCTGGACCTTCACAACTCGCCAATCTTCCTTTCTTAATCACCAATTTCTCTTAACAATCCTCTGTTCTTGGATTTCTGATCGTGTTTGACTTCGAAGCTTTGACTAGTCGTTCGTATTCGATTCAGCTTTGTAAGTATGATTTTTGTTGTGGGTTTTATTGATCGGCATCCACTCAACATTAAACCTAAGGTTAATTGGGTTAATCTTGTGTGAATTGCTCAATTGCAGAATCTAGGGCTCGAATGTATTATTTGGGGAAGAACACGATTTTACTTATGTTATTTATTTTAAATAAACTGAAACCAAACACAACCACTGGTCTGGACCAAGTGGTTGTGTCTGGTGCCCTCTGACCGAGCCACGCGGGTTCGATCCCCAGCTGTGGCAACCTTTTTCCTTTTTGTTTTGTTTTAATTAAAAACAATCAAGATTAATTATATATATTTTATACTCTATATTTTGCAATGTCGGTGCACTCACAGATTTGCACTATTGCAAATGTGGCACGCATTTCAAAAAACTTTTGTGGAGTGGCATGCTGGTAGTTTGTTAGTTTTATCAGGGTTTTTTCATCTACTACAAATACGTATTATTTCTCTATCCTTCACATATGAACCCTAATCTGCTTAATCTACATCTCTGTGTCTCTCTCTGCTTTTCTTTTTTAGATATATGTTTTCTTCTCTGCTTTCTATCTTTGTATCTCGGTTCTCTTGGTTCCGTCACCGGCGATTGCTCTTGCCGGTTGGTTTCAGTCCATCCTTGGCAGCGGCGTCCCGGTTAATCGGCAGGCCTTAAATTTCTCGATGACTTTTTGGGCCATAACGTTGAATTGCATTGTTTTTGGAGAAAGGGATGTTGGATGTTGTTGTTGTCACCGGCGGTATGTGAACCGTCTTTGGCGGCAACGCGTGTTGGTTGTGGCTCTTTAATGTTTCCCTAATTTTGGGGGTTTCGTGTTGGCGTCTGTTGCCTTTGTTGATGGCAGATTTGGGCCAGACTTTATACGATGCTTTTGATGCTTATGGCGGTATGTGTCTGCCTTTGGTGGCGGCAACAGGTTGTTGTGGATATGTAATGTTCCCCTAATTTTGGGGTTGTCTTTGTTGATGGCAGCTTTGGGCCCAAATTATACGGTGATTATGATGGTTTCATTATTGTCTCGATGATGACCCTACGCTCATCTGAGAGTTGCCCTAATTTGTTATCTAGAATTGAATAAAATGGTTTGTGTAAATCGATGGTTTTGGATTTAGTGTTTTAATTTGTTGGTTACCCTGCTTTGATTCTTGGCCTGCGGGTTTTTTCGCTTACAGTTTGTCATAGGTTGTTAAGGCTATGATGAGTTAAATAGTATGAAAATAATAACAGATGAGGATGTTGATTTGGCGTGGCAAGGTCAAAGGATGGCGGGTGTTTACCCGCAACCCCTTGCAGTCATATTGGTGTATCCTTTTAGTAACTCTGAGCCTTGATCATAGTTTTGTAATACAACAAAAGGATCACAATGTAACATTCGCATTTAATAATTATACGTTACGTATAATTTGGATTAAAACGACAAGTTCTATTATTATAATTTACATTTAATTATTTTGTAGCATTTTAAATATATATATATATATATATATATATATATATAAAGATTTATAATAATAATAATAATAATACATAAAACATAAAAACTATAATGTGTTAACCCAACCCACCTGAGCCCATTTCAGATCTGCTAGCCCAACAGCCCACCTCCTCTTCTTGCCCTTAAATCTGAGCCCACATAGCCCAAACCTGAGCCCATTAAACCAAGTCCAAACCCCCTTCCCCTCTCTTTTAGTTGCTGTTAAATATATATATATATATATATATATATATATATATATATATATATGGTTCTGCCGGGTTTCGAACCCGAGCAGCAACCCGGTTCAACCTTAAACAACACACCACAACCATCTGGGCTAGCACTCCCATCTGTGTCAAAACCGGCCAATTATTATTATAACACAACTTCAAACTATTTCAGTTGACCTTGAAAGTCAACTGTGATCATGACTTACCATAATCACTATCTTTTGACTCGCATTTTGATCAGGAATGGATTGACAACGTGATTACCGGCCTACCCTTCATCTTTTTTGCGTGTAATTACAACTAATTGGAATCAATTATGCAATAATACGCGTCCCACATTCAATTCCTAGTCAACACATACCAATTCGATCACCTAGGACTGTTTACTATAAATTGAACCTTGTAGGACAATCACAAACCTCCGAACATCATTTCCCAACCACCAATTCTACTTAAAATCCTCTGCTTCTGTTATTACGAATCGCGTTTTACTTCTTAAGGTTGACCGGCCAATCAAGCATCGAAACAACATTGTAAGCATAATTATTGTTATGGGGTTTGTTCATCGGCATTCACACATCAAAAACCCTAAGATTAATCAGGCTATTGATGTGTGAATCGCTTGATTGGAAAAGCTAGGGCTCGTGATTGATATTTGGGGATAAACTGATTTAATATAGTGTATTTATTTTATTTAAACAGGGTTAAATCACTACCACAGGCCTAGGCCAAGTGGTTGTGATCGATGCTTGTAACCAAGGGCACCCGGGTTCGAGTCCCGGCTTGGGCGCCCCTTTTTCCACTTCTTTTTAACCTTTTTAAAACAAACCAAATTATATATATTACATTTAAACTTGTAAATTCATTTTTAAATATTAAAACCTTTTTATAAATTCTAAAAAAATTATATTTATCAAATCTGATGTAAAAGATTTATCTACAATTTTTAGTTTTCTGAAATTCATTTATTTAATATTTATAATAATTAAATCAATTTTATACTATTATATTTATAAAAATCCATTAAAATATCAAAACAATTTTATAAATTCCTACAAAAATTATCCTGAGTTTGTACAATGTTAAACTTTACTGAAATGATTTTTAATTCAGAAAAATCATTTATTTATTATTTTTAATCAATTTTTGTTAGTTTTAATCATAATTAAATCATAATAAATTCAATTTTTATTATTCTTGCACCAAAATTTTATACAATTTATTTTTAAATATTTAGAACAGAAATATGATTTTTAAAATAATAATTCTTTAATTTTGGTATTTTTAAATATTAAAGTTAAATTTTGGCAATTTGTAATAAATAGATTTAAAAATCTATTTTCAAGAAAATAATTTTATAAAAATTATTTTTATACTTCAAACACATTATTGTGAACATTCTAAATTCAAATTTTATAAAAAGACTTTCTTTTATTTAATTATCAAATTTCCCTTTATTTAATTAACATTTTATTATAAATTCAACAATTGGATATCCCCAAATCGAAACCCTAGAATATACTTATAAACTAGTTAGACTTAGACTTATTTGTTGCCTTATACATAGGGTAATACTTGGCAATCTATTGGGCTACACTTATACTATTCTTCAATACCTAATACTATACCAAGGTGAGTTTACGTAACCATGTTTATGCGATTCTTTATACTTGCAACAATTATTTAAGCAATTCAACATGCATGTCTAGTAGTAAACTTTATTGCCTCATGAATTAGTCAACAGCTTCAACGAGTTTCAACGAGTTTCAACATTTACATAATCATTAGCTATGGCCAAGCCGACGATACTCAATAATAGATCTATTGGATTGACAACCCCACCCGGATACGTGTACCTCCTATATAGGTAACGTGGGTGATTGTTATCGTTCCAACATATTACTAAGGTGAACCGTAGATGACGGGATGGACCTAAACTAGTCGGAGGTTTGATTATGTCAACATATTATACTATTCATGTAGACTTAAATTTACGATAGACATACGAATTGCTAGACTTTTATACTTAAACTATATGCTTAACATGGATTATGTATTCTCACCAACTTCTAGTTGACCCCCCCCCCCCATTTTTACAACTCAACAGGTAATAATGATGCATGAAGATTAGAGTATTTATGAAGACAATAAGGAGTCTATGCATGCTTGATTCTTATTTGATGTATTAGATTTCCACATTTAAAACTCTTATGTATTTCTATTTTTGGATATTTGCAATTTAATATTTATTTCAATTAAAATTTGGATTACCATGTGCTACTGTATACTCATTCTTACGTGACACCTCGATGTTTCCGCCATCGGTTGGGGTGTTACACACAACCTACAGTAGCAACAATCAAAGCACAACCGCGTATGTATGTTTTTTACTATCCGATTTGTTTTACATGCGTTTTAGTTTTTTTTTTTTTCTATGATAATAATTCGATTAGTGTTATGTTGCATGCTTGAATGGTTACTTTTTAGCTTTGTGCTTTATTTGCAACCTTTGTTTTGCTACAGTTGCATTAAGGGTGTTTAGGTCTTTTGCTTTGGTTGAATTATTTTGATTTAACCGGTAATGTGCTTACACTATGTCTTTTGCTTTGATTTAACCGGTAATGCGCTTAGTTTTTTCGGTGACATGGCTTAGGCGATGATGATTAACTCTTGACAAGACAGTTGCGTTGCTACAAACGAGCAAACACATAACGTGCAACCAAGAGATTGAGCCTAAGCAACTCAAGTGTTGCTGCTTATATGGTATTAGTTTCTGATCAAGATAAATGCGATATCATGCTGTTGGTTACTGTATGTGTAGTTTTGCTGTACAGCAGGGTTGCAGTTTCGTAATTTTTTTGGTCGAGGGTTGGCGTTCAATCAAAACGAGCGCACAGATGGCTAACGCTGTTAAGATTCGTTGCGATAACTGAAGACTTTTGGGTGATATTCTCAAAGGACTAGCTGACACTCACCCTCATGTCAACAAGTTTGCTTATTGATGAAATTGAAAAGGTAACGTACCATTTAAGGTTTATATATTTTCCTGAAAATATATTGGTAACCACTTTCACATAACAGGCATGGCATATGGTTTACCGAGATCTACTTAATCAATAAAAGTATTTGTACCAACCTAAGAATATTATATTTGATGTTAAGGCCTCGAAAAATTAAATAACTAAAGCGATACTAATGAATGTTTCAAAACGCAGGTTTAGAGGCCTCGCACCAGCCAATCTCATCACAGTTTGGGATAACGTCTTTACGCATGTTTAGAGGCCTCGCACCAGCGTAAAGCGATACTAACTAAAGTGACCGCCAACAAAATATCTATGCGAGGAAGACAAAGACATCATCCCAAACTTTATGTAAATATTCTACGCTTCTTCGACTGGGTGACGCAAGCAGCCACTGCGGTGGCGGAGAAGGTGGTTTTTGGTGGCAGTGACAGCGGCGTCCCCGGCTATGGTTTACGAATTAAGGTGATAGCGGTAAATTAATATGATACAATATACCCTTCATCCTCATCTCACTATTTATCGCCTTATGCATATTCTGTGTTTTAGGTAGTGTTTAGGTGATTTTGATTTGGTATTATTGTTTGATGGTTGAAAATGATATACATTTACAATTTATTTGACTTGAATGTTGGATTTTTAAAGCTTTATATTTTGCTGTTTGACTTGGTAAATTGCTTTATGTTGTTATTGTTCACATGTAGAATTTTTGACTCGCTTGGATTTATACGATACAAGCTGAAGAGATATTTGAGTCTTAACCACCTGAAGTACACATCTTGGGTAACAACTTCATTTTGTTTAGAGACATTCATTATGCCTGCTCCTTTGTTGAAGATGTATAGGTAAGCTTTACGATGCTAAAAAGGCACATGCAATATAATTCATTTATATTATAGAATGTAAACATTATATATGGGTAAAGGTTGGTGTTGAACAATGTCTGGGCGACGATGGATTTCTAGGTTCTCCACATTGTGGATAAAGATGCTTTGGATTAACTCCAAAATGGTACAGGGATATTTTACTTTTAATGTACAACAACCTTTATCGATTCATTTTCTGTAAAAGGCCTCACTGTCGCAGCAACGCGCGACTCGGGTAAAAAAACTTGTTGCTTATATTTTCTAAATTCATTTTAAAATATTGAAACTCTTTTAAAAATTTTACAAAAATTATTTTGTGTTAATCTAATGAAAAAGTTTAACATACAATTTTTAGTTTTCAAAAATTTATTTATTTAATATATTTAATAAATAAATCAAGTTTATTCTTTTATATTTATAAAATTCTATTAAAATATCAAAACAATTTTATAAATTTCCACAAAAATTATTCTGAGTTTTTATAACAATAAACTTTTCTGAAATGATTTTTATTTCTGAAAAATCATTTATTTAATATTTTTAATCAATTTTTGTTAGTTTTAATCATAATTAAATCATAGTAAATTCATTTTTCAATATTTTTGCACCAAAATTTTATATAAATTATTTCTAATTATTTGGAACAGAAATATAATTTTTAATCTAATAATTCTTTATTTTTAGTATTTTTAAATATTAAAGTTAAATTTTGACAATTAGTAATAAATAGATTTAATATTCTATTTTAAAGAAAATAATTTTATAAAAATTATTTTTATACTTTAAACTCATTATTGTGACCATCTTGAATTCAAATTTTATAAAAAGATTTTTGTTTATTTATTTACTAAATTTCTCTCAATTTATCAAACATTTTAATTATTAATCAAACGAGCATTATCCCCAATTCGAAGCCCTAGAACATATACATTTGTAGACTAGATAGACTTAGACATATTTATTACCTTATTATAGGGTGATATTTGGCATTGTTTGGGCAACACACTATTCAATTTTTCAAGAAGTATAACACTTTGCTAAGGTGAGTTTTACATAGCCCCTTTTCTATTTATCACCGTTTTTGGGGTGAAACATGTTACAACATTCTATATGCAATTCAATCATCAAAGTGTCTATGTGTTTTTCTATGTTGCATTATGTTTTGAACATGACTAGGGTAAGCACAATTCTAGCATAATCATTAACATTGATCAGCCGACGGTATACATTGATAGATCTATTGGACTGACAATCCCACCCGGATACGTGCCTCCTACAAAGGTAGCGTGGGTGTTTGTTATCACATAACATATTCGAGTGAACCATGAGCGTATGGGATGTACCACAATACAACAGTCACAAGGGTTGATTATGCACTCGATTTACTTCTAGTATGTTTTCACATATGGACTAGACTTGCCATGACACTTGAATTGCACAACATTTTTATTCAATTACCAAATCCTATGTAACTCTCACCAACTTTTGTTGACCCAAAATATTTTCAACTTAACATGTTTCAGGTTCTACTTGCTTGAAGATTTGAATTAATGCTTGAAGATGTGTGCATAGTTTTATTCAATTTGATGTACGAATTCATGTAGAACAATTGTATGTAATTTATTTAACTCATATAATGAAATTTATTATTTACCATGAGCTACTGAACAATCATCAATACGTGACACCTCGATGTTTCCGCCATCGGTTGAGGTGTTACAACAAGAATGGTAGGTTACCATTTTACAATAAACTTTACATAGGATCCATTAATGTTTATTATTGTTATTATTAATAAATATGTTTCTCAAAATATAGAATTTCCGTTTAATATTGTTGACCGAATTTAATTTTTATATTATGACTTTTCTTTAATTAATTGTCATTAAACAATAATCATCAAAATCATTTCAATAACTATGCTAATTTTAAGTGTGCTAATTTTAAGATGTAAATAATAATTTGTAGATAATTGGTAAGACAATTTGAAACGCGGATGTTTTTAATGTCATTGATTTGAATGATTGATTGATTATTTATATTAAGTTATTTATTAATATTTTTTAAACTTAATTATTGATTATTTATTTTACTAATACTAATATTACGAATTTAGTTTTAATGCTGTTGATCGAGTTTCATTTATATTACGACTTTTCTAAAATCAGTTGTCAATTACACGATTAAAGGAATCATATTCTCAAATTCGTATGCTAAATATACGTTTAATAATTTTACCATTAAGAATAATTAATATGTTTCTCAATCAATCATTCAATTATAATATTACTAAAATAAAAGTGCACTAATTATTATTCTTAAAAACATTTTATACATAAGAATGGTAGGTTACCATTTTACAATAAACTTTACATAGGATCCATTAATGTTTATTATTGTTATTATTAATAAATATGTTTCTCAAAATATAGAATTTCCGTTTAATATTGTTGACCGAATTTAATTTTTATATTATGACTTTTCTTTAATCAATTTTCATTAAACAATAATCATCAAAATCATTTCAATAAGTGTGCTAATTTTAGGTGTGCTAATTTTAAAATGTAAATAGTAATTTGTAGATAATTGGTAAAGTAATTTGAAACGCGGATGTTTTTAATATCATTGATTTGAATGATTGATTATGATTTTGTAGTTATTTATTAATATTTTTAAACTTAATTATTGATTATTTATATTACTAATACTAATATTACGAATTTAGTTTTAATATTGTTTACCGAGTTTCATTTTGATATTACGACTTTCCTAAAATCAATTGTCAATTACGCGATTAAAGGAATCATATTCTCAAATTCGTATGCTAAATATACGTTTAATAATTTTACCATTAAGAATAATAAATATGTTTCTTAACAATAATAATAAAAGTGCACTAATTATTATTCTTAAAAACGTTTCATACCTAAGAATGGTATGTTACCATTTTACAATAAACTTTACATATTATTATTATTATTATTATTATTATTATTATTATTATTATTATTATTAATAAATATGTTTTTCAAAATATAGATTCGATTAACAATAAGAATGCAACTTATTAATATTTTTAATCTTATTTATTATGATTTTGATGTTAGTTATTAAAATTTTTAATCTAATTTATTGATTATTGATAATACTATTTTTGTATATATATATATATCGGTTTAATATAGTTGACCGAATTTAATTTTGATTATGATAAGATATAATTTAGTTGGTGTGTTCGGATGAAATCCTGTTTTTTAAATGTAAAAACATAGAATGATTAAATACGATTGAATATTAAATCCGATTAATTATATATCTAAAAATTTAGTAACTAAAAAAAATCGGTATTTCAAAAGTATAATCAAAACCGAATAAATCGGAATGATAAAGTTCTTGAAACACACGAATGAATGATTATACTATTTTCGCTTCAATATTTCTTAACATTGCTACTCAATCGGAAAATAATACAAATGATTATATTATTTTCTTAACAAAACCGATATTTTATCATTGAAATGAATAGATCAGAATACTTCATCTTTCATAATTGGTTAAAAAATCGTAACTTAGGTGATAAATCATCTAAAAAAAGTCGTTAAAAAAATCATAACCAAGAATGATTTAGAATGATAAATCATCTTAAATCGTTAAAAAAGATTAAAACGATTGATTTCTTTTAATATATAGTGCGGTATTTAAACAGAGACGATTAAAATATTCATTCTAAATCGATTGATTAAAAAAACGATTAAAACACAGTTAAAACATATAGAATAATAATTGAAATGAATGAATATCACTTTTAAAATATATCAAATGACCGATTTCTTTTGTAATAATGTTAAGAATAAATAATGAAGCGAAAATAATAATAAGAATCAACATTAGAAGAGTATGATCGATGATTACCTTGAATCATTTACGGAGAATCAAGAAACTATGAAAGATGAAGTAGGATGATAGAGAGGTTTGTTTGGAAGAAATGGAGGACTATGTTGTGGAGAATGAAGAAAAAATAAAAAGAAAACGGTTTATATACTCTAATTTTTGGAGCCCCATTTACATATTTGGATCCCTCAGGCCCTCTCTAAGGCCTTCATTCGACCCAAGTGTATTGATTTATTATATAGAATATAGATAGATTACCGACTTAACGGCCAACTAACGGTAACGTCAAGTCGTCAACCATATATTTCTTACCCTTCCATTCAAAGATAATCCTTTTCTTCCCCCATTACCGCACATACATCCAACGGTAACCGTTTCTTCAACGTTAATCAGTCGTTTTCTTATTCTCTTTGGGTGATTCTCTTACCACTTCGTTCTTCCTCCTTCTCCGATTGTTAATCGCTCCTGTTCTTCCCAGGTTTGATGCATACGCTTTAATTTTTCCATTTGAAGTTCCGATTTCGGTATGTTTTCACTCCCACCGTTCTATCTTTTCATGGTAGTAAACCAATAATTGTTATCAGTGCTTTTTTCGTTTTTGGTTCCTTTTTAATATTCGGTCATCTGTTTATATGACTTAAACAACACATCTTATTTCATGTTATTAATAGTCCGCCTTTTCGTTGTCAATTATACTGGGTTTTTTTTTTCAATTACTCGATTCCCTGTTTATATTGCTACAAACAATGTTTACGGTTTGTATGTTTACTTTTTATTTGTAGTCTATATAATGCAATTGCATATTCAATGTTGGGGCGTGGTGAAGGATATATAAGGGTCAGGGGTGGCCCTTATATAGACTACAAATAAAAAGTAAACATACAAACCGTAAACATTGTTCGTAGCAATATAAACAGGGAATCGAGTAATTGAAAAAAAACCCTGAATAATTGACAACGAAAAAGCGGACTATTAATAACATGAAATAAGATGTGTTGTTTAAGTCGTATAAACAGATGACCGAATATTAAAAAGGAACCAAAAACGAAAAAAGCACTGATAACAATTATTAGTTTACTACCATGAAAAGATAGAACGGTGGGAGTGAAAACATACCGAAATCGGAACTTCAAATGGAAAAATTAAAGCGTATGCATCAAACCTGGGAAGAACAGGAGCGATTAACAATCGGAGAAGGAGGAAGAACGAAGGGGTAAGAGAATCACCCAAAGAGAATAAGAAAACGACTTATTAACGTTGAAGAAACGGTTACCGTTGGATGTATGTGCGGTAATGGGGGAAGAAAAGGGTTATCTTTGAATGGAAGGGTAAGAAATATATGGTTGATGACTTGACGTTACCGTTAGTTGGCCGTTAAGTTGGTAATTGTAGTATATATAAATTTGTTTAGCAAAGTGTATATGTGGTTGTTTTTCAACAATTTAACTTTTATAATGCATGAACTCTGTTTACAAATCCTAAATCAGAGAACCCAAATTTTGATCATGCCTTGCTAACTCTGAGCATCAATTACGATGTCGATGAGGACCTAAGCTTGAAAATCGTAGAAAAAGCAATGCTAAAAGCACCTGGTAATGAAACGAGCATTAATTGGCACTTAGGTAGCCTGTGATGGGTGAGCATGTCGTTAGGTTTGTTGTTGTTACTGGGACAAAACGAATAACATGGGCAGCAACGCTGCTACTGTAGCGGTGGTACATTTTTCGAATTAGGTAAGTTTTCTATTCCTTTTGTTGAACATGGGCAGCATCGCTGCTTTGTTGTTGGATAACCTTAAAGACATTTTGCATCCTGATATGCAGTTATAATATATACATTCGCAATCAATATTCCGCCGCAACGCGCGGGTTAGCGTTAACTCATTTATATAAAAATTACCTACGAAAATCGTGAACTACCACTACTGAGCCAAAAAACTATGGGGGCCGGGGCACCCCTGGCCCCCATAATCCTTTGCCACTAGGAACATCATTATGTTGTGTCTCCGTCGTATCGAGCGGCACCTCTCTAGTATTAAATGGTGCATACCAGAGACTAGCCGAGTAGGCACTTTGTAGAGAGGACTAGAAGACTTTAATAGGCCCAAAGGTACAATAAAAATTATAAAATGTTTTGGGTTTATTATACGGGCTATTTGTAGGCTGGAAATTGGAAGAAATATTTGGCACTAAAAATTTGGGCCTCTGTGAAGCTCGTCAACATGTAGTTGTCTCCACTTGTCCTGCACAATCTTGCCAATGGTATTATGCAAAAAGTGCGAATAAAAACCCGTTGCTGGAATCGTTTCTGAAAAAGTACCTGAAACCGGGTATTCTCAAGAACAGTTAGTTACTGAGGAACCGGGTTTGGACCCTACTCAACTGACCGGTTCTCAACTAAGGGTATGTTTGGTAAAGAGGTTTTAGGAGTTTTTAGGGTTTTAAGGAGCTTCTAGCTTTAAGTTTTTTTAAAAAAAGCCCAAAAAGTTTTGTTTGGTTAGAGAGCTTCAAGCTTTTAGGTTAGGAGAAAAAGCTCCGTATTAAAACATCACTAGTATAAGCGTTTGAGAAAAAACTCATACTATATACAAGCTTTTAATGAGCAAATGACACAAATACCCATTTTACCATAAAAAAAAGGAAAAATTACAAAAATTGTCCTTTATGTTTACAGCGTTTTTCAGTAGTTGTCATTTAAGTCATTTAACTTTAAAATTGATGAGAATCATTCTTTATGTTGTAAAACCTTACATCTTTCGTCCTTTAGGGCTAACTTGGTTAAATTTTAACGTTAAAATTGGTGACGTGTGGCCCACGTGAGGGCATATATGTCATTTCACATCTCCCCTCCCTTTAAAACCCTCAACCACCTTATCACCTTCTTCTTCCATCTACCATCACCTGCCGTCGCCATCACCATCACCTAACCTAACCTAACCTAACCTAAACCCCCAACCCTAACCACCATCATCCTAATTTAATCCACTTTCAGATCTGTGAACCCCAACCCCGAAAATGGAAAATCGCTTCTTACAACCCTATAACGTACGTTTTATCTTCTCTATTACTCGGGTTTCATCAACGGTTTTAAAGGTGGAATTCATATCTGCAACGAGTCAGGTGGAGATGAGTTAGGGGATGGCAACGGTGGTTGCAGTGGCGGCTTACAGATATGCGATAACCTTCTTCTAGTTGTTAGGTGATGAGGTTTTGATCACTACAAATTTTCAGCATATTATTTAATCAAATTTATAGAGGTTCATACTTGTGTATGATATTTAATCATGGATAATTTTACATGTGTGAGAAGAGAGGTAATGAAATTTTGTCGGTTGTGGAAAAGAAGTTTGGGTTGTTGTGTGCAAGAAGATTGGGTGGTGGTGGTTGGATGTGGGTGTGAATATGAAGATGGATATATATAGAAAGAAGTTTAATTTTTATATGTGTATATATATATATATATATTTGTAAATTCTTATTGTAAAAAGACAATTATACCCTCATGTGGGGTCCATGTGACCAAACTTAACAAAAAAACTAACCAGGTTAGGGCTAAAGGACGAGACCTGCAACATTTTAAACATAAAGGACGATTTCATCAATTTTGAAGTTAAACCGTTGCAAAACGATGTAAACATAAATAACCATTTATGTAATTTTTCCTAAAAAAACATGTATACAAGCTTTTAGTTATGACCATTTTGGTCATTTTATACATTTTTACTAAAAGCTCATGCTACTCTGCGAAACATCAAAGGGTATGTTTGGCAAATAGCTTTTAAGAGCTTTTATGAGTTTCAAGCTTTTAAGAAAAAACTCTCATTTAATAAAAAACCTTAGCAAATAGAATTTTGTTTTAAAGTTGGTCTCGTGGGTTCCATTAAAGTGCTCTATTATGGTTTGGAGGGTAGAAATGAATAGGTTGCCAACTAAAATGGAATTGGTCAAGAGGAATGTGGGTATTTCGAATAAATTGTGCTCTTGGTGTGATCATTGCGAAGAGAATACTATGAACATTTTGGCGGATTGTATTATTTCTTCCAATGTTTGGGATAGAATAAGTAGATGGTGTGGTTTGCATCCGATTTTTGCTTTCGAGGTCAAGGATTTTTTTGGGAGTGTACAAGACGGTGAAGGGAGAAAAGATGAGAAGAAAGATTGTTCACGGATTGATTATGATCACCATGTGGATTTTATGGGTTCTGAGAAATGACACGATTTTCAATTGTAAGAAGCCTAAGGTATGGGATATAATGGCGAAAATAAAGTCGATTTCTTATTTATGGTTAAAGAATAGATCTAATTGTAATAGGCTAGTGTGGAAAGATTGGGTTTGTTATCCTTTGTACATGTTGTAAAGGTTTGTTATCCTTGCTTTGAGTTCCGATTGGTCGTTTTTTGAATGAAAGTTATTTTTCAAAAAAAAAAAAAAAAGTTGAAGGAGCTTGAAGCTTTAAGGTTAGGAGAAAAAAACTCTATATTAAAATGTTACTAGTACTAGTGTTTAAGAAAAAGCTCCTACTAACTTACTAACTTTTAATGAGTAGAGGAGGGTTATCTTGAGAACGCTAAATATTGTGAGAACCGTGAGAACAAGTAAAAAAATCAATCAAAATCAAGTTTTTTTTTATTACAAACCTCATTATAATCAACATACAACATCAATAAATGAATTTTCTTTCCAAATAATTAATCTTTTCTTACAAAAACACTTTCAAATTAACTTTTTACACATGTGTAAATGAAACATTTTACACATGTATAAACAGTAAATTTACACATGTGTAAAAGCAATTTATTTTCGTATACGTTTGAATTTTTACGCGTAACTGTGTTTTTGAGATTGTATTTTAGTAATAAAGATAAGTGTAAAAAGAAATTTTGAATTTGAATGGTTTTAGATTATGTTCTCACGGTTCGCACGAAATATAGGTGTTCTCAAATTAACTTTCCCCTTAATGAGTAAATGACACAAATACCCATTCTATCATAAAAAAAAATAAAAAAAACAAGCATACAAGATTTTAGTTAATGCTCATTTTGGTCATTTTATACATTTTATTAAAAGCTCCGGCTACCCTGCCAAACACCAAAATATATTTAAAAAACTACAAAAACCAGCTACCAGCAAGTTTTGTCACACCCCGCCAAGGCGGAAACACGGGGATGCAACCATCGAAAGGTTTTCAAGCACAAGGTTCAAGCAACACAAATTTTTATTAAAATAGTACCACCATGAAGGATGGATATTGTCATAATTTATTTAAAACGACATAATAATATCTGGAAAATGAGATAGTGTCTAGTATTCATGGAATTGAAAACAAAACATCACAGGATTGACAAAGCCTATCAAGTGGTACCACGTAGTGCATGCTCGAACCACTCCCTCAAATCCCTGCGGCCCTCCACTAGTTACCTGAAAAACATGCATAAAGGATTTGTCAACAATAATGTTGGTGAATTCACGGGTTTGAAGATAACAAGTAAAACCAATGTGTAATTCGTGTATGACCAATCATAGGCTAGCTAAGCGAATGATTACTGTGCAAACCATGAGTCCCATAACCAAACCTTTTGACTGTTATGCCTCGCACATTGTACCCTAAAGACAATGTATGTATAGTTGAATACTAACACTCTTTTGTATGTAACCGGTTAGAGCGACTAACCAAGAATGGGGTGTCAACCCAATAGATCTATTAAAGTGTTCTATGGCTTTTGATAGCTATCGGTTACAGTGAACGTTGTACGAGGACTAATGAGCTTATGAACCAATATGTCTCATGTTCCACATGATAATCACGATAGAATATACACACACACACACACTTGTAAATGACACTAGTAATGAAGCATGTTTATCCCCCGAAATGGAAAACAGTAAAATGGGGCAGTAAAACTCACCTGATAGAGATGTATGTGGTCTAATGAGGCTGTATATGGTCACCGTCCTGACAAATGATACCCTATGATCATTATGGACATGGTAAGTCATATAGTTTTGTTATTTATCATACAAGTTGTTCACCCGACACTTGTGGACTCTTGTGTGTAGTGAGTCGTGTTGTAATGCACGTGATGACCATTAATACCTTGTAAAACATATGATTCCGGAACTTTGGCGTTTTGTTGAAAAATGGTACTTATTGTTAGACAAAATGGACCCTTCACATCGTCATGGGCTATATATTAGCACCAATCCGTCATGAGTGGTCGGTTGTTGTAAAATAAACTTGGTTTAACACATGTTTAGAACCCTTTTAAGTCCATCATAGAGTTAACACATGTTTCGGCACAATTTAACTTATGTTAAGTAATCATGGCCGAAGCAAACGCTTCTAATGCAGCTCGAATTTGATGGTTTTGTGAATCATTAGTGATTGATATAAGCTTGCCAAGTCTAATCCGTGGACTCGCAAGTGTTTTAGTGACTTAGGCTGATTGATTATCATCTAAGTGCAATTTTATAGCAATGTGATCACATGATAATCATATTCACATGAGTATGTATTATCTAGATGTGTGTAAGGCCGGTTTATGATGCCACAAGGACCGGTAGTCGGGTTACATTTTAGGTGTAGTGTTAAGGATGGATTAGAAATATAAAAGGAGTTGATCTACTTACCTACTCGGATGCGAGGTTATTAGCCGAGATAAGAAGCTTTCCAAGCTCTTGGACTCTTGTTCTTGATATGGATCGGCCGAGAGGAATTATTGGAGAGTAAGAGGAGTGTATTGGTGAGGTAGTGGTGCAAGATTTGTGGTTGGATCCCAAGCCCTTTTATTAGCCGATTGGGGTGAAGACAAACACAAGAATGGGTGTTGTTCTTGCATGGGTGTCACACCCCGCCTAAGGCGGAAACACGGGGTGCCACTGAAATGATTTCCAAGAACAAAAGTCACACGAGCATCAATTAAGAAAACGGGAAATACCATTTAAAACATTCAAGTTTTACAAAACATGACATTAATTGTTTGAAATAGACACCATTGTTAAAAGTGTTTAGACCAAAACATCACAACAACGGATCAAAAGATGGTATCCCCACAAAATGATCGCACACGACCTTCCCAAGTTCCATGCTCCATGCTAATTTCCTGAAAAACATGCATGAAAATAAATGGATCAACATAAAGTTGGTGAGTTCACTGGTTTTGTATGTTGTACCTGTAATCCCAAATCCGACTAAATTACTGTCTAGCTATGGCAATAATTAATATGTGATCTGACATGAGCCCATAACCAAACCTTGACGTGTTGTGCCTCGCCCATTGTACACTCAAGACAATGAATAAATGTGAAATACTAGCACTCTTTTGATATCTGTCATCCGGTCAGAGCGACTGACCAAGAGTGGGGGTGTCAACCCAATAGATCTATCCCGGTGTTTCATGGCTAAGTCCATAGCTAATGGTTATGGTATGATGTATGACACGAGGGCTTAATGGATCTTGAACCTTGATGTCTCGTGTTCACATATAGTCATGTATGTAACTGAAAACTGAACTTTGTACGCATGTTTTTCCCCCGGAAAAATGTAAAAATAGTGAAAAGGGGCAGTGAAACTCACCTTATGGTATGTCTTGGAAATGAACTAATGAGTCTGGACTAGAGAGATCGACCTATGTGTCCTATGTAAAAGAGACATTTTAGGCCTATGTTACTTGTACTGTCTACAAGTTGTTCTCTTGTTATGCTTGTCTTTGTAACTTAACTCTTTAAGTTAAATGTGTCTTTTATGGAAAGACTTGTAAGCTAGTGATCTTTGATAAAAGATAGCTTAATTTCTTGGAAAAAAACATTACTTTTATTTGTGAAAAGCAAGTGTTTTATATACTTTGGTGTACTCATGTGTTGAAGGTTTCACACCTTTGTTTTTTCAAGTGTGTAGGTCTACCATGTTTAAGTATGCATAACTTATTATTTTCATACTTGACATCTTTTGTGAAAATAATAATACTTCTTGTCAAAATGTCACTTTTTCTTGAAAACACATGGATTTTGTAATGCTTTGTTATGACTAACAACTCTCAATATTATGCCTTGTGTTAATGAGTTTTGAAAACATATCCTTTTCTTTATAAAATTTTCGGCATATGTGTATATATATCCATATATATTTCGGCTTTAAGGAGGTGTAAACACATAGGTTTTTATCACTAACACAATGTGTCTTAAAACATGAGTTCACCCACTTACTTGATTAAATTACAAGAGTAAACACACTAGTGAACAACTTTGTATTTTAAAGACTATGTAAAAATAAAACATAAGTTTAAGAAAATAGTGTTATACCTCTTAGTGTCTTAAGAAAAGAGGGAGTTAGGGGCCTTGTACAACCTTGTTATGCTCATTGTACCCCTAATGATACCTTGAAAGTTAATGTTTATGTGAGTAAAGGTTTGTATGTGGGTGGTGGTCTAGTGATGGTGGTGGCCGAGTGATGATGGTGGTGTGGTGGTGGTGTTCGGCTGCGAGAAAGAGAGAGGGAGAGGTGGGGAGGTTTAGTTGTTTTGTGCATTTGTTTGCTAATCCACAACCCCTATTTATAATAGTTATGGAAGGAAAGGTATCATGGCTCAAGAAAGGCAAAAGAAGGCATCTTTCCTAATATGGATTAAGATCTTGTAAAGGTGATTTTGGTGAGATTAGGAAGAGATTTGGACTTGACATATGCTTGCTTTCTTGGATATTGTGGGCCGAAAATATAAGGATTAGTTTGTAAGGTTATGATAAGTCAACTCCTTTGGATTTGATGTTAGATGATCATGGTGTTGGCTAGATTTGAGACATCTTAGGATTTGATGTGGTGAGACCTTGTCTTTGGGGTATGTGGGCCGAAATTTCTAGGATGTTAGGAGGCCATGGATTAGTCAAGCTCTTAAGGATTTGATGCATGATAATCATGGTGTCTTGGGTGATTAGAAGGGTCTTTAGTTGACTTGGTAAGATATGGCACAAGATATGGTGGATGTCAAATGAGGTAAGTCAATACTAGACTTTCCTATGTCATAAGAATCTTTCCATTTTGATGTAAGGTCTAGGAATGAAATGGAAGTGACTAGGGCATGTGTTGGAAGGATCTTGGTGGAAGATTGTGTAAACTAAATGGGGTAAGTCATCATACATGAATCAAAATCTCATTTCCATGTTGGTGAAAGTTGTTATCAAGAATCTTAGTGTATTGTGTAGTGTATATGTGTGTGTCGATATATACATGTATGTATGTGTAGGGATTTTATTTTGGTAAGTCAACTAGTATGGAATGAATACAAGGTCAAGTGTTTAGCTAAATATGGTGGAATCTAGGAGACTTGAAGTGATGGTTCATTGAAGTGTAAGAGTTTAATCTTTGGAAACCACACTATACCTATGTATATGTGTGTGTGTGCCATCGTATATGTATGTATGTATGTATATACATATATATTTATTTTTTTAACATTTAAAACTCATGTCTTGTACAAGTGTATACACATATGTTGTAATTAGATGTTAAGTGTGATCTTTGTACAAGTTTTAAGTGCCACAAATATATATATATATATATATATATAATTGTGTTCAATGTATATATTTTTTAACTAGTCGTATTACTGCATGTGGACTTTGTGTTCGGGTGATTTCTGTATACGGACATTGTTTGATTTTGTCCTTGATGGAATCACCATTGAGATGTTATGTATCATTGTATGAGTTTCCCAAACTTGGGTTTTTGATATGATCTCTCTATAGCTTATCTGAGCTATTCTATAGGTTCTGGAATTTGCCCCTACTAGTGGACCTAATGTTAGACTGTAAGCATCGAAACTGACTTGCTGAGGCCCTGTATGGCTCAATTGAAATAAAACATGTAAAATGAGATGTCATGCACAATGTGTACGTGTAACTAATGTACGGATATGACCTATGATTTCGACGAGTGTCACAATGGGTTTGTGTGGTGTTTAAGTGTTTTGTTCCTCTTTTGGTGAAAATCATGCTCTTGCTACTTAGGGGCTAGGCTGATGGGTTAGACAAGGCAAAGAGGGAGGGTGTTGACTTGATTAGAAGTGTTTTAAGGTTTGGAAGGTATACATTTTGGTGTAAGGGTGTGATAAGTCAACTCATTCTTGTTTCTTTCCTTCATGTGAGCCGATTTCCTAGGATTCGTATATGTAGAAGGTGGTTAGCTAGGAAGATTGCATGCTAGGTTTGTCTTGTTTCCCTCTTTGGTGATAGTTTACAACTAAGCATAAGGCATGTGCTTCCTTGAGTCTTAGGCTGATCTAGGACAAGGGAGTAGGAGGGTAGCATGGTTTTGAAAGTGATGGATCACACCTTAATTATTTTTCCCAAGTTCCAAGAAGTATACTGTTAGCCAATGATCCATCTACACAATGACTCCTTGGGAATGTTTTTACGGCTGCCACCATACATGAGGGTGGTCCTTTGCTGGTGACATCTCATTCCTTGTCTTATGTTAGAATGTGATAGTTCCAAGAACCTCTAATTGTCATGTTAGCTAGAATGGTAGGCTCGTAGGATTACTATTGGCCGCAAATTGTGGAGTAAGAGGAAAGAATGTTTGTTTCTAGTGTATAGGTGGGTTGACTTGTGTTATAGGTGTGTGGTTATTTATATTTTGGTGAAACTTGATAAAAGCAACACATGCTTCTTTGTGCTTTGGTTTTCGGCCGTAGGTATTAGTCAAGGGGCATGAGTAGTTTAAGCATGGTGTGAGGCTCTTAGTGATTGGTTAGACAAAAGAAGTAAGGTTTCCCATGAGTTAGTAGGAGGTGTAAGACTCTATGTTTGTGTAAAGTGTGACAAGCAATCTATATTCATATATATATATATATGTATATATATGTGGGCGTGCGTGTGTATGATTGTGTATATATTGATGATTTTGTCATGAATTGTTTAAGGTATCATGGTAATGGATCTTGATAAATCTTGTGAGCACTTTAGTTGGGTATTTGTGAGCTTAGGTGATCAAGTGAAGTGTGATCGGCTTTTAGTACTAAAGAGTTAGGTTTATCGATCCGTAACTTAAGTTATCATGGGATATAGTTGATCAATTCTTGTTAAGGGGGTGATGACGACATCAACATGTATTTTGTTTTATAAATATTGGGTTTGTGAATACATGTTTATTGATTAATATCCCATGGAGGTCCTTGTAATTACTTACATGTGTTAGGGGTGATTAACTCTTGCTCTACTAGACTTGGGGGGGGGGGTTATAGTGTATATAAAAATGTGTAAAGATGCACATGTAATGACAATAGTAAAAGATAAGCGTACGGATGTTGACCTGGCTTGTTGACCGTTGTCACAAGTTTTTCCAAACATACCCAAAATATATTTTAAAAGCTACAGCTACTAGCTAGTTTTGCCAAACATACCATAAGAGTATGTTTGGTAAGGAGCTTAGTAGCTTATAGCTTCAAGCTTTTAAGAAAAAGCTCATACTCAAGAAAAAGTCTTGTTTGGTTGAAGTTGTTTGAAGCTTTAGGTTAGGAGAAAAAACTCTATATTGAAATGCTATTAGTACTAGCGTTTAAGACAAAGCTTCTACTAGCTACAAGCTTTTAATGACTAAAATGACACAAATACCATTCTACTATAAAAAAATAAATAAAAAAAACATGAATACAAGCTTTAGTTATGCCCATTTTGATCATTTTATACATTTTATTAAAAACTTAAGCTATTATGCCATACACCAAAATATACTTAAAAAGCTACAATTATCAGCTTCCAGCTACCAGCTACCAGCCACCAGCTAGTGTTTCCAAGCATACCCTAAGTATGTTTTTTCCATTTAAAAAACAGGTAGAAAAACCAGGTGTGAAACTGGTCCTACCGTCCAAGCATTAAAAATAACTTGTGCAACTACTTACCAAGGTACTGAACTGATTACACCAATAACAATTTGCAACAACTCCTCTATAGATTATGACTTTACTGCATCCCACTGCACAAAAACATCAAGAAAAATATTACATGTAAAGAAAAAAACATCATAAGGATATATGTGGTATGAGTGGTATGAAGGATTGGCTTGAAGCAGAAAATCGCGATTTGATATTATCATATCTGGTAGTGATGATGCATCTTCTTAGCATTGATCTGGAAAAATATATGGCCTTTTTAAATATGGTACACAAAAGAATCAGCTGTGAAAAAGCACATAACAACAATCATCACAACATTAAGGTTTATCAGTTGCCTACGAATATAAAATCAACCCCAAAAAAAACCGACAACAACGAGACCGGGATGGTTGTATGTAACCTCACTTAATCGGATTTAGAACATGCAAAAGTAGAATGTTAACCTGAACCTAGTCCATCAACACTCCCGTTTTATTATGATTGAATGCGATGATGTGCACAGATTTGTTGGATGGAGTCATCAAGTTGTTTGATAGGAACTAAGAGGCAGAGCCTCAACGACTCGGTATATAAAATAGATGAGAAAAAGTTGCCATTAATGACATTCAAAACCCCATCATTTTTTATTAATGAAGAGTTATGAGTTGCTTTCAATTGCTTGATGATAAATGATGAGCAAGGCTTTTCGTTTGCAAACCAAAAACAGTTTACAAATAATCAAAGGCATTGAATGTGAGGAAGATGGATGAATTAAGAAATTTGCAAATGATGAATTGTTGATTACTGAAAAGTTATGAGTTGCTTTCAATTGCTTAATGATAAATGATGAGAAAGGTTTTTCGTTTGCAAACCAAAAACGGTTTACAAATCATCAAAGGAATTGAATGTGAGGAAGATGGTAGGTTGTGAAAAGTCATGAGTTGCATTAACTGTTTGTACAATTGCTATCAAAGGTTGTATAGTAAGGGTAGAAAGGAAGAAAACGAGTAAAGACTAGAAAGTTATATTGTGCCTCTTGAGATGCCATCTAAAAAAGATGGTGAAATAACTTTTTTGTTCATTAAGTTTCTTTAATAAAGTAATAATAAAATAATAATATTAATAATAATATAGATATAGATATGACATATATTTAATTACAACTAGGATTCTATTACTCTGCACTTCGCGGTGGGAGCTCCTGTTGCGTTGAGGGTTTGGTGGACGTTAAAGATTGCGTGTCGCTATGGGAGCTTCTGTTGCGTGGAGGGTTTCATGGACATAAAAGATAATATTAAGTGACTGTTATTCTCGCGCGAGCTTCCAAAAAATACTCGCGGCTAAAAGCTAAAAGTTTGGTGGTCATAGTTTCTGAGATTGCAAGAGCGGGGATTCATGCTTTGGTGTTTTTAATTAATTAGAAAAATAATATTGTAAGAACTCCTTGTATTGCCCTCGTAAAAATTTTGTTCATACCGAAAAAAAACACAAAGTGTTCAGGTTATTCATTAATCATGTATAGGTAAGTCGTTAATTATGTTCAAACCAGTAAATATGAATTCTATTTACAATAGGTGTTAGCATTGGAGTTGTACATTGTCTTAGGTTAGGTTTTAATATTAGAGTTATACATTGTTTAATGTTAGGCGTTATCATTGGAGATACATTCTTAATTGTTTTAGGTTAGGTGCTACTCGAAACTTTCCTATAAATCGCATCAGTCTATTTCGTATGTAAAATTAATATATCATATTAGATTTCTCAACCCGGGACGCAAGACGGCAAGAATGGTCCACATGGTAATAAGATTACTGAACTGGGCTCAAATTAATTAATTAACTGTCTTGTTCTAACCGGGTTGATTGGGCCAATAGTGATGGATAAGGTTATGTTTAATTATTTGGATCTGTCCTGATGGCTTTAAAAAAAACTAATAAACCGATGTATATATGAAAAAAAACATATAACACACGTACACATGAAAAATACAAAGAAAATCTTGGTCGAAAAAGGAAGCGTAGTTACAGGTTTTCTTCTCTTCAAAAATCAATTTCGTTCTTGAAAACCTCTTGTTCTAATCTGATTAAACATTTGTGTGTACCGACAAGTTGTTTGATCTGATAGTGTATCACGATTTCAAGAGGAATCCAAGTGTATTTTGATGAAGAAGATCCCTACAAGTTTCGGTTGCATTCAATAAATTTGGTAATTTTATTGTCTAAAAATCGGGTACATTCAACAGAAGCTTGACAACATTGTGAATGATGTGAAATGTCAAACGGTGAGGAATGAGATTGATGCAAACAATGCGGTTCGTTTTTAAAGTCGAAATCAAACTAGCCTTCGAATAAACATTAGACCATGTGTAGTGGAGGGGGGTTATAGAGCGTTATGGGGATTAAAATATTATAAAATAATAGAAGGGGGTAATGGGGCGTTATGGAAAAAAAAAGGGTGTAGTGGGAAGGGGCGTTATGAGACTTTATAAATGATTGGGTAGTCATTGTTTATTATTATTATTATTATTATTATTATTATTATTATTATTATTATTATTATTATTATTATTATTATTACCCACCTTTTATCCCAACCCACTTATCAAATTAAAAGCCAAACTCACATAATATCTCATCCTACCTACCATCTTTCATTCCTTCTTCTCTAGTCTCAACGCAGACAATCAAAAACAAAAAACCCACCTACCACCCTTCTAAAATTATTATCCCAGCCCTTCTTCATAATCTTCTTCTTTCATCATCATCATCTCTCTCTCTCTCTCTCTCTCTCTCTCTTTCTCTCTCTCTCCAACCATAAACACCCAAATCTCATATCCAGAGCCCACATTTCTCACCAACCAAACCTTAAACTCTTTAACAAAATCAAGAAACACCAACCCACTTCCCAGATCCATCAAGTTACCAACTTTCTCCGGCGACACACAACAACAACAACAACAACAACAACAATAATCGTCAGTGCACAACGCCCATTATATTTTTGGCGCCCAAGACCAAAACGCCCCCATAGCGCGGGGGGGGGTGTTCCCCGACGCTATGGGTGCAAAACGCCCCACAAAACGCTCCACTACGGGTGAACTTAGAATTATGCAAAGTAACGAAAAAGTATCCACCTCATGCCAAGCAATAATGTTAAATCTTTTCTTTCTATACTAATAAAAAAAACACATGAGGGACACATGGCACTACCTTATGAATTCTCCAATTTTATTATTTAATACAATAAATTAAAATAAATATAATTATATTAATTGATTTTTGAAAACAAAATATAGACATTCCAAAGTGAATTTAAGTAATTTTATTAATAATTAATAATCATAGTTGTAACAAAATTCATTAAAACCTGATTAAATGATTTTTATTATTAAGGTAGATAAATATGTTTCTAATAATTTCTGTTACAACTACAATTATTAATACAATTACTAAAATTCAATTAATAAAATTATATTTTAATACAAAATTAGAAATAAACTATTAGACATACTTTGAAAAGTTTATTAACTAACCGAATAAAACGCCAATGATGTCCAGTCCAACTAGGGAGGTGAGAGGGTTTACACGCTTGCATGGTTCCTACTCGGAAGGGTTCCCAGGTTTGAGTCTCGCCGTCCATCGAAAAAAATATACCCAATAGGTTTGAAAGGGACCGATGTGTGAGGAAGGGTTCGATCCGGGGGGTCTCGCTAAGAGGTTTATCATTGGTCTATGTCTGAAAAAAAAAACTAACCGAATTAAACATTATTATAAAAAGAGGAAGGGTTCGATCCGAGGGGTGGGGGTTCTAGCTAAGAGGTTTATCATTGGTCTACGCCTGAAAAAAAAACTAACCGAGTTAAACATTATTATAAAAATGATTAATCCTTTTCTAAAATAATACATTTATATGTCATTAACTTCAAATTTAAATAATGTACCTTAAATTAACCTCTTTTTTAAAATATGATCTTTTATTCTAAATTTAAAACTATATTTGTTATGTTGTTTGACAAATGATTTTTAAGCTTTACTAGTTTTGGTTAATTATTTAGATGTTAAACATGCACACCAAATATTATTAGTTTTAGATGTTAACAATAGTTCAAAAGTCAAATAAACAAATTAATAATAACACAATGTAATTAGTTAAGCTTTTGTGAGACTTTTATATTGTTATGAATAAATAATGAAATAAACCATTCAAACTTAATCTTTTTCTATCTATACTAATAAAAGATAATACATGGGGTATATGAAATTCCCTCATAAAATATCTCATTTTATTATTTAAAACAATACATTTATTTTAATATAATTGTTGAAATTCTTATTTATTAACTAACCGAAGTCAACTTTATTAAAAAAATATTCATTGTTTTTTAAGATAACATAGTTATACGTTATTAAATTTAAATATAAGTCAAGTACCTTAAATTAACGTATTTTGTAATATTTGGTCTTTCACTTTATGTTTAAAACTATATTTCGTACAATATTTTAAACAATTAAAATATAATAAATACATTTTATATATGAAAATCATTGTTTGAAATACAATATTTTAAATGTATGAGGAGTTACTTTCAAATTAAATTCATTTTTTTTTATATCTTAGCCTAAATAGATTTATTCTTATTACTTTTGATATTTTTGTTTTGTTGTACCTGCATTTTACAAGTTAACAACCACGGTATGGAAGATATATTTTCGAAAGTTTGAAAATAGTTTTACGTGAATATGAATTTTTTTTACAATAAATTATTAAGAGGCTGATGAATATTTTATATTTTTTCGATCATAAATAATTTTTTTTATTTTCAGTATAATATGTAATCTAACTTTTCTTAATTATACTTACAAATTTATATATATAAACTAAATTGTTCAACCTGTGTATCACACGGGTACATAACCTAGTGAGAAAATATTTGAAAGATCCACGCTTGACACCTCAAACAACCAAATATATCCAAAAGTACTTAATTTGGAGGGAGTCCATATATAACCCACAAGTACTCACTACCTTACCTTCACCTAATTTACCGATCTTACTAAACACAATAGATCAAATAGCAATGGATACGACTATTCCAACAGTTAGACCTTTCTTTGATATGAATTCTCTATTCTCTATTCCTAATGGTTGTGGTACGGAAACTGCTGTTAAAGAAAAGAGTAGACAAAGAATGAAAATATCCCTCTCGGTCTATGAGACCTAAATGAAAGAAAAATCCGGATCAAAACCTTATTTATCTTAACCTTAGGTTAATTTACTTCGCCGAAAGGGAGCAAAATGGGTCGAACCCAACAATTAAATAAAAAATACACCTTTATTAATTAAAAAGACAAAATACATAAACCGAATAGAAATGTAAAAATAACCAAAAAAAAAAACAATTAAGCTAAATTAAATTAAACTAATCGTAATCTGAATTGTTGGTGATCCAATCTGGTAGGACAGTGAGTGTTTCGCAAGATCATATCAAAGTCTAAGATGTGTATCTTCATCCTGCAACTCATAAATTACATATTCATCAACGACACCATCATTTGAAGGATCCAACATGTAATCAGGCGATAATGCATTTCCATCATGTTTAAAAATCATATTGTGCAATATGATACATTTGTACGTCAAATTCGATATTTCCCCCTTCATTACCCGTTGCGGTGGATTAAGTATACCTCATCTGGATTCTAAAACATCAAACCCCTGTTCAACATCTCTTTCTAGCTGACATTACCAGTTTTGTGAACTTTTTTTCTTTCAGTTATGTTGGATTATGAACATTCGCTACCGAACTACCTTGTGGAACAGGCTAACTGCACCACGACATCTTGAGGTTCAAAATATAGCATATGCTCTAACGTTCAGTATCACCGTAAAAAAAAGTTCATGGTTGCCAAAACTTTTTATGAACACTAAATCAAGTTAAAGGTTTACCATCGATGTATAATCCACATGAATGGTTGTAAGACCATCTGTAGTGGTTGAGGCATATGACCTAACTCACATGCTCTTTTTGTCATGTACTCATGTCACCTCATGTGACCCACTCACATGATAAAAATGGAGTAGTGGTGACACATGGCTAACATCATTACCCACCCACACACACTTCTCTCACTTTATATACATATATATCATACACAATAGTGCATTTAATGCCACACCCACCATTTGAACGTGACCAGGGTCATGATGGAAGTTCTCATGAGGGTGGGTCATGACCGTGGGGGCGGGATTGGGCGTGAATGAAGGGCCTCGAGCAGTGGTCACGAGACCCTACAAACGATCTAAGAGGAAACTGGTTATAAATGTACGATAAATGAAATTAAAGTTTGCTTTCGTATTTGTACGGTTACAATCATGACATGGACATGAGTTAAATGTCAATTTCATCCCTGAGGTTTGGTCCAGTTTGTGGGTTCAGTCCAAAAAAGTTTTTTTTTTTTTTTTACAATGGAACCCCTGAGGTTTAGATTTTCTTGCAATTTTTGTCCATTTTACTAACTTAGTTAAAAGCTAACGTTAATTCAGGGGAAGTTTTGTCCTTTTACCTGCAATTTAAAATTAAAAAAAATACTTTTATTTTCCCAAAAAAAAAAAAAAACAACCATCCATCATCCTCTTCATCTGCTCACCACCATAAATCTCAACCCCAATAATTTTTTTCCTTACTTTACAAGCAAAAGCAAAACATATACTTATGCAGACGCACCTACTTAACCAAAATACTCCATTTCGCTCTTATCTTGAAACACCAACATCAGCACCACCTTCCCGCCACTCATCTCCACTTTCTCTTTCTTCGTCTTATTGTTAATTACAAATTGAACCTTACATACAACACAAATGACAATCGAATCGAGGTTGTCGAAGGGTTAAACATATGGTAAGTTACAAGCTGAAAATACAGATTATCAAGGTCTAAGGCACAAAGGGAATGACAGTTGATTAGAATGACGTCAGCATGATCGAAAGCCCCGGTAACAATGGATCGAGGAACGAGCTAAACAATGATTGAATTGAATCGTAGATATTATTTTTGTTTGAATTAGGTTTAAGATTTGGGTTTAGGTTACGGTTGTTGAAAGTAGTTCGGGAATCTAATTCTTCAAATAAATTAGATTTTAGGTGGGGCAAAACCACAACCCGACACAAACACAACCGTCGCCACCTTACACAACCACCATTACCATCGTCACTTGAAAAACCCACCAACCACTACCACCTGACAAACCGTGTCTGCCCCAAGATACATAAAATAAAAGCAGTGCTGAGATTTTTTAACGAAAGATGGAGAGGGTGTGTAGTGGTTCTGCGAGGGAGGTGAAGGTAGTTGTGTGAGTGTGAATATTTTCAAGTTATGGTGGTAGTTGTGTGAGGTGAAGGTTATGTTGGTAAGTGTTGTAGTTAGAGAGAGGGAGAAATAGAAATGGCAGTACTGTTTCAGAGAGGGGGTAGTGGTGGTAGTTTGGTGCTTATGGGTGTTGTTGAGGATGGATTGATAGTGTTGTAGGATTTGGGTCAATTAGGTTTTTAGGGTTTACTAAGAGGAAGAAGAGGACATGATATTATTGATTAAAATAATCATTATAGGAAAGGTCTAAATTGCCCCTCATTAAACTATGCAAAATGACAAAACTAACCCTGACATAACGTCAGTTTTTAACTGAGTTAGTGAAATGGACGGAAATAACACCAAAATCCAAACCTCAGAGGTTCCATTGCAATAAAAAAAATTTTGGATTGAAGCAACAAACTGGACCAAAACTCGTGGACGAAATTGGCATTTAACTCTATAGACATAAAGGTTATCGAATTTTTTTAAAATCTCTCTCTCTCTCTCTCTCTCTTTATATATATATATATATATATATATATATATATATATATATATATATAGAGGAGGGTTATCTTGAGAACGCTAAATATTGTGAGAACCGTGAGAACAAGTAAAAAAATCAATCAAAATCAATTTTTTTTAATACAAACCTCATTATAATCAAAATACAACATTAATAAATGAATTTTCTTTCCAAATAATTCATCTTTTTTGCAAAAACACTTTCAAATTAACTTTTTACACATGTGTAAATGAAACAGTTTACACATGTATAAACAGTATATTTACACATGTGTAAAAACAAATTATTTTCGTATACGCTTGAATTTTTACACGTAAATTGTGTTTTTGATATTGTATTTTAGTAATAAAGACAAGTGTAAAAAGAAATTTTGAATTTGAATGGTTTTAGATGCCGTTCTCACGGTTTGCATGAAATATAGGTGTTCTCAAATTAACTTTCCCCTATATATATATATATATATATATATATATATATATATATATATATAATAAACGAATAAAGGGTATGCCATATAATGTTAGGTTAGGCCTTCACACCCCTTGATTTTCCTTCATGCCGAAAAAAATAATGTATTCAGGTAATTCATTAATCATGTCTAGGCAAATCACTAATCAAGTTAAGAGAGTATATATGCTTTTGAAACTACTATTACATATAAAAACCTGCTAACTACATATATATTCATAAATGTAATCAGTTTTGTGAGAATATAATTTTTTTGTATTTTGATGAGTGTTGTTAGGAACATTGATTACAAAGGTTGTTAAGCCGGTTATATGTAGCCTATGATTTTTAAACACCATGTAAATCTATAGCTGATAAGTGATAATTAATCATCCCACAATGCACGTCTCTTAAATCAATCATCATCATGACATATAATTTGATACAAATTTGGTTGTTTTTATTTTCAGGTTACATCACAGCTTTAAAATGTCTTGAGGAAGTGACAAAGTGGTACATAGACTTCACGCAAACAAAATGTGCACACATAGGATCAGAAGTAGTTTTATGAGTTTTCGAGTGTTGATCATTTAAAAAAAAAATCCTAAAAAAAGACATATACTTTTTTGGGGTACATACATTTTGTTACTTCATATTAGATTTGTCTATCATGGGAAGCACCCGGGGATAAAATAGTATCATTTATAATCATGAGCCTGACACAATACACAACGGCAAAACTTGAGTGAAAATCTCGGGGGGGGGGGTCACCGGTTACGGGGGGTTGAAACCGTATATACCAAAAAAATTATACAAATACTATATAATCGGAACTTCTGAGCGAAAATTTCAGAGTGTTGCACCCCTAACAATACATCTCTGTATGTTTAGAATTTCTTTTCTTTATTTTTGTCTTTTATATGTCAATAACAACAAAAATACATGTCTTTTAGACGACGCCAATGTTGAAGCAAATTTCCACGAGGACTTGTGTGTAGTAGACTAATCGAGTCATCGTGTCCAAATCCGTCTCGGTGGCGATGTTATCTTCCTTCCTCTATGGTTAGACTAGAAAACACAGTTGTTGAAAACCCGTTAAACGGCCAAGAATATAATGGCACATAGTAGTGATGTCGATTAAAAGATTGTGTATCCGATTTGGATAAGTTTTAAGAGCATGAGTACAAACTACAACATAAGCAGGCTTCGACAGGAAAACTTGCACCATAAGAGAAAAACTAACTTTTTAGCCACCGCGCATTGCGGCGGGCGCGACAGAGTCAAAATGTAGCTAACCTAAAACATAGACAAACCCACAATTATACGACAAAGTAAACCAAATTTACGTCAAAATGTAGACGTACTCGAATTTACACCAATCTTGGGGCTTTATTATCTATAGATTAATATCGACCCTTTACGTAAAAAGGTAGACCAACGCAAAGTTAATCATCGAATCAAAACGTATTATATTTGACTCTACTCATTTTTAGTCATAATTAACTCAATTTTTACCAACATATCCATCTAACAAGATTAGGGCCGACATATCGTGTTAGACACGACCTGTTAAGACATGAATACGATAAGACACAGACATGAAACATGTAAATACAAACACAACATGAATTTGTTTATAACATGTTAACACAATAAGACACAACAAGACACGATAAGACAACAATATGTTTATAAACATTAACCCTTAACTTGTATCCACGTACCTGTGAATGAGAGATTCAGCGATGTTGGGGTGATGAGTGATGGGTTACAACGGACAGGGACGGTGGATAGGTGACGCCGACGGTGGACGTGGACAGTAGAGTTGAGAAGAATGAGGAGGGATGGCTGAGCATTGTATATGTATGTACTATGTGATTTGAAAATTTCAAATTAGGGTTTTTTCATCTTTAATCCGCATTTATATAAGGTATACCCCCACCCATATATAACTTTTTATATAAAATTATTAACATGTCATAATAGGTGTTTAACATGTTAACAGGTCTTTAACATCTATAGACGACACGAAACCTGTTAAGGCCTTATCGTGTCGACATATTGAATACACGAAACTTGTTAAGGTCAAACACAAAATATGTTAAGGTCGTGTAAGTTTGTGTCATGTAATCGTGTTCGTGTCCGAAATTGTCAGCCATAACCAAGATGCATCTAGTAGCAATGACATGTTCTTATGTAAAGAATAAGATCCATTTAGTAGTAACATGATGCTCTTCCGTAAACGAACAAGATTCATCTAGTGCCAATGGCATGGTCTTTCGCAATGTAGTTGTCTTATCTTTGTTTTAAAACCGAAGCGGGAGGCTTCTCCATCTAATGCGTTATAAGTGAGTTGAAAGGTTTTCTCGAGACAACAAATTCTAACTTTAAAATTCGTGTTGCAATGAAGATAACATGATGATGCATTGGAGATTTGTTATAATTCAACCTATGGAGAGTAGTTATTTCTGTTGTTGAAAATATAAAGGACGAAAGCTCAAATGAGGAGTTATCTTGCCTTTTATAGATCAAAAAGGCATATTTTTAATAATAAGAATAATAATAATAACCACAAGCACTTAATATAAAACCCAAACAGTAACACTTTCCACCGTACTTTTGAAGCTGGATTTTTTAAAAGCTTTGACTATCTAATACGCATAAGTCTTACTGTCCATGCTTCACAGTGTTGTACAAGCATAATACATAAAGTTAGTTAAAGGTTCCAGTAAATAAACTATAAGATGAAGATAAATGGATGTAAGTTTACCATTGATGACAGAGAACCGTTGGACTGGCAACCTAGAAACTTTTATCTAGCATTTTGGTAATGAAACGAGTATAGTAAAATGGGACATCTCCGTTGTTATAAAACTCGACAACTACCTTTAACTAGTTTTTTTTAGTCTTCGATGGGAACTGGAAAAATCATTCTTTCTTGGGGGTTTCTTAGTTCATTTTTCAGGGGAATCTTTGAAAACGAGTTAGGCGCGTCTGCCGTGGATTGCCTCCTTACACATCTCCAAATTGATAGCTTTGGAGAATATAAAATCCGTCCGTATTTCCGATTTGCCCCCGTGATAGTGTGCTCCAAAGCAGATATCTAGATGACTACTTTCGTATGACAATAATCGAGCATAAGAACGTGCTTAACGAAAAATTGAAACGTATTTGTATGTGAAATGTACACATTCTGATAAGGCAAGTTAATTTTAGGTAGCGTTTGGTACGATGAAATGAAAGGAAGAATGGAATGGACCATTACGAGGTAATGAAAAATAGTGTGTTTGGTTGGTTAAAGGAATAGAATCACCCATTCCACAAGGCATTCCATTCCCTCAAAACCATTCCATCCACCCCCATGTTTTTTTTTGCATTCCATCCCTCATTCACCCTACATTAACAACACCATAACTCACCACCATCGTCACCACACATCACCGCTGCCACCACCACCCACCACCACCGTCATCACCACCCACCACCGTTTCCCAACACCAACACTGTCGCCCACCACCAATGCCTCTACCACCAACCACACCGCCACCCACCTACCCACCGCCGCCACCCACCCACCACCACCTCCATCCAACACAGCCCAATGCCGCCACCGCCCACCACCGTCACTCACCACAATTTCCTCTATCCACCACTACCACCGCCTCCACACACCATTGCCACTGCTCACCATCGTCACCTACCCACCATCACCGCCATCCACCTCCACCCACCACCACCATCGCCACCACTCACCATCGCTGTCGCTACCCACCACCACACTACCACCACACACCATCACTTACTATCACCGCACCAACCACTACCAACCGCCACCACTCTCCATCGTCGCCCACCCACCATCACGGCCATCCACGACCTTCCACCGTCGCCGCCACCGCCGTCACCACTGTCGCTGCCGCCACATATCACCACCCACCATCATCGCCACTAACGACCACCCACCCATCACTACCACTTACCATTGATTTTATTCCTTCATCTTTTCCTGCCTATCTAAGAACACAAAGTAATGTTTTGTTTCATTCCTACATGGCAACCAAACAAGACATGGAATGGTAATGATCCATTCCATTAAAATAATTCAGACAATAGTGAAATCGATGAAAAGATCGTGTATCAGATTTGGATAGGTTTTGTGAGCACGCGTATAAACTAGCATGCTCCATCTAGAAATCACGCAACATAGGGGGGTTAGTTCTAAGCATCAACTTTCAAAGGACTATTTGAATACAGTGTGAGATTATAATTAAAATGATGTGGGAACAACATGCCTTGTCTTTTATGAACACTATAACTCTTTATCAGTAGTTGGTTAGTATCACTCTTATTAATCTCTTCATATAAAGACATATGGTATCAATTATTGCAATACACAAAATATTATTTATGATAATATCTTATTGTTTCATTTTAGTTAACCTTTATAACCAAATATTTTTATGAAATGTAGGTGATAAATCTATGGTCAAAAATCGATCCATGTACTTGTGCTAAAATATCGTCGGGGACTTGAGTCTATGCAGTGTAGTGCCATTTTCCTTCCTCTATGGTCGGACTTGAAAACGCAATCACTGAAACCCGTAAGAGAGGCCAATAAAATAATTCATACAATAGTGAAATCGATGAAAAGATCTTGTATCATATTTGGATAGGTTTTGTGAGCACGCGTATAAACTAGTATGATTAAAACGATGTGGGAACAACATGCCTTGGTCTTTTATGAATACTATAACTCTTTATCAATAGTTGGTTAGTATCACTCTAATTAATCTCTTCATATATACAGACATATGGTATCAATTATTGCAATACCCAAAATATTAGTTAGGATAATATCTTATTGTTTCATTTTAGTTAACCTTTATAACCAAATCTATTTTTTGAAATGTAGGCGATAAATCTATGGTCAAAAATCGATCCATGTACCTGCACGCAAATATCGTCAGGGACTTGCGTCTCTGCAGTGTAGTGCCATTTTCCTTCCTCTATGGTCGGACTTGAAAACGCAATCACTGAAACTCGTAAGAGAGGCCAATAAAATAATTCAGACAATAGTGAAATCGATGAAAAGATCTTGTATCAGATTTGGATAGGTTTTGTGAGCACGCGTATAAACTAGCATGCTCCAACTAGAAATCACGCAACATATGGAGGTGTAGTTCTATGCACCAACTTTCATAGGACTATTCGAATATAGTGTGAGATTATAATTAAAAAGATGTGGGAACAACATGCCTTAGTCTTTTATGAATACTATAACTCTTTATCAATAGTTGGTTAGCATCACTTTAATTAATCTCTTCATATATAAAGGCATATGGTATCAATTATTGCAATACCCAAAATATTATTTAGGATAATATCTTATTGTTTCATTTTAGTTAACCTTTATAACCAAATCTTTTTTTTTTTTTTTTGAAATGTAGGCGATAAATCTAAGGTCAAAAATCGATCCATGTACCTGCACGCAAATATCGTCAGAGACTTGCGTCTCTGAAGTGTAGTGCCATATTCCTTCCTCTATGGTCGGACTTGAAAATGCAATCACTGAAACACGTAAGAGAGGCCAATAAAACAATTCAGATAATAGTGAAATCGATTAAAAGATCGTGTATTAGATTTGGATAGGTTTTGTGAGCACGCGTATAAACTAGCATGCTCCAACTAGAAATCACGTAACATAAGACAAAATTGACACTCGCATGATCTTCCATACATATAGAGGGTGTTTGGGATTGAGTTTGGAAATGCAAAAGTGCTTTTGGTCAGAAGTGCTTATTAGCTTATGACTTTTTAAAAAGGGGTTTTAAAAAAAGTGTTTGGATTAGCTTTTAGGATTTGAAACGTCAAAAAGTCAATAGATTGTTTTTTTTAAGTGTTTTGTTTAACTTGTTGTGAATATTGGTTGTATGGGAAATAGATTTGTAATTTTTTTTTTCCAAAAGTCAAAAACTAAAAGCTAAAAGCCATGATTTCTAACTTTTTTTAAAAACAGTTTTTCCACCCTTAAAAGCCAAATGTCAAAATAGAAAGTACTTTTGGGTTACACAAATAGCTTATTGACTTATTGGCTTCTTGAAAAAACCAATAAGTCAATAAGTTGTTTTGAAACTCAATCCCAAAAACCCACATAGTTTTGGGGATTATGTACCATCTCGACACCGAAGGTACAAAATCCGTCTCTAGCAAACATTCAACACAACGCAATAATTTTAAAGAAATAGCGTTCACTCCAATGAACCCTGCTATATTGGTTAAAATTTAAAAGGCATAATCCAACCTCACTCATCCACCAATAATACATCATTATAATTCGTTAGTGTATACAATATTACAATATGGCTTTTTTATTGTTGGAAAAATAGGTGAAAGTGCTATTTTCATAACTTTAGAAAAATGATTTTTTCTATGTTTTGGACAAAATATATATTTGAAACTGAGGTTTATTTATATATTTCTTTGTGGGTTTATGTTCTATGTTGTGAGAGATTCGCAACGAACCAAAACACGTCCAAAACAGAGCTAAGATGAATGAGATATCGATGCTCAAAAGTAGAGGAGTGAAATAACTAAAGTTGGGAATGTGAAATGAAAAGTGGCAAGGAGAACTTGTCCCACATTGGAAGGGGGATGAATCTTGAACTTGTTTATAAGGAGAAACTCCACATCCTAATTTTTCCATGGAATCACACAGTATGGAAGCCGCGAAGGGTTTAACTCGCACACACGTGCATGGCGTGGGCGTTGAGGCGCAATGTGGCCCTTTGATGGCTTACTTCGCACTTCGCACACATGCATCATCATGAGCCGCCTTAGAATTTTTTACCATGAGCGCGTGGTTCAGTAAGCTAGGCAGACGTGGCGCGCGTAACTAACGAGTTAACAGCCTTGACTGAGAATTAATGCAACAATTAAATGTCATTGAAGACGTTCAATGACATTTATTTCTCTAGTTTAATTCCTTTTTATGTTACAACTCTTGACTCCCTATAAAAGTCAAGAGTATTGGTTGTTGAAGACACATCAAGAGAATCTCTTTTACACTTCTCCTCTAAAAATTTCTAGCAAACTTCTGCTCTGTTTCTGCTTGCAATCTAGGTACACTTTGGGTCTAGTGCACACTCCGGCAGTACACACTACTTCGATTGTTGTATCCTGGGAAATAAAATGAATCTCCGGTAGGCTTAGAATTTATTTTAATGGCCCCGTGTCTAACACAATCTTCAGCCACAAATTCTATTTTCTCATCATTTTCTTGTATTTTCTTTTCATTTCAGTTGTAATAGTATTTTGTTTGTCAATTTTCCTTTGCTTCTTGAATTGTAAAAATAATAAAATTTGTTTATTTATTTTTATACGTGAACGGCTCTACAATTATTAAAGAAAATGCTATGGTGTAACATATTTACCAAATGGATTTGTTAATTAATAGTGTTTCTTTTTTCATCACATGTTTATATTAGAACCTATATTATTGGTGTGAAGCCTACGGGCTCGGTTAGCTATTTAGGGTTCCATACAATCTCTATATATTGTAACCCTATTGAATGAAATAGAATCAATCAGTTTTATCATCTTACACTCTATATATTGTATGGAACCCTAACGAGCTAACCGAGCTCGTGGGCTTCACACTAATAATATAGGTTCAAATAGTTTAGTGTTGTTCAAATTTAAAAAAAAAAAATACTAATTTTCCATTGGCAACTGCACGACTAATTTATTTATCTACCAAACCTCTGGTTTTTCTATAAATTGCCACCACTAAAACCTTCACTTCACACAACAATTGTAACTTCACTTGAAATTGAAAATGGTTAACATTCAAGAGTTTCGAAACGCACAACGAGCAGATGGTCCTGCAACTGTTATGGCCATTGGGATCGCAACACTCCCTAATTGTGTGCTCCAAAGTACATATCCAGATGAGTACTTCCATATGACAAAAAGCGAGCATAAGATCGAGCTTAAAGAAAAATTCAAACGCATTTGTATGTTAACTGTTAAACGTACACATATGCTTTTCCGCATTTTCATAATTTAGAAAACTTGCTTTGTTACTCGAGTTAATTTGCTAGTTTAAATATTATGACGAGGCATGCTATTACTACACCACCCCAATTCTCAAAAAAGCCATTCGACCGAAAAACTCAAACCGCCGTTTCAAGATAGGGGCAATGACGCACCCTAACCTTCAAACAACTTGTTTGAGAATTTTTAAACGGCCGCCTAAAAGTAGGGAGGCGGTAAATCGGAACTCCTAACTTTAAAACAACCATTTGAAAACAATATGAGATTAGAAAGCAAACGATGTGGCAATAGCATGTCTAGCTCAATCATGAATACTGTAGTTCAATAGTAGTTAGTTAGAGCGTCCACAATGGTGATCTCATTCAAAATCTCAAAACTACCACATCATTCCAAACCCACTTTTTCTTACAACAAATCATGCCCAACCTCCACATAACACCTCACTTTTACAAAAACAACAAAAAAATAGTGTGTGTGGCCCCCACCAGTGGCGAAGGATAATCCCCCCCCCCTCCGCCAGTGGCGGACCCAGGAATTGTTTTCATGGGGTGCGGAATCTCTAAGCCCCTGGGTTGTTTATCGGTTAGGTGGCCCGGGTCGGGTCGACTCGTATGCCAAAAATAATAATAATAAAATTATATAATCAACAAAAGGAAACCAAAAGCCAAAATTAATTTAAATGTCGTTACATATGCATAACATAATTCTAAAATCTAAAGTTGTTGATACATCTTAGCTAATCATGTAACATTGTGATTTTTTCTTGAATCTTGAATTCACAAAACATTTCACCCATCATCATTTATTGTACTATATTATAAGTGATTCAAACAAATTTTAGACATATAAAAGTTTATTTATAAACACCAAACTTAAAAAAGTTTATATATTTATCCATTAATGTCTATAAACACCAATAATGTTTTTAAATAAATGGTCAAAGGAAATGTTTGTAATATTTCTTTTTTTAACAACTTCTATATTATTAGTAATATAAAATAAAAGTAATAAAAAATAGATTTTTTTTACCAGCTAAGAAGTCATACAATCCAATACCAAACAACAAGACTACCTTGGTCTCGTCTAGTGACGGATTTAGAAGAAGAATTCAAGGGTATCCCAATTTTTGACCATACATCCATAGTTAGAAGATTTTTTCACTTGGGCATGAACGAATATTTAGTTTTTTATTTAATCTTCCCAATTAATCTATTGCAAAACTATTAGGCTAACTTGTCAAATTTATAAATGGCAAAATCTTGCATGTTGCATCAACCTATTTGAAATTCAATATAATGCGATAAGTGTTTATTCTAAATCTCATGGGCCTAAAAACCATAAAACCCACCGCCCACATTAAAGTAAATAAAGTTTTGATTTCTTTATTGTCTTGTCTTCCCTAGATATTCTCCATTCCCAATTAACCTTTCTTCCTTGTAATTTCTACACCTGCAAATTTCCTTTTCAATTTCTTCGTCACGCTACCGTTGAAACATAACAATCTCAATCTACTTCATCTTTCTTTTTCATTTTCCACTAGTAAACACCAAAAGTCCAAGTTTAAGGGGTGTGATTGAAAATTTTCAAGGGGTGCGGACGGGATTAATGCACGTATATAAGACTAAAAAATTTCTTTTCAAGGAGGGCGCCCGCCCACCTTGAACTGGCCTGGGTCCGCCGGTGCCTCCCGCGAAGGATAATGGAAGCCATGGGGTCCCCCCCCCCAACCCCAACCTCGCCGCGTTTTTGGCTTAGTGGTAAAAGTTTATGATTTTCGTAGATAATTTTATTTGAATTGAGTCCGGTCTCCACCGATAGAAAAAAAATTTGTGATCACACTATCACACCCAATAATATTGTGTCACCTCATTTCCATCACACTTCATCACATTTATCACTAAAACAATGGGGTTGAATGATACATATCACTAAACTTATTTTATAAATAAAATAAAAACATTACATTAAATAAAAAATATAAAAATAAAAAAAACATAAAAATAAAAATACTAAAAAAACATAAAAAAAAAATAAAAAAAAAAAAAACTAAAGTTAACGACACAACCCCACTTCTCACAAATTTCATATTTTCGTTCGATGAGAATCGAATTGTATTCAATGTGTTTAAAACCGGACCGGTCAAACCAGATTAAAAAACCGGTCACAGTATCTAATCTATATTTCCTTTTTGATTAATCTTTATGGAACTCAAATCAATTTGCAATACAAAAATTATAATCGGCTGTATAGAAGAGCCCACAAATATGAATCACAATACGGCCCAAAATAAAGTTTCAAATTTTTTTATATCGTCTCATATTCTCACCGAGCCCACTCTTCACACTATGAAGTGTTATTTATGTTTCTTTGACTTTCAAATATTTCGTCCCTTTCACCCAATTTAACAAAACCCCTAAAACTCTACTTTGTTCAACAGTTTCATTAAAGAATGGGAGAGAAAAATTTTTCTTTCTCTTCTTTTCTCTCCAATTCCTTCCAAATTGGAAAGATTAAAAATCATCATAAAAACCTCTTTATTATTACTCTCATTCCCTTCCTTTCCCTCCTACAAAAAACTCTAGAACACATTTTTTCCTCACTTCCTTTCCAATCCTTTCTCTTCCATCCTTTAATGAAACTCTGGAACAGGATAGAATCTCTTCCTATAGCCGCTATTCACAGTTCTGAGATAACATTAGTTAGCAAAAAAAAATTATTTTTCTTTGACTTTTCAACCATTAGCTGATATGATAATAATATAATAATGAAGAGAGAATAATGGTGGAGCGTGATGTCGGTCACGAAAACAGATTGTCACGACCATGATAGAAATGGTGGGGTGGTGTTCGTGATAGTCACGGTCATCATGGCCAGCCCATCATGGACCGCCTCGTCTACCCTAATTAAGCTGTTCATACAAAGACATATGGTTCTCACTCGTTCGATACACAATATTATTAGGATAATATCGTTTTGTTTCATTTTTATTAACCAAATCTTTTGTTGAAATGTAGGCAATAAATCTATGATCAAAAAACGATCCATGTACGTGACAGAAGACATCCTGAAACAGAAACCAAACATTGGTTCTTACATGGCACCATCCTTAAACGATCGACAAGATATAGCAATCGTGGAAGTACCAAAGCTTGGTGAACAAGCCGCAAATCAAGCCATCATCGAATGGGGGCAACCAAAGTCGAAAATCACCCACTTGATCTTCGCCACATCATGTGGAGTGGACATGCCAGCAGCCGACTACCAGCTCACAAAACTCTTGGGCCTTCATCCTTCAATCAAACGTTTTGTAGTGTACCAACATGGTTGTTAGAAAGCAAACGATGTGGCAATAGCATGTCTAGCTCAATCATGAATACTGTAGTTCAATAGTAGTTAGTTAGAGCGTCCACAATGGTGATCTCATTCAAAATCTCAAAACTACCACATCATTCCAAACCCACTTTTTCTTACAACAAATCATGCCCAACCTCCACATAACACCTCACTTTTACAAAAACAACAAAAAAATAGTGTGTGTGGCCCCCACCAGTGGCGAAGGATAATCCCCCCCCCTCCCGCCAGTGGCGGACCCAGGAATTGTTTTCATGGGGTGCGGAATCTCTAAGCCCCTGGGTTGTTTATCGGTTAGGTGGCCCGGGTCGGGTCGACTCGTATGCCAAAAATAATAATAATAAAATTATATAATCAACAAAAGGAAACCAAAAGCCAAAATTAATTTAAATGTCGTTACATAGGCATAACATAATTCTAAAATCTAAAGTTGTTGATACATCTTAGCTAATCATGTAACATTGTGATTTTTTCTTGAATCTTGAATTCACAAAACATTTCACCCATCATCATTTATTGTACTATATTATAAGTGATTCAAACAAATTTTAGACATATAAAAGTTTATTTATAAACACCAAACTTAAAAAAGTTTATATATTTATCCATTAATGTCTATAAACACCAATAATGTTTTTAAAGAAATGGTCAAAGGAAATGTTTGTAATATTTCTTTTTTTAACAACTTCTATATTATTAGTAATATAAAATAAAAGTAATAAAAAATAGATTTTTTTTACCAGCTAAGAAGTCATACAATCCAATACCAAACAACAAGACTACCTTGGTCTCGTCTAGTGACGGATTTAGAAGAAGAATTCAAGGGTATCCCAATTTTTGACCATACATCCATAGTTAGAAGATTTTTTCACTTGGGCATGAACGAATATTTAGTTTTTTATTTAATCTTCCCAATTAATCTATTGCAAAACTATTAGGCTAACTTGTCAAATTTATAAATGGCAAAATCTTGCATGTTGCATCAACCTATTTGAAATTCAATATAATGCGATAAGTGTTTATTCTAAATCTCATGGGCCTAAAAACCATAAAACCCACCGCCCACATTAAAGTAAATAAAGTTTTGATTTCTTTATTGTCTTGTCTTCCCTAGATATTCTCCATTCCCAATTAACCTTTCTTCCTTGTAATTTCTACACCTGCAAATTTCCTTTTCAATTTCTTCTTCACGCTACCGTTGAAACATAACAATCTCAATCTACTTGATCTTTCTTTTTCATTTTCCACTAGTAAACACCAAAAGTCCAAGTTTAAGGGTGTGATTGAAAATTTTCAAGGGGTGCGGACGGGATTAATGCACGTATATAAGACTAAAAAATTTCTTTTCAAGGAGGGCGCCCGCCCACCTTGAACTGGCCTGGGTCCGCCGGTGCCTCCCGCGAAGGATAATGGAAGCCATGGGGTCCCCCCCCCCCAACCCCAACCTCGCCGCGTTTTTGGCTTAGTGGTAAAAGTTTATGATTTTCGTAGATAATTTTATTTGAATTGAGTCCGGTCTCCACCGATAGAAAAAAAATTTGTGATCACACTATCACACCCAATAATATTGTGTCACCTCATTTCCATCACACTTCATCACATTTATCACTAAAACAATGGGGTTGAATGATACATATCACTAAACTTATTTTATAAATAAAATAAAAACATTACATTAAATAAAAAATATAAAAATAAAAAAAACATAAAAATAAAAATACTAAAAAAACATAAAAAAAAAAAATAAAAAAAAAAAAAACTAAAGTTAACGACACAACCCCACTTCTCACAAATTTCATATTTTCGTTCGATGAGAATCGAATTGTATTCAATGTGTTTAAAACCGGACCGGTCAAACCAGATTAAAAAACCGGTCACAGTATCTAATCTATATTCCTTTTTGATTAATCTTTATGGAACTCAAATCAATTTGCAATACAAAAATTATAATCGGCTGTATAGAAGAGCCCACAAATATGAATCACAATACGGCCCAAAATAAAGTTTCAAATTTTTTTATATCGTCTCATATTCTCACCGAGCCCACTCTTCACACTATGAAGTGTTATTTATGTTTCTTTGACTTTCAAATATTTCGTCCCTTTCACCCAATTTAACAAAACCCCTAAAACTCTACTTTGTTCAACAGTTTCATTAAAGAATGGGAGAGAAAAATTTTTCTTTCTCTTCTTTTCTCTCCAATTCCTTCCAAATTGGAAAGATTAAAAATCATCATAAAAACCTCTTTATTATTACTCTCATTCCCTTCCTTTCCCTCCTACAAAAAACTCTAGAACACATTTTTTCCTCACTTCCTTTCCAATCCTTTCTCTTCCATCCTTTAATGAAACTCTGGAACAGGATAGAATCTCTTCCTATAGCCGCTATTCACAGTTCTGAGATAACATTAGTTAGCAAAAAAAAATTATTTTTCTTTGACTTTTCAACCATTAGCTGATATGATAATAATATAATAATGAAGAGAGAATAATGGTGGAGCGTGATGTCGGTCACGAAAACAGATTGTCACGACCATGATAGAAATGGTGGGGTGGTGTTCGTGATAGTCACGGTCATCATGGCCAGCCCATCATGGACCGCCTCGTCTACCCTAATTAAGCTGTTCATACAAAGACATATGGTTCTCACTCGTTCGATACACAATATTATTAGGATAATATCGTTTTGTTTCATTTTTATTAACCAAATCTTTTGTTGAAATGTAGGCAATAAATCTATGATCAAAAAACGATCCATGTACGTGACAGAAGACATCCTGAAACAGAAACCAAACATTGGTTCTTACATGGCACCATCCTTAAACGATCGACAAGATATAGCAATCGTGGAAGTACCAAAGCTTGGTGAACAAGCCGCAAATCAAGCCATCATCGAATGGGGGCAACCAAAGTCGAAAATCACCCACTTGATCTTCGCCACATCATGTGGAGTGGACATGCCAGCAGCCGACTACCAGCTCACAAAACTCTTGGGCCTTCATCCTTCAATCAAACGTTTTGTAGTGTACCAACATGGTTGTTATGGTGATGGCTCAGTCCTTCGTTTGGCGAAAGACTTAGCCGAGAACAACAAGGGGGCCCGAGTCTTGGTTGTGTGTTCCGAGTTGAGTAGTGTGGTAAGTTTTCATGGGCCATATGAAACCAATATTGATAACCTTGTAGCCCGGGGTCTATTTAGTGACGGTGCAGCCGCGATGATAGTCGGGTCAGACCCACTTCTTGATGTCGAAAAATCACTATTTGAGATCGTTTCGGCTTCGCAAACTATTGTCCCAGATAGTGAGGGGGTACTATATGGACACACTAGGGAATCTGGGCTTATGTTTCATATTAGTGATCGTATTCCAAAACTTGTCTCTAACAACATTGGAGCAATATTATTAGAGGCGTTTTAAACCGTTTGACATTATGGATTGGAACTCAATATTTTGGGTTGTGCATCCGGGTGGGCCGGCAATATTAAAAGAGGTGGAGGAAAAACTGGCCCTGAGGCCCGATAAACTTCGGGCCTCGAGACACATGCTCTACGAGTATGGGAATATGTGGGGTGCATCCGTCCTGTTTATCCTAAAGGAAATGCGACAGTACTCGGCTACACACCGGCTCGAAACCACTGGAGAGGGTTTAGAATGGGGTGTGTTGTTTGGGATCGGACCTGGGCTCACAGTTGAAACAGTTGTCCTTCGTAGTGTGTCCTTTTAATTGGCATGCATTGACACGTACAGTACGTGTTTGTAATAATTAATAATCAATAAGAATAAGAATTAAGAAGCACGTACTTTTCGAGTTCAGTTAGTACGTTTCTATTGCCTAATCTTTTTCTACTCATGAAAATAGTATTAGTGTACATTTGGGATCTTCCTAACACTTAAATTACATCATTTAACATTTAAAATTGATCTAAGCGTTTATACGAAATCAGTAAATTTTTCACCTTAATATGAAATAACCTCAACTATGAATAACACAACTTTCACTTAGGGTAGGATTTGTTGGATAGTGATGTCATAGGGGTGGACAAATGTCGGTTCGGTTAGGTTTTTAAACATAACCAAAACTGATAACCGAAGTTTGGTTTTAGGAAAAACCATAATCGAAACCGATCGGTTAAGTCAGTTTAGTAAATTCAGTTAATATGCCGTTTATCGGTTCGGTTTCGGTTATAATCGGTTACTAACCAAAAATAAACTTGTGCAAAATAATAAACTTAAAATGTTAGTCAAGTATTTTGAATATCTTTCAAGAATACAAATACATGAGAACACATGAAAAATACATAAAATATCTAGAAAATACATGAAAACATGTTTCAAATAAATAGATATACACAGGGTCGGCTTAAGCATAAGGCAGCCGATGTTAGGGCTTTAGGCCCAAAAATTTTAAGGCCCCCAATTTTATAATGCTACCATTCAACCATTGTCTATTTTGTATAAGTAAATAGATCACCGATCATGTAAATGCGTGTTTATTTGTATTGTTTCACATATATTGTAGTATATAATTGAACTCTAAATGCTTATAAAAAAATAAAATACACAGAAATAGTTAGTTAAAATTTATACACTTACATTATTTATTTATTTTTGAACGGCTAACTAAACAACGCCGGATACTTCGTACGCGGCCCCCTAGTGGTAAAGACAGGGGCACAGCCCGGCCCACCCCGGACGCACGAAGCCCCTAGCCCGCCCAACAGTCCGCTTCCAGGGAAAACCCGACCCACATACCCGCCCGAAGGCACGACAGTAGTGAACCGGTAAAACCTGGCGAGATCAGGACTCAAACTCATGACCATAGGCCATGAGTCATCTATCATTTCTCATTATGTCCTTCGTGGGAATCGAACCTGAGACCTCCAAGAGAGATCTCTGGTCCATTCACCAACTGAGCTACCCATGAAGGACTATAATTTTGGAAATCTTAATAATGCGATAATAAATATTAAGGAGTAATAGTTAGTGTCGATATGTTACCTAAATATATTAAACAAAATACTCTATAAAGATAACTTACAAAATGCCCAAATTTCTATGGCCACTTTAGGCCTCGAGAAACGTTAAGCCAGCCCCGGATATACATGCAATACACAGAAAATACATAAAAATATCTTTTAAATACATAGATATACATGAAAAACACATAAATATGTAACTATTGGTTTAGTTTCGATTATTTCGGTTATGGAAAAAGGAAAAACCAAAACCAAAACTGTAACCAAATGATTCGGTTTTGGCCATATCATAGCCGTAATCGTTCGGTTAATTCGGTTTCGGTTATTTTTGGTTCGTTGGCGTTTTTTTCGTATGCTCACCCCGAAGTGACGATCATTACTAAAAAATGAGTTTCATCGACGGCATTATTCATCTTTAGTTACCGACATACAATACGCACAGGTCACATGTGGTTAGTTAAGAAATCCAGGTAAAATTGTAAAGCAAAATTTAAAGAGGGGGGGGGGGGGGGGGGGGAAGATTTAAAAATTGTTGGTAATCTTAGTTTTGTTTTTGTGATACATTCAAAGAGTTTTCATGGGTCTATAAACTACTCTAGCAAGTATGACATAATACTATTCATGAGCGTTGATGCGCGGTTGCATGCATCATGTTTATTTGTTACTTTTGTATATTTTTTAGTCGATTAGATAACATTTTTATTAGTTTTATGCATGTACTCTATTATTTTAGTATTGTATATATTCTATTACTTTTTGGTTGTTTTTATTATTAATTAATTTATTTTATATTTGTGGTAGGTGATCGCATGAAGCGGGGCTAAAACAGTACAAATTATGTTCAAGACCCGAACACCCGAGTTAAATGCACGGAGCTAGAATGCTATATATAATACTAATAATTTAATAATAATAATAATTAATAAATAAAAAAAAAAGAATTGAGCTTGGGCTCGTGCCCAAGCTAAACACAATAATTTGGAAAAATAGGTCATGTAATATGGATATATGTTGTTCTTTGGACGGGGACATATTTGATTATTAACAGGAGGCATATTATCAAAAAGGAGGAGCATCGAAAATTCTTGATTCTTTGGACCGAAGGCAGATCAAAAGGGACGCAAGGAGACAAGAAGAGCCAAGACCCAACATTTGAAGGAGCAAGCTTTATGGCCATGAGTGGCTAATTCTTTTGTATTACACTAGGGATGTAGGCGTTTGATATCTAGGGTTTGAACACATTGGGTATTGTTCTTAAACTTTTGTTTATGTTATTGTGTGCTTGAATTAACCGTGTTAATTGGTGATTAATCTTATGCTAAACTCATTGTAGTTAATTGATCTTGTGCCAATTTCTCGTGAGATAAGCATGATTCCTTACGTTAACACAAACATAGGATTTATGTTCTATGTAATGAAGTATAGTTTAATCTATCTTGATATTGATAAACTTGATACCTAAGCCTATTGAACAATCACTCCGTTAGTGCCAATTACATTATTATTGTTTACCCAATTGTTAAAGCCCTAGTATTCAATTGTCGAATCCTTAGTGTAATCATTTTAACCCGATTGTTTACAACATCATTTTTATTTCTAATTTCAATTAATTATTAGTATTATAAACAACAACTTAAAATCAAAAATCTTAAATGAACAAATTGCAATCTTCATAAGTCACATAGCATCTTCATAAGTAGTACGTTTCAATCAACTAAACAACACTCACTGACCACATGCTCCTTGGATTCGATACCTTATTTACCCTAACTACATAGGTTAATTAGGTTTTGCATGACCCTAACGACAGGTCATCAAGCGTTAGAAAACTAAAGTAAGGATAATTATTTTAAACTCATGGTGTCCAATATCACATTATCATAAACAAAGTGAGGGTTAGTATTTGGGACTGACATGTTTCAGGTTCGAATCTGATCCCACCCAGGTTTTATCGATTTTTTACTGTCGTGCCTTTGGGCGGGTGGAGGTCGGGCTTTCCCTAGCTGGTGGAACTATTGTGGGCCTTCAGCTACATAGCGTTGTCTTCGTTCGCGGACGTATGGAGTGTCTTGACCATGAGTTACTCAGGATAGTCAGGGCATTTTGTTTGGTTTGTACTTTTAAAAAAAAATCGTAATAATAATAATTTTTTTATTATTATTATTATTACATAAAACCTTCCAACAAAGCGGGAACCAACTAGAATGCTGTCTGCGTCGACTTCCATGACTTCGACTAATTTATTTTGAAAATCTTTTTGCATATATATATGGCCTTTTAGTTTTTTACTTACCACTATCATGTCTTTTTAACGGTCATTTAACTATTTAACTATTGAAATTAAGACCATATTAAATATTATTTTGAAATCTTTCTACATATTTCAAAAGATGCTTTTGCATCTTTGACCATTATGCTCCCGTGGTTTACACTTTACAAATAGCCAAAATGTTTCGTATGGTTATTGCTTTTTCAATTTTTCTTCGAGAAATTTGCTCGAATAGTTTATGTGATTTGCTTAAATTTCACCTTTAGTCCTCAACTTTTGACATTTTTAACTCGGATAGTCCCTGGAGTTAACGGATGTTAGATTATCTAGTTAAGTTGGTATAAAATTACTAAACTACCCTTATTATTAAAAATATAATTGAAAATAATTAAAAACTATGTAGGGCCCATCACTTCTTCTTCTTCACTTCATCTTCCCCAACACCACCACCAACACCTCCCTAAACCACCACAACCACAACTACCACCGATCTTGCCCTAATTTCCTGTCAAAAAGTTTACAATCTTGCCCTTACGATCTTCACAATAATCGTATCAGAAACATCAATAATCTCCCATCAATGAAACTAGAAGAAGATTTTTCTGAAACAGAAAGAGAGAGAAGAGGAGTCGAGGAGAGAGAGAAAACTAGAGAGAGAAAGAGAATGCGAAGAGAGAGAAAGAGTGAGTCGAGAGGAAGAAGGAACCGGAGGAGAGAGAAGGAATAGGAGGCGACGGCGGTGGATCTAGCGGTGGCGCCGCTTTCGTCGCCGGTCAAAGGTATTACACCAACTCTACATTCCCCTTTGTGGCTTTGTTAATAAATCATGGTGAGGTTATTGGATCTGGGAGATGATACCGGTTGTGGATATCGGTTGTGAAAGTTGACGGTGGGCTATGATGGTAGCTGGTGATTGAGTTGCGATGGTCACAGGGGGTTATGGTGGTTGTTGATGTTGAGCTCATGGTGGTAACAGGGGTGGTTGATGGCAGCCGGGTGACAGTGATTCGTGGTTACAGTGACTGTGGTGGTGGTGTATGATGAAGCTATCGTGGTATTCGGGTGATGGGTCTGAAAGAGGATGATGATAGATTCCAATCGGGTCAGCTGTGACATCGATTATAACAGCATGTATTTTTCTCAATTCATTTTTTTTTTTTGCCCGTCCTTATTTTATTTCATGTCCCACTCTCATTTATTATATACAATGATACTTGTGTCCAAATTTTTATGTTTCAAAATACTTTTATAAAGACATTAATTTTAAATATTTTAAAGTTTCACAATTTCTATCAACTAAAATTTTTTTTCCAATAAACTATATACTTGTAACCACTTGTTTTAACATATATATATATATATATATATATATTGGCCACTAACTTTTAAGTTAACTTTATTTCTTTCACTTTGACCACCAAACTTTTAGCTTTTAGCCGCCAGCATTCTTTTTTTTTTTGAAACCCACGTGAGAATAACAGTCACTTAATATTATCTTTTATGTCCACGAAACCCTCCACGCAACAGGAGCTCCCACATCGACATTCGATATTTAGCCTCCACCAAACCCTCAACGCAACATGAGCTCCCGCCGCAAAGCGCGGGATAATAGAATCCTAGTAATAATAATAATAATATCATAAGACAAAATTCAAACTACAAAGCACCAAATGGGTGCTCGTTAATAAATAAAAATAATAATAAATAATAATAATAATAGAGTCATTTAATGCATGTCAAGTAATGAAGGCAAATTATATATTTAGGCACCATCTTCATCACTTTTCCCTTCAATTTTATTATTCAATGGAACAAAAACGGAATGTGGACCAGCAATCCTAGCAACAATCGCGAAGACAATTCATTCCAGCTAATAATGATCTCTTAAAACCATTTACTACCAACCTTCTTAATTTACAAACGCGTTTTGAACGATTATGGTAACCGGGATAAACGTAATCGTGGTGCACAAATTTCGGCCTTTTAGACCCAATACAACCCATTCGAGACCCAACTAAATGTATATAATACCCATCATTAAATTGGTCTTCAAACTTATCTACTACCTTAATTTCCATCAAATGTTTTCACCTCTACACCATATCCTAGTCTCACCGGAACCAAGAATACCAACCAATCCGTCCAATCTACCGATGTCGAACACCCAAACATCCCTACAAGCATGAAAGTAAGAAAGAGCCACTGTCAAGCTTTGGCAGTGGTGGCCCAGCTTCAATAGGTGATCACGTAATGACCTCCATAATCGTCGTTCATCACCGAGCAACCAACACGTCCGATTTCATCCATCTCTGTGAGTCTCCCTCTTTCTCTCCCTCTCGATTACTCTCCACAGAACGCGCACGATATTGGCTTTTGGATGAGTTTTCCATTTAGGTTGGGTGATTTAGAAAATAAGGAAAAGGGATGAGGATATATCATATATGGGGAGGTTTATGTTTGGTAAACAAACTATTATCCATTCATTTTATAAAAAAAATATTAATATTCTCATTCAAAGGTTCAACTTTTTTTTTTGTGTGTGTGATATATGCTTTAACACTAGTAATTTAATTATAAACGAAGACGTGTTGTTCAAATAAATTACAACTGAACTTGGGATTTAAGATGACAACTTTAAATAGATAATTTGTCATTTAAATTAAATTGAAGTGTATGCTCATTGTCGTTTTTGTAAATCTTTAAAAATCGCTTTTATATAACTTTGGTTGGTATTGAATTATTTATAAATATTTATCAAACGATTTCTACGTAGTACAGTTTGTATCGTTTTCAAAGTATTTGAGACATTCACGAACTCTTTATACTTTATTTCCATGATGAATAATGATAAAATTATTATAAACATGGACATAGGTTCAATTTCCTATTTCTAATTAAGTATGACAAAGTGCATCTCAAATTTTCATTTGTATTAACAAATAACCAAATAGATAAATCAAAAGTTATATATTTTGCACTAACACCAAAACTATCAAATAATATTTATAGACACTAAAGTATAATTCGTAATTTACTTAGGTTCAAGCATAATTCATTGATTCTCATCAATTCCTAGCAAATTCCTTGTCGCAATCAAGGTGAGTTTACGTAACCATGTTTATGCGATTCTTTATACTTGCAACAATTATTTAAGCAATTCAACATGCATGTCTAGTAGTAAACTTTATTGCCTCATGAATTAGTCAACAGTTTCAACGAGTTTCAACGAGTTTCAACATTTACATAATCATTAGCTATGGCCAAGCCGGCGATACTCAATAATAGATCTATTGGATTGACAACCCCACCCGGATACATGTACCTCCTATATAGGTAACGTGGGTGATTGTTATCGTTCTAACATATTACTAAGGTGAACCGTAGATGACGGGATGGACCTAAACTAGTCGGAGGTTTGATTATGTCAACATATTATACTATTCATGTAGACTTAAATTTACGATAGACATACGAATTGCTAGACTTTTATACTTAAACTATATGCTTAACATGGATTATGTATTCTCACCAACTTCTAGTTGACCCCCCCCCCCCATTTTTACAACTCAATAGGTAATAATGATGCATGAAGATTAGAGTATTTATGAAGACAATAAGGAGTCTATGCATGCTTGATTCTTGTGTGATGTATTAGATTTCCACATTTAAAACTCTTATGTATTTCAATTTTTGGATATTTGCCATTTAATATTTATTTCAATTAAAATTTGGATTACCATGTGCTACTGTATACTCATTCTTACGTGACACCTCGATGTTTCCGCCATCGGTTGGGGTGTTACAGATTGGTATCAGAGCCATGGTTATAGGGAATTAGGTTATTAGAAAAAAAAATAATCTAGTCTATAACCATAGGATTTTAATCAGTACTTGCTCCTTTTACTTGCAACCTTACTTGTTTCTATTCTCTATCCTACTTCTTATCCTTACTTTAGTCCCTACAAGAAGAGTGCTCTCCATCACAAGATCTACTCTTAGACTGGTAGGACAAATCCTCAGGTTTAGCCTGAACCACCTTGAAGATCTCGTCGAAGTTCTAAATTTTAATAACGAACACGTGCAATCTGGAAGGGTGAACGCCTGTATTCTGAGTTTTCTGTCTAGGACTGGCATTGCGCATAAATCCCAATCAGACGAGGGACCCGGATGCCTACCTGGGAATTCTCGGGATGAGTGTTCACTTATAGGCTAAAGCATGTCTTCACTATGTTATTAGAATCTAGAAGTTTTGATAAGTCAACGTTTTCGTTTATTCGTTTTAATTAATGAATAAATGATTACACTCACTAAGCTCAAAAATCTCAAAATTTTACAGCTTAAATCAATCTCATTTCATAACCATCTATGGATTTCACAATCACACTTCACCTTACCATCTTAGCCAATTTTTAAATATCCAACACCCTACCCAAATCATATAATCCCCATACTATAAAATAAACCCTTTATCAACTATCTTCACATTCACTATCTCTCACAACCTTGATTCTACTTCAAGATTTTTCATCATCCTCTCAAGAACTAAATTCATATCCTTCACCTTCTCACACATGATCTAGTTACCCATGATAACCAAACTAATGAAACTTGATTGTATGTTGCATCAAACATAATCCTTAGTTACATGAGGATTCGACTATCTACCATATTCGAACATTTGAGACTAGAATTCATGAAATATAAACTATTTACTATAGACACACCTAGAGTCATTAACCTTGTCTAGGCAACTCTATTACAACTCACATGCTATACTTGATACTTGATTGCTTACATGTACATATTATCAATTTGCAATTTATGTGTGTGTGTAAATTGGTACACTTAATCAAACAACTGATAGGGGATGAAGTACTTGCTCAACAGTTAGTAGAGTACCAAATAACCTACTCAACGATTGGTAGAGGTCATCATGCCTTCTCAACAGTCGGTAGAGGCCCTACAACCTGCTCAACGACTGGTAGAGGCTATCGTACCTGCTCAACAATCGGTAGAGGTTCTTACTCACTGACTGGTAGAAGTATTTTTCCTGCTCAACATTTGGACTTATTTTTTTGATACATTGTATACAATTCAATCACAAGGTTATTTTGCATTACTTACACGTGTGTTTAGAGTCATAGAAGGACACAAAACCTTAATGTAAGGTAAATTGGTGATTGCGGTCCGGAACGTAATCATGAATTTACAGGTACGTTAAGGTAGTGTGAAATTCTATCAAGGTTTCGGTAAATAACCAATTATGAACTCTAGTTACCTGGTAGTCCATTTAGTCTTTCTATAGTCCATTAACCCATGCATTTCTTTTAGAATTCCTAAAACTTAAGTTAGTGTTTTGCTAGATTCTTATTCTCCTTGCTATTACAGACCAACCTAATCCAACACTTAAAACTCACACATATCAATCCTCTTATCCAAACTATTCGAAACAGTTTATTCTATTTACAATAAATTCATGTCATGCCTTAACCAATTTTTTTTTTTCAAACCACAGTTACCTTAATTTCTACCCAATCCCCCTCAACCCTGTGTTTCTAATAACTTCGGGACGAAGTTTCTAAAAGTAGGGGAGACTATAACAGCATGTATTTTTCTCAATTCATTTTTTTTTGCCCGTCCTTATTTTATTTCATGTCCCACTCTCATTTATTATATACAATGATACTTGTGTCCAAATTTTTATGTTTCAAAATACTTTTATAAAGACATTAATTTTAAACATTTTAAAGTTTCACAATTTCTATCAACTAAAATTTTTTTTTCCAATAAACTATATACTTGTAACCACTTGTTTTAACATATATATATATATATATATATATATATATATTGGCCACTAACTTTTAAGTTAACTTTATTTCTTTCACTTTGACCACCAAACTTTTAGCTTTTAGCCGCCAGCATTCTTTTTTTTTTTTTTGAAGCCCACGCGAGAATAACAGTCACTTAATATTATCTTTTATGTCCACGAAACCCTCCACGCAACAGGAGCTCCCACATCGACATTCGATATTTAGCCTCCACCAAACCCTCAACGCAACATGAGCTCCCGCCGCAAAGAGCGGGATAATAGAATCCTAGTAATAATAATAATAATAATATCATAAGACAAAATTCAAACTACAAAGCACCAAATGGGTGCTCGTTAATAAATAAAAATAATAATAAATAATAATCATAATAGTCATTTAATGCATGTCAAGTAATGAAGGCAAATTATATATTTAGGCACCATCTTCATCACTTTTCCCTTCAATTTTATTATTCAATGGAACAAAAACGGAATGTGGACCAGCAATCCTAGCAACAATCGCGGAGACAATTCATTCCAGCTAATAATGATCTCTTAAAACCATTTACTACCAACCTTCTTAATTTACAAACGCGTTTTGAACGATTATGGTAACCGGGATAAACGTAATCGTGGTGCACAAATTTCGGCCTTTTAGACCCAATACAACCCATTCGAGACCCAACTAAATGTATATAATACACATCACTAAATTGGTCTTCAAACTTATCTACTACCTTAATTTCCATCAAATGTTTTCACCTCTACACCATATCCTAGTCTCACCGGAACCAAGAATACCAACCAATCCGTCCAATCTACCGATGTCGAACACCCAAACATCCCTACAAGCATGAAAGTAAGAAAGAGCCACTGTCAAGCTTTGGCAGTGGTGGCCCAGCTTCAATAGGTGATCACGTAATGACCTCCATAATCGTCGTTCATCACCAAGCAACCAACACGTCCGATTTCATCCATCCCTGTGAGTCTCCCTCTTTCTCTCCCTCTCGATTACTCTCCACAGAACGCGCACGATATTGGCTTTTGGATGAGTTTTCCATTTAGGTTGGGTGATTTAGAAAATAAGGAAAAGGGATGAGGATATATCATATATGGGGAGGTTTATGTTTGGTAAACAAACTATTATCCATTCATTTTATAAAAAAAAATATTAATATTCTCATTCAAAGGTTCGACTTTTTTTTTTTTTTTTGTGTGTGATATATGCTTTAACACTAGTAATTTAATTATAAACGAAGACGTGTTGTCCAAAAAATTTAATTACAACTGAACTTGGGATTTAAGATGACAACTTTAAATAGATAATTTGTCATTTAAATTAAATTGAAGTGTATGCTCATTGTCGTTTTTGTAAATCTTTAAAAATCGCTTTTATATAACTTTGGTTGGTATTGAATTATTTATAAATATTTATCAAACGATTTCTACGTAGTACAGTTTGTATCGTTTTCAAAGTATTTGAGACATTCACGAACTCTTTATACTTTATTTCCATGATGAATAATGATAAAATTATTATAAACATGGACATAGGTTCAATTTCCTATTTCTAATTAAGTATGACAAAGTGCATCTCAAATTTTCATTTGTATTAACAAATAACCAAATAGATAAATCAAAAGTTATATATTTTGCACTAACACCAAAACTATCAAATAATATTTATAGACACTAAAGTATAATTCGTAATTTACTTAGGTTCAAGCATAATTCATTGATTGTCATCAATTCCTAGCAAAGTCCTTGTCGCAATCAAGGTGAGTTTACGTAACCATGTTTATGCGATTCTTTATACTTGCAACAATTATTTAAGCAATTCAACATGCATGTCTAGTAGTAAACTTTATTGCCTCATGAATTAGTCAACAGTTTCAACGAGTTTCAACGAGTTTCAACATTTACATAATCATTAGCTATGGCCAAGCCGGCGATACTCAATAATAGATCTATTGGATTGACAACCCCACCCGGATACGTGTACCTCCTATATAGGTAACGTGGGTGATTGTTATCGTTCCAACATATTACTAAGGTGAACCGTAGATGACGGGATGGACCTAAACTAGTCGGAGGTTTGATTATGTCAACATATTATACTATTCATGTAGACTTAAATTTACGATAGACATACGAATTGCTAGACTTTTATACTTAAACTATATGCTTAACATGGATTATGTATTCTCACCAACTTCTAGTTGACCCCCCCCCCCAATTTTTACAACTCAACAGGTAATAATGATGCATGAAGATTAGAGTATTTATGAAGACAATAAGGAGTCTATGCATGCTTGATTCTTGTGTGATGTATTAGATTTCCACATTTAAAACTCTTATGTATTTCAATTTTTGGATATTTGCCATTTAATAATTATTTCAATTAAAATTTGGTTTACCATGTGCTACTGTATACTCATTCTTACGTGACACCTCGATGTTTCCGCCATCGGTTGGGGTGTTACATCGATGATAGTGGATTAATGAGGTGGTTATTGTAAACGGGTCAGGGAGTCGTTTAAGGCATGGTCAAAAAGAGAGGGTGGTGGTTTGGGTAGGTGGTAGTGGTGGTAGTGGATTGTGGAGGTGATGGGGTGGGAAAGATGAAGTGCGTGGCTCCAATAAGAATGGGTGGACACACATGATTGGCTAAGGGGTTAAGTGGGTCCTCTTTGTATTTTATTAATTAATTGATTTTTTTATTTTTATTAAGGTAAGGGTAGTTTAGTAATTTTACACCCACTTAACTGGATAATCCAACCTCCGTTAACTCCAAGGACTATCCGAGTTAAGAAAAACCAAAAGTTGAGGACTATTGATGTAATTTTTAAAAGTTGGAGACTAAAGGTGAAATTTGAGGAAACCACAAGGACCGTTCGATCAATTTTCTCTTTTTCTTCAATATACTTTTTGAACTTTAATCCATCCTAAGTGCATGTAAGTGGGAGGCTCTACGGATCTTTATAGGAATAAAATATTATAAAGTATTAGGAGGGGTTTCATAAGCTTTATAGGAATATAGGGTTTTTTTTTTAGGGAAGGTGAGTGTCTCTCATTTGCGAGTATGGCAGAGATACCTCACACTCGCCCAACGGCGAGCCCTATCTCGCCACACGTCCAGACTATGTTGTCTGAACCAGATTCACGCTGGTACGGTGGGGGATACGGTTTCCACCCGGAAACCGTACTTCCTCTACACGAGTTGCCTCGCTAGAGTAACAGCCGGATAAAACTGGGTCAGCTCATATTCGAACTTGCGCATCTTATGGCTTACAAGTGCTCCTCTTCATTTCCTGGTGTCCCCCAAATGATGCCCGTGGAGATTGAACCCGGGACTTCCCAAAGGAATCTTAGTCCGCTTACCAACTGAACTGGACTGCACGTGAAGGACATATAGGAATATAGGTGTGTAGTGAGTGTGGGCTTTATGGAGCTTTATAAATTATTGGGTAATCATTGCTTAATTATTGTTTTTTATTTAAATAACAGATATTTAAAAAGAATAATAATAGTAATAGTAATAATAATAATAATAAAAGAAAATTTATTAAATAAAAAATAATATTCAGACGGCTAGTTTTAATGCGGTTACTTTTCCAACGGCTACTTTTCAAAATGCTACTTTTCAAACGGCTAGCTTTTTAACCCTATAAATACAAAACAGAAAACCAATTATCACTCACAATTCAATCTACAAACAAACAATCAAAGATATGGTGGTGGTTATCATAACGAAGCAGCCGGACCTTCCAATCTCAAGCGATATTCTCACTGCCAACGTTCACAACCAGTGTCCTCTCATCCTCCTCAACTAATGTCATCTCCTCCTCCTACAGTGTACGATCATCCTCCTCAACCAGTGTACACTCCTTCTGCTAAACTAGTGTACAATCTTCCTTCTCAACCAGTGTACACTCCTTCTGCTAATCCAGTGTACACTCCTCCTCCTCGACCAGTGTACACTTCCCATCGACTAATAACTGTTCCTCCTATACCAAGTCATGCAGCTATGGATCCAGATGCTCCTCTTACAGACGAGGAATGTTTTTGGGCGTATGACTACACGATATATGTGCTAGGATTGGGTCAGGTACAACTTGGGGAGAGACAAACAAACATCACCCCAAACCCTCATGCTTCGGTTCCAAATGAGGAAGGGTACGAAACTGACATTGGCTCGAAGTATGTGAATATGGATGATGAACCGTATCATCTTCCGTATCGTCTTCTAATTCCTGACTTCGGCTGTATCCGATCGAATGCTAGGTCGGACAGTCGTGATAGCGATCGTTCCGTGTCGTCGCTGGAGTACACTCTAGAGGATTGGGATAACTAATCTCCATAAGTGTGTGTAAGTAATTTAGGTTTAATACATGTTTTAATTTAGGATTATGTAATGTTTTAATTAATGTTTAATTTAGGATTATGTAATGTTTTATTTTAACTTTATGTAATGTTTTAATTAAAGTTTATGTAATGTCTTTAATTATGTTTGTCTTAAATAACATTAAACAATAAAAAAACACTAAACATTAAATATTAACATTAAGCATTAAGACTAAATTTTAAACATTAAATACTAAAAAAAACACTAAACATTAATTATTTTTTTAACGGCCAACAAACATTTCTGTCTGACTACCCAGGGGAGTCCCCACACTATGGACAAACCCCCACGACCAACCCAATGGAAGGCCCATATGTACCTCGGGCGGCTGGCGTAGTCAGGCCCGCCCATGCAGTTCCCGAAACCGGGGAAAACCCAACCCCTCACCCGCCCGTAGGCATAACGGTGAAGGATTGGTAAAACTCGGGCGAGATCAGGACTTGAACTCATGACCATAGGCCAGGAGTCATCCATCATTTCTCATTATGTCCCTCGTGGGAATCGAACCCGGGACCCCCAAGAGGGATCCCCGGTCCACTCACCAACTGAGCTACCCATGATGGACTAGATATTAATCATTAAACACTAAACATTAAACATTAAAAAATGGATCAATTGCCAAGACAGAAGACGGTGAGGGTGAAGGCGGTTCCGTACTACTTCTAATAGATGTCTTGTCAGTTGGATTGCCACACGTTGGTCAATACCAGGGTGCGTCTCCATCGTGTCTTGAAAGAGGGTGTTCCATCTCGTACACCTATGGATGAGCATCCGGCATTTAGAAGTAATTTGATCGGTGTTGCGGTTATTTGTTCTGCTTATTCAATTGTATTCCTCCAACACATTGGGCAAAAAAGAAGACCTATTATCAGGCGGAACTAGGTTTACATTGATCCAGGCCGTCACCAAGGCGATCCCTTATTATCAGTCCACGATGCCATTTTTTAAAGATGTTTAAAAAAATTATGGATTTTTTTTATAGTGTAGAAGAAATATGTGTAGTGGTGGGAGGTTTTTTAGTGTATGTTGGTTTGATATATATATATATATATATAGGATAAGGATAATTTAGAAACTCCCTTGAGTTGGAGAAACTCAAGAAACCCAATTGTGGCCATTGATCAACAAGCATCTATGGTTGAGATTAATCCTGATTATTTTATTTCACTAAAGTACATCTTCTTTTTATTTTTTAAAGGATAAGGGTAATATAGGTATTTTGTCAATCTCTCTTCTCTCTCCTCTCTTTTTCCTTGCTTTTACATTTTTTTCAATTTTTTAACATTTTTATGGGTAACAAATAAGTCAGATTTGTCTGTAACAACTTATGTGTTACGTTGTTACATTGTTACATTTTCAAAACGGTTACACTGTAAAAAGAGCATTTTTACATATTTACATAGGTATCGTAGTTAAATGGTGCTTATGTAACTATTGAAACCAGTAAAAGAGATTTGGAATTTTATTTTATAAACATGTAAAAATTGACATGTGACAACCTGCACCCTTCACTTTTCATAAATGTGCATAATTGGTTCCTCAACTATTTCAAAATTTTCATTTTTAACCCTCATATTTTAATAGGACTAAAATTCACAATTTAATAAAACTTATAATTTTTATAAGTAAATGTATGCACGTTTTATACTCACATCTACACCCGAGCACGTATGTTTCAGATCTTGATACTCAAAGCCCTTAATTTTCGGTTCTAAAACCAACTTAGAAACAGAAGGAAACAAGTCCGAAACTTAAAATTGATTAACTTAGAAAAAATGATTTTTTTGCTCTCGCGGTCCGCGGAGACAGTCAAAGTCCCCGTCAAAGTCCTAGTCAAATTCCTAGTCAAAGTCCTAGTCAAAGTCCTAGTCAAATTCCTAGTCAAAGTCCTAGTCAAATAGTCAATTTATCTTAAAACCTTACTTTATTGTGTTGACCAATTTTAAAGCCTAATTGAATCCAAAACTAGTATAAAAACCCACCTATGACCCATTACACTTTGCACCTCTAAATCGATTGTTTCAATTCGATTAAACTCTCCCTCATACCTTTCTTCTAGAGTATATTACTTCTACATTTGAAGCTTTGATTATAAGCTATTGTAATTGGCGAATTGGAAGCTTGATATTTTTCCTATTCAATTTCTTTTCTTCTAAATTGGACTAGTTTCGTTGTTAAATCTTTGGATTGCTCGCATTTTTACGCTCGCTTAGTCATCTAGTCATTTGGCGAAAGTGAGTACTTCCTATCTCCTTTTTGCTTTTATTCAATTTTGGGGTGTTACATGTACACTTATACAAATTACAAATACAAGTTCACATTTTTACAATACAATTCTAGTACTATGTGCATTTGCTTAAAAACGTGCTTTATGCTTCGACATTACATGTAGAATACATTTGTACTTAGTGAAATCATTAACATTGTACAAGCCGACCTTAACATTGGATAGCGCTATTGGATTGACAACCCACCTAGGTGATTCTCCCCTTTTTCCATCGGAGAATCCATGGTCATTGTTAAGTTATTATCCATTTATTGGATAAGTACACCGCCGTTCATTTTAGTACATTTATACAGTCACAGGATTGATTTCGCTCATTTGTATGATACATAGTTTACATAAATGCACTGTAGCTTTGCACTTGAATTGTATAACATTTTCTAATATACTATATGTATTAAATCTAGGAATGCTCACCAACATTTCATATGTTGACAAAACTTATTTTGTACATGTTTCAGGTGCAGTTTGATCTTAGTACTATAGCGTTGGATTTTAGTGCTTGCTTTTAATAAGTTATTTCAAATTTCATGTTTCGTTCAGACTTTTGTATTTTTTTCCATTTCATCTATGTAAAACAATTTAAATTATTCAATAATATATTTACATTTTAGTACCATGTGCTTTTGAACAATCGTCACTACGTGACACCTCGATGATTCCGCCATCGGTTGGGGTGTTACAGATTGGTATCAGAGCCATGGTTATAGGGAATTAGGTTATTTGATTGCCTTTTAGCCTAGTCTATAACCAAGCTTACATTCAGGAGTCCTCTCGTGTTTATTTCTCTTTATCCTATTATTTTTTTTCAAGATATTTTCGCTATGATTCTTTCTCGTTATTCTTTCGGTGTGTTGTTTAAAGAAGAAGATACTCGTATTTCACAAACGAAACGATATCACCAAGTTAGGAGTGACATCCATACCTTGGTGATTAGTTTCACTCATCTATATCTTATTTACCTTAGGAATATATCTTTGAGATAGGAGTGACATCCACACCTCAAATAGTATTTCTTTCAAAAAGGAACTTAACCACTAAGCTGGGAGTGATATCCTTAACTTAGTGATTGGTTTAATTCCACAATTGTTTTCAATTTTGAAATACATCTTTGAGTTAGGAGTGAAATCCAAATCTCAAGGATATATTTTTGCATCTCGCTTTTAACCTCGCTAAAGTTTTGGAATTCACTATTTTGATGGGGCACGTGCAATCTGGAAGGGTGAGCGCCTGTATCTTGAGTTTTCTGTCTAGGCCTGGTATTTCGTATAAATCCCAATCAGATGAGGCACCCGTATACCTGCCTGGGAACTCTTGAGATGAGCATTCACTTATAGGCTAAAGTACGCCCCCACAAGTCACTAGGAAATTTCAAATACTTGAGTTGGTCAAAGTTTCCTATGGAAACAATTCCAATGTTTTATATCATTGATATTTATGTTTGTTTATCATTTGAAGATTCCATTTAATCACTTGATGTTTCATATGACATTATTCATTGATCATTCGCTTTTGAATCCCTTATCATCATTACTAAAACTTTTGTTCGGTATATTATCGCATTAAAGCTTACACTATTTCACTTATGCTCATGATTCTTACACTATAAGGTATTACTCGTTTTGCGTTAAAACATTTTTACCCACGACTTAAGTTATAAACTTTGTGTTTAACTTTGATCACATCCTGATTTTAGGAATGTTGCATCATCATACAGTTAAAAATGAACATGGTTTTTCCAAACTTATTATTTCAACCTGTTTATACCTTCATGTTTACAAACTTACTTGATCGAAGTCACAGTATATCCTCATATACCTAATACTAATATTGCTGCACCCAGTCTCCTAAGCCATAGCCAACTACCATTAGTTAGAACTTCTTAGTCAGACTAAACTCATACATAAATGCCTACCTACACCATACGCACTAGTACACTACTCTCTAAAACGATTAATTTGACAACTTATTCTATAAGTCTTTTCACAAAGCCTATTCGCCAAATTAGAACACGCTTTTCATACATCTTGTGCCTTGAAACAAATAGCCCGCTATGAGCCCAAAGAGATGCCTTAACGATCCTGCAAATAAATGATCTTTCAATGTATAAATTTCGTAAAAGTTTGAAAATTTAAAAGGTTTCAAGTTTACCCAGTTTTAACGGGTAACACTTCGATTTTCTCAACATTTCATAACAATTAAAAATTTCCAACTTTCAACCCACAAGTTAAAGAAATGTTTAAAAACAGAAAATTTTATTTTCCAAAATTCGTCAAGGCATCTGAGATCATTCACAACCTTCACATCATTTTAAATCTTGGTCTTTCGAAACACATTAGATTTACACACACTTCATGAAATTGTTTCATCTTGCATTTTATAAACTTGCATTGCATTGTTTACAAATCAACTGTAAATTTGCATGTTTTCGTATAACGTATCCAATATATATTTTCGGGAGAAATTTGCAACTAATAATATACCTTATAACACTTTTCAAACTCGACTTCTTGTAAACACATGAAAATGTGTACCTACGAAATCTTTTCAAGTGAACCTGTTTTGAACTTAAAACATTCTTCGGTTTCCAAAAATTTATCCTCATACCAGTAGACTATACGTCTGTTCTGCGCACTTTCATTTACAGTAAATTTCATTATTTTTTTTACACCATTCTATTTATAGTTACGTTCGTACATTATCTTATTATTTTTGTATTATTCTTTTGTTGGTAGTTATTTTCACGCGTTATTCGCAACTATTCTCGCACTAGTTATTTGTAATTATTCTTACAACACTAGTTTTGAGCATTAATTTAACTCGTTTACTTTCATTTTGTGCAAATTGTGCGATTTACTCGATTTACGTTATGCTATTCTTTCAATCGAAATTTTATGCTATACTTATATACTTACATGAACGCATATTTGGTATGCATATTTTTTTTGTTGTGAGCAAAACCCTGTTATACTTTACATTATTTTGTTCATCATCATGGCCAACAAACATACTAATTGATAGCTCGTATGAGATCTAAGCCAATTCCCATGTACGACTCGGTTCAGAGTATTCCTCTAACCCAAGGGGAACAATGTAATCCTCAGAGTTAATCAATATGTTTGTTTAGAGCCCAATGATGTGAACAAAAATTTACCGGTTAAGGGTGAACCCAAAAGGTGAAGAACCCCTAATCATGTCTTATACTTACACATTAATCTCATTACGGTTAAAAGGTGAACCTGAAAGGGGAAGAACCTTTAACCGCATCTTATACTTGAGCAGTATCTACTACTTAACACATTTTGGTTGCACGCATTGTTTCTTGTATTACTTATGTTAGTGTTATGGAAAAGCATAGCACCCTAGTGTAAGGTAAATCGATGATTACGGTCCGGAACGCAATCATGGGTTTACACGTACATGGGGGTGGTGTGTGATTCTACTTAGGCTATTGGTAGACAATCAGTACGAGTCCAAAGTATCAGTAGTGTGGTGGGTTAGCTGCGGTACACCCTATATATAAGCACGAGCGATACTGCGGGAGCGGACTAGGAGTCTGACCAAGAACCCACCCATTACTATCTCTTTATTAGATCGTTGACTAATAGCCAGCATTTTATTTATAAGGAACATTTTACATAAGCTTCAATTAGTTTTGTTGGAGTCTTCCTTGTTGACCACCTCTACAGAAAACCTTAAACTTTGTAGACTCTTACACCTTCTGTTAGTCGAAATTCTATAGCATGTCCTTAATAAAATTCGGTCAGAAACTTCTCTAAACTAAGGGAAGCTACTATAACACTGTCTGCCCTCACCAGTTACATACTTTTCCCAAACCATGCTCATTATAAACTCTTAATTCTCTAACCTTGGGTCAAACTTTAAGGATTTTCAAACTCTTATTTTGGGTATTAAACAACTACTTCAAACTTTTTCAAATCATGGCTGATACATTTCTTAAAATCTACTTGCCTTTTTACAAATGTCTTTTGTTTCATGGAAACCTTCACTTGAAAGTAATTTCGGGACGAAATTTTCTAAAGTAGGGGGGACTGTGACAACCTGCACCCTTCACTTTTCATAAATGTGCATAATTGGTTCCTCAACTATTTCAAAATTTTCATTTTTAACCCTCATATTTTAATAGGACTAAAATTCACAATTTAATAAAACTTATAATTTTTATAAGTAAATGTATGCACGTTTTATACTCACATCTACACCCGAGCACGTATGTTTCAGACCTTGATACTCAAAGCCCTTAATTTTCGGTTCTAAAACCAACTTAGAAACAGAAGGAAACAAGTCCGAAACTTAAAATTGATTAACTTAGAAAAAATGATTTTTTTTGCTCTCGCGGTCCGCGGACACAGTCAAAGTCCCCGTCAAAGTCCTAGTCAAATTCCTAGTCAAATTCCTAGTCAAAATCCTAGTAAAATTCCTAGTCAAAGTCCTAGTCAAATAGTCAATTTATCTTAAAACCTTACTTTATTGTGTTGACCAATTTTAAAGCCTAATTGAATCCAAAACTAGTATAAAAACCCACCTATGACCCATTACACTTTGCACCTCTAAATCGATTGTTTCAATTCGATTAAACTCTCCCTCATACCTTTCTTCTAGAGTATATTACTTCTACATTTGAAGCTTTGATTATAAGCTATTGTAATTGGCAAATTGGAAGCTTGATATTTTTCCTATTCAATTTCTTTTCTTCTAAATTGGACTAGTTTCGTTGTTAAATCTTTGGATTGCTCGCATTTTCACGCTCGCTTAGTCATCTAGTCATTTGGCGAAAGTGAGTACTTCCTATCTCCTTTTTGCTTTTATTCAATTTTGGGGTGTTACATGTACACTTATACAAATTACAAATACAAGTTCACATTTTTACAATACAATTCTAGTACTATGTGCATTTGCTTACAAACGTGCTTTATGCTTCGACATTACATGTAGAATACATTTGTACTTAGTGAAATCATTAACATTGTACAAGCCGACCTTAACATTGGATAGCGCTATTCGATTGACAATCCACCTAGGTGATTCTCCCCTTTTTCCATCGGAGAATCCATGGTCATTGTTAAGTTATTATCCATTTATTGGATAAGTACACCGCCGTTCATTTTAGTACATTTATACAGTCACAGGATTGATTTCGCTCATTTGTATGATACATAGTTTACATAAATGCACTGTAGCTTTGCACTTGAATTGTATAACATTTTCTAAAATACTATATGTATTAAATCTAGGAATGCTCACCAACATTTCATATGTTGACAAAACTTATTTTGTACATGTTTCAGGTGCAGTTTGATCTTAGTACTATAGCGTTGGATTTTAGTGCTTGCTTTTAATAAGTTATTTCAAATTTCATGTTTCGTTCAGACTTTTGTATTTTTTTCCATTTCATCTATGTAAAACAATTTAAATTATTCAATAATATATTTACATTTTAGTACCATGTGCTTTTGAACAATCGTCACTACGTGACACCTCGATGATTCCGCCATCGGTTGGGGTGTTACATGACAACACACTATACTAGTAAAGATCATAATGATTTTTTTTTACATATATACACAATCAAATTCAAACTTCAACACACTACACCACCGCCTGTTTCCCTGTGTTTATACAGGTCGCCATGTACCATCGGTACGCCGCATCGCCAAAGCTGAACCCATGAAAAATTAAAAGACCCCAGCTACAAAATTGTTGCATATGGAAAGTACGCATTGAAAAGACCAAATTTAAACATTCAAATTCATTTATTGGAGGTTAAAATTCAATCAAACAAACCAAAGAAAAGATAATATTCATGAAAAAACGGATGCAATAACTAAATGAGAACTAAACAAAACAATAATAGATGTAAGAAAGCTACACCTACTGCAAAAACCAAGCAAAACCAAAACCAAAATGTTGTAACATATCCCATTATTTCCCATTATTTTGCACATCAAAATCACAATTTCAAAAAATGTTATAGCCCAAAGTTGACTACAAAAGAGTTAGATTATCAAGAAAAATAGAAAAGAAAAAATAGACAAAACGAAATTAATCATGGGTTAAAAAATAAAAAGCAAAAGCTGCTTCTCAGCCAAAAAAATCGTTTTATAAAAATAAATCTTTTCAAGTAAAATGATAAAAACACTTAATAGTCAAGCAAGTCCTTACAAATTGCAACACTTCTGTTTCTCTGGGAAGTTATAAATAGAATCACATAATGAAAACCTGATCTGAAACCACGAACTACCCCCTCCGCCTCAAGCTCTGTTTTCAGATCCCCACAACCCCACCACCAAAATCGACTCCACACCAACCCTACCATCACCATCACCTCCAAGACAACCGTCAACCACCGCCCATCACCTCCACCCACCTATCTCCACAACCACGAAAACCACCACCATTCAGAACCCCCAACCTTCGAAAACCACACCACGTTCAGATCCCACCTCCACCCCATTCAGATCCCAAAAACCACCACAATTCACCGTCGTCTTTTTTCGTCGTCGAACCACCACCACCGCCATCTTCTATCGTTTGTTTGAGTTCTTACATACTGTAGAGAGAGGTGTGAACTTACATAGAATTGAACTAATACAAGTAAAATACTAGAGTAGAATAGATTATTGTGTTTGAGATAGTGAGAGAGGAGTGATTGAAACCCGCAACCAGATTCAGATCTGAATCGAGAGAGAGAGAGAGAGAGAGAGAGATGAGTGTGTGATGAAGAGAGAGAAAGCAGTGTGTGTTTGAGATAGTGAGAGAGGAGTGTGTATGAGATAAAAGAGTAGTATGTGTGTGATGTTTATTTAAAAAGGTGGGCTGACAAATGAGTGGGTTGAAGTTACCATCTTGCCCTTATGCTAAAATGAGGATAAGAGGGATGTGGAATCATGGTGACCATTGGATGGGTTTCAATGGTTTCTCCAACTCATGCAAGTTTCCATAGGATACATACACTATATATATATATATATATATATATATATATATATATATAGGGTAGGGTTCAAATAGGAACCACACCTTAAGTAGGAACCATAGGAACCAATCTTAGCCATTGATCTCTAATGGCATGATGGTAAATAATTAGAAGATTAATTAATTGTTTATTTTAATGTAAGGGTATTATGGACTTTTGGTCTTCCACAAAATTAGGTAGGTTATCATAACACATACTTTAAATTGATTACACCATAAATATCTCCTAAAAACCCTCTCCTTCTCCATTTACTAATTTAGGGATAATATTAAAAAAAATTGGATTCTACAAAACGTAATTATCACGTCAAAAAAAATGAGACGCTTTATTATTATCAAATGCCTATATACTAGTGTATATTATACGTTGGTGTATATTATGTAAAGAGAATGAGAGACATAACCGCTATAAGGATAAACAAAGCCAAATGCCTATACACAAGTGTATATAATGCTAAATTTTTATTTAGCTATATAGTTGTTGTAAGTTGAAATGTACATTGGTGTATATCAGTTTTTTTGTTCATTCATCATCATCATCAACAACACATATATACAATGGTGTACATCAACTATACATTGATGTATATCAGTTTTTTTCTTTCATTCAACATCATCAACACAGATGTACATTGGTGTATATTCGTTTTTTCATTCATCATCATCATCACCAACACAAATATACATTTGTGTATATCAATTTTTTTTGTTGATTACACCATCATCATCAACACATACCAGTAACATCATGATTGTATGTATGTGGAACCTGGTTCTGACTTTGAGGTTTCTTCCTTTTTTGTATATGAATGAAATATACATTGGTGTATATCTTAGCTTGAACATATATGAAACTGAATACACTTGTGTATACGATCAAACAAACCCTTTGTATACATATATATAATATCAAAGCCATAACATCGTTTTTCAACATACACATATGTATTTATATCATCTTCTTTGACTTCAATACCCTAGCCTTATATTTCGATTTCAAAACCCACATCATAATCATTTTTTTCCAGCCACCTACACCAAATTAAACAAAGAAGACTCGTAATTACGTCAATTCATAAAAAAAAACTTTGTTTCCAAAACTTGAATTCTTATATTTTTTTTGCCAACTTGAATTCTTGTACTTTAAGAAATAAAAAATATACGTTTACGAAAAAGTAAAACATGAATGAGGAATGTGTGAGAATCAATACATGAATTGAAAAACTTATGGAATTCTTGATTGGCCTTTTTAAATAATCAAAATTTAAAAACCAAAATAAAACAAAACAGATCTAATAATAATGATTTAGTTGCTATGAAATTTAAAGAAATTAATAATCCAATAAAAAAATAAAATCGAGACCGGAGTAAAATGTTGTAAAAAGGATGACAATCAAATATTGGATCCATTATTCGACCCACATGACTTCAATTTCTAAATGTAGAACAAACCCTTTTAACAGTGTCGATCTCGGCACAGGCTCGACGGGATGAAGCGGTTAGATTAGAAGAAAGTCATCTTGAACAAACCCTTTTTAACAGTCTCGATCTCGGCACCTGCTGGACGGATCGATTAATGTTCTCGTCATTTCTTCAAGAGAGAGATGAATGAATGATTTATAGAGGGGGATGAGTCAGATTGTTTATGAGATGAACGATGTTTTTGATTTGGGATTATAGATGATAATAGGTTGAGAGATTTAAGAAAAGTAAAAAAAAAACAGGCATGTTAATCGTAGGAAGATAATTAACTGCCATATATAAAACTTTTAATTAAATTAAAATATAATATTTAATTGTCTAGTTACATAACTACCCCCTAGATCAAGATTAAAGATGAATGGCTCAGATTGGTTCCTAAGTTCCTAACTAGGCTCTTGGTTCCTATTTGATCTTTTTTCTATATATATATATATGTATATATATATATAGAGAGAGAGAGTTGTTTTTTTAATGATTGTGACCGTTCCATCTCGCTATACACATGAAGCCCCAAGTCATGAAGCCCCCATAGTGGTGTACCCAGGCGCTATGGGCGGTACAACGCCCGGGATAAAGCCCACTACACAAGCACTAAATGTCTTTTTCTTTGATTGAAAGGCTATTTTGTAATTTAAAAAAAGTAAAGTTATATTAGGGAGGACCTATAATGGCCACAGGTATGCCATCATTCACACGCTAACACCACCACCGCGAGTACAAGTAGGGATATAGCATCTTTAACACCACCACATCAAATATATACAATATCTTGCCATTACATTACATTAGATCTCTCCACATTTTATTAAATGGGTGGTGGTGATTTGTTTCCACTTACATATCGTCTTCAATCATCCCGTGGAAACCATCAACCTACAAACAACCCACCGACATCAAACCTTCCAACATTTGAAATTTATGAGCCGCAACATCCTGGAGATTCGCCGACGTAAGAGTTGCATTATGTATATGATTACACAATGGCTCTACTATAGTCACAGATATTCCACATTGGGTTGAAGGTTACAAAACTGATCACGGGGCTGAATATGTAATGTGTTCGGATTCGGATGAGGAAATGTTTTGTCCGACACCCGAGAGTGAAGGATACCGATACGAGAGGTTGGACGGGGTGATAGTGATCGTGACTGCTCGTCGCCCGATTCCCTCTTTAGTTATTGATTTATGTAATCGTGTGTTATATTAGTTATATTTTAATTTTAATTGTAGCTATGTATAATTTTTAATTTTAGTTATGTATTATTTTTAATTTTAACTATGTATTAATTTCAATTAAAATAATTCATTACTTTTATTACATTACTGTTATGATAAAATAATTAATTACTTTTATTATATTTTAATGAAAAATAAATAAAAGAATCAGTGAAGTGTTACCTCCAAAATTATGGTTCAGTAAAGTAAATCAGTAATGTAATGTGACAGTATATCTGTCACACCCCGCCAAGGCGGAAACGAGAGGTGCGACTTCGAAAGATTTCCAAGCACAAAGGTCACACGAGCATTGATTAAAATTAAGCGGGAACTTTCATTAAACAACCAAATTCGTTCATCATAGAGTTAATTGTTTAAAAATAAAACCATTATATGTAAATATCTAGTATCAAAACAACAACACAACGGTCCAAAAGAAGGTATCCCACAAATGCTCGCACGCGACCCCCGCAAGTTCCACTATCCATGCTAATTTCCTGAAAAAACATGCATCAAAGGAAATATGGGTCAACATAAAGTTGGCGAGTTCACGGGTTTTTCTATATGGTGGACATGTAATCCAAAACCGACTAAATCATTGCTTAGCTAGGGCAATAATCAATATGTGACCTAACATGAGCCCATAACCAAACTTTGACATGTTGTGCCTCGCCCATTGTACACTAAAGGCAATGAAATAATGTGAAATGCAAGCACTCTTTTGATATCTGTCATCCAGTCAAAGCGACTGACTAAGAGTGGGGGTATCAACCCAATAAATCTATCCGGTGTTTCATGGCTAAGTCCATAGCTAATGGTTATTGTATGATGTATGGCACGAGGGCTTAATGGATCCTGAACTGTAATGTCTCATGTTCACTTAATAGTCAAGAATTATAACTGAAAACTGTACGCATGTTTTTCCCCCGAAAAAATGTAAAAACTGTTAAAAAGGGGGCCGTGTAAACTCATTTGGTATCTGGATGCTAGACTCAACTGAAGTTGGTACGGTGTGTCTGATCTGGGATGCCCTAAGTTCATTTAAAGGCAACCATAAGTCTATGTTTTGTTCTAACTACCATGTAACTGTTCACCCGACTGAGACACCTATGGACTAGAGGCTTCTGTACCACTATCCACGTGTGTCACACACTGTATGTGTTAGAAAATGTTCGTTTTGTCGTTAAAGTGACTATGTTTAGTCTATTTCTGGTAAAACGGGTGTCTTGACTTACTAAATGTTACCGAGTGTCACTTATGTCACAGTTATGTAAGTCTAGGGTGGCATATGGACACCTCTTTTGGCAATTTTGCATAAAAACATCTTATTTATGTGTTTTGCCTTTGTACATACTCGCATATCATATGTTTCCAAGAAAATTCTTGTGTTAAGCTTGTTAAAACGTGTTTTATTGTTCTTAGCACATGTTTATAAATCTAACAATGATGTAAGTTGTGAAATTATGTGAAATTCACTATACTTGAGCCAAGTCTTGGCCTCATACATGCACGCATACATTTATATGTATGTGTGTGTGCTCGTATATGCCCATATACATATGCTCCAAGGTGTATGCATCAATGTACGTACGTGTGTATCTGAAACTTAAAACATTTAACTCTTAACACAAAACTTGAGTTTTTAAGTTGTTTTTATCCAACACATTATGTTCACATGGTCGTGTTCGAGTGTGTGTGGGTTCGGGTGGACACTACATGTAGTCGAAGTAACATATGAAGAAGAAAAGGGTTTGGATGTTATACCTTGTGTATATGGACGCAAATATAAAGAAAACAAGCTAACTCCTCACAATGCACCTCCTAGATACTTGCTAGAGACTTGGAACTCCTAAATGGTGGTGATAGTTGGTCGAAACAAGCTTCTTGGGGATTTTATCCTTCGCCGAGAGGTTCAAGAGGAAAAAGAGGAGTGTTTAAGTGTTAGTGAGTTTGGTGAGTGTTGTGGTGTGATTTCTTTGTTCATATGGCCACTATATATAGGCGAGACGAAGGAAGGGAGGGTCTTGGATGATTGGTCCACAAACATGGTAAGTCAACACTCTCATTTCATGTCGTGCATAAAGGTGACTTCCTTGTTAGTGTAATGAGTTGACTTGGTTGTTACTAGATTATTGTATATGCCTTGGAACTTGGGAGATGGAGTTGTGTGTGAATGTATGTATGCGTGTATATGTATACATGTGTAAGGTGGATGGTGCAAGCTAGTTGTAGGTTCTTAGTCACACTTGTTCTTGCTTTGGGAACACATGGGCCGATTTATATGAGCTTAGGTGAGAAAATTAGGAAGTCAAGGTTGTCTAAATCCATGGTGTGAGGTAATAAGGTCCTAAGTTAGTGAAACTCTTAGGTTTTTGAGGTTGTTGGGTTGTGGTGGTGTGTTTGGTTGTGTAGGGTGGCTCCTAGCCGATTCATGGGGAAAGAAAACATAGTTCTTGTGGCAAGTCAACATGGGTTGGAGATTGTGGAATCCTTGTGCTTGCCATTCTTTTGTAAGATCTTATGTAAGGATAAGAATGGTGACTAGTAAGTGAGTGTGTATGTGTATATGTATATGTGATCGTGTACATGCATACATAAGTATATAATTCGAATCTTGCTAATTATTACTTGCCTATGGATGTTCACATGTATATGCATTACAAATAGTGCCCATGTACACAAGTTAATTGGAGTTTAATCACCCTTGTTGGACAATGCATGTGGATAGTCCATGTAGGTGAACATTAGTTTGTTTTTGTTCTTGTCGGGGTAACAAGTTGGAATTCTTGTTCAACTGCATGGATTTCCTAGAATCTATTATGAGTTTTTCAACTAAATAGGACTAGTGTATCTACTGTAAGACTGTATGCTTTAGGATTAACTCGTTGGAACCCTGTATAGTCCAACTATGATGACATGTATTGATATGCACACTGTATACATGTAGTTAAGTGTACGGATATGACATGTGATTTTGACGGGTGTCACAGTATGATTGGTGAAAATCATGGCAATTCAATGAAGCGCTCATCCTCCCTTATATCAAACACATATCGTTTAACTATGTGAAATAACTACCATACTAAATATCTTAGGCCACAGGGGTGCTGCACTTAATTTTTTTCCAACTTCTCTGATTTCAACTAATGCTTAACTGTCACATCACTTCACTAATTGACTTCACTAAAACACAGTTTTGGAGGTAGCACTTTACTGATTCTTTTGTTTATTTTTATTTAAATTTAATAAAAGTAATGAATTTAATTTATCCCAATAGTAACATTACTCTTGCCTAATGGTTAGTGATTTATACCTCACTTTTTACCCTATAAAACCCCATAATTTCTAATACTAAAATCAAAATCATCTTTTAATCTAGCCGAGGATATGACATTCCAACTCCCACAAGTCAACTATGTGGCTACACACGATATTAATTTTGAACATGTTTCGACATTGCGATTATTGCGTTAGGTTACAATCATGTAGTTTGATAGTTGTAATTTCTATGATATTAATGTTTAATGCATACCTAAAATTAAATTATTACTACCTAAACTTAAAGAAATACATGGCTAAAGTTATATTAAAAGAAAGAATACACAATTTACTCAGGCGAAGGGCAGTCACGATCACTATCACGTCTATCCAACCTCTCGTATCGACCCTGGGATATTTCCTCGGATGATTGGTCCACAAACATGGTAAGTCAACACTCTCATTTCATGTGGTGCATAAAGGTGACTTCCTTGTTAGTATAATGAGTTGACTTGGTTGTTATTAGATTAGTGTATATGCCTTGGAACTTGGGAGATGGAGTTGTGTGTGGATGTATGTATGCGTGTATATGTATACATGTGCAAGGTGGATGGTGCAAGCTAGTTGTAGGTTCTTAGTCACACTTGTTCTTGCTTTTGGAACACATGGGCCGATTTATATGAGCTTAGGTGAGAAAATTAGGAAGTCAAGGTTATCTAAATCCATGATGTGAGGTAATAAGGTCCTTAGTTAGTGAAACTCGTAGGTTTTTTAGGTTGTTGGGTTGTGGTAGTGTGTTTGGTTGTGTAGGGTGGCTCCTAGCCGATTCATGGGAAAAGAAAACATAGTTCTTATGGAAAGTCAACATGGGTTGGAGATTGTGGAATTCTCGTGCTTGCCATTCTTGTGTAAGATCTTATGTGAGGATAAGAATGGTGACTAGTAAGTGAGTGTGCATGTGTATATGTACTCATGTATGTATATAGGTAACCGTGTGTGTACATGTATATGTGATCATGTACATGCATACATAGGTATATAATTCGGATCTTGCCAATTATTACTTGCCTATGGATGTTCACATGTATATGCATTACAACTAGTGCCCTTGTACACAAGTTAATTGGAGTTTAATCACCCTGGTTGGACAATGCATGTGGATACTCCATGTAGGTGAATAGTTGTTTGTTTTTGTTCTTGTCGGGGTAACAAGTTGGAATTCTTGTTCAAGTGCATGGATTTCCTAGAATCTATTATGAGTTTTTCAACTAAATAGGACTAGTGTATCTACCGTAAGACTGTATGCTTTGGGACTAACTCGTTGGAACCCTGTATAGTCCAACTATGATGACATGTAATGATATGCACACTGTATATATGTAGTTAAGTGTACGGATATGACCTGTGATTTCGACGGGTGTCACAGTATGATTGGTGAAAATCATGGTAATTCAATGAAGCGCTCATCCTCCCATATATCAAACACATATCGTTTAACTATGTGAAATAACTACCATACTAAATATCTTAGGCCACAGGGGTGCTGCACTTATTTTTTTTTTAAACTTCTCTGATTTCAACCAATGTTGCACTGTCACATCGCTTCATTAATTTACTTCACTGAAACACAGTTTTGGAGGTAGCACTTTATTGATTCTTTTGTTTATTTTAATTTAAATTTAATAAAAGTAATTAATTTAATTTATCCCAATAGTAATATTACTGTTGCCTAATGGTTAGAAATTTATACCTCACTTTTTACCCTATAAAACCCCATAATTTCTAATACTAAAACCAAAATCATCTTTTAATCTAACCGAGGATATGACAATCCAACTCCCACAAGTCAACTATGTGGCTACACACGATATTAATTTCAAACATGTTTCCACATTTCGATTATTGCGTTAGGTTACAATCATGTAGTTTGATAGTTGTAATTTCTACGATATTAATGTTTAATGCATACCTAAAATTAAATTATTACATAACTAAAATTAAAGTTATTACTACCTAAACTTAATGAAATACATGGCTAAAGTTAAATTAAAAGAAAGAATACACAATTTACTCAGGCGACGGGCAGTCACGATCACTATCATGTCCATCCAACCTCTCATATCGACCCCGGGATATTTCCTCATTCAAATCCGAGTACATTACGTATTTGGCCCCGGGATCAATTTCGTAACCATCAACCCAACTTGGAATAGTTATGGCTGCAGCCCGTGGGTTCTGCACTGTAGGAGTCTTATGCACTAGCACTGTAACAACGTCTCCAATCCGTATCGCTCCTAGTTGTAGTAGAGCCATTGTGTAATCATATACGTAATGCAATTCTTTAGTCGGTGAATTTCCAGTTAGTTGTGGTGGATTGTTGTTGGGTTGGTAGCCGGTAGGTTTAAAGTCGGAGGGTTTGTTGTTGGTGGGTTGTTTGTGGGTTGGTGGTTTGCATGGGATGATCGACGACGATATGTAATTGTATAAAATTTGATGTGCTTGTGTCAAATAAAGTATATGGTGTTTATATAGGGTGGTAATTTTTTTTTAATTTGTAAGCGGTTAAATAAAATTTGACCGTTAGCCAAATAGGATAAATAATTATGACCATTGCATTTGAATGCAAACGATTTTCCTCCTTCACGCTCGTTGGATAGACCTAGGAAAAAGGTTCACGGGACTTCTACCAGCATCCACGAAAGCGGTGTTACCGTGTGGGTACTGGAGTATCTGTACTGGACAACACGGATGACACCCCGTCCCCACTTAGTTGATAAAATGTAGTTCATTATAAATAATCTATACATCTAATAAAACAAAGTCCATGAGGACACTTGGCAATCCCACATTCATCCTCCAATTACATAGCCAATCAACTAATGCCAAGTGTCTCTATTGTGAGAATTTATAAAATTTTTCTTTTTTCTAAAAATCAAAAATCATTTATTGGTTGGTCAAAATCGGTAATTAATATTAATTTTCCCATTAATAAGTTGGTCAAAATCGGTCATTAATATTAATTTTCCCATTAATAAGTTTCCTATTTGTTAATTAAAACCAATCTTTCTAATAACTTTCTCTCTCTAAACCCTTTTCTGCAGCAATCTTCTCCATTACTAGGTTAGTTCGTGAACTTCCCCTTCCCACTGGTCAACCATGATTTCTTGCATCTTAATATCTGGCAGGTTTGAAAAAACTCGAATCACTTAATATCAACTGCTGTAATTGCATTACCGATGCGGATATGAAGCCTCTCTCAGGTAATTGTTCTTTATAGTTTACATCATTGTTGTCTACATGATCAGCTCTAATCAATGTTCTAATACAATAAGCCTATAACATATATGGTCAAGAAAAAGTGCTTTCTTAGAATAATTCGAATTTTATTACAGAATTTTATTACAGTTTGTAATGTAATGAACTTGATAAGAATATATAATCTCGCATATTTTACTAATATATATAATTTTTATGTCTCAGACCTTACAAACTTGAAAGAATTACAAATTTCGTGTAGCAAGGTCACGGATCAGGGTGTCACATTCCTGAAAGGTCATAAGCTTTGATTTTGAACCATACATATTTTCTTTTCCATTATATAATTAATAGAATTTTTTTTAATTGTAATAATTAATAGTAATAATTTTGAAACTAAGGTATTGTGTATTCTTTCTGTTCTTTAGGCTTAAACAAGCTTTCATTGCTGAATATGGAACGCTGCCCTGTAACTGCAGCATGCTTGGATTCACTTTCAGGTTAATTATATAAATTCTCATTTATTTATTTGTGTTCAGTTGATGGTTTTTAATAATTTTTCAGATTTGGGGCTTTAGGTTTCATCTTTCTTATTTTCCACTATGAGATTATATTGTGAGTTTTAAGTTTCAGTGTTTAGGTATTGTTATTTGTTTTCAATGATTAGGTATTATGTTTGTTGTTTTCAAAAATTATGAGATTTTAATAATTTTCAGATTTGTGATATGATCAGTTTCAGTGTTTAGGTATTGTTATTTGTTTTCAATGATTAGGTATTATGTTTGTTGTTTTCAAAAATTATGAGATTTTAATAATTTTCAGATTTGTGATATGATCCTTCATGTTTTCTCAGTAGCAAAAACACGAAAATTTCCCGTGAATTATATATTTCTTCATGATATTATGTTGGCTCGATGATGTTTGTCTTCGGGTGAGGTTGAATGTTCATATGTTCTTCGAGGTGTTCTTGAGGATCATAATATTAGATGAAAGGTAAAAGAATGTTGGATATTTTTTAGTGATTAATCCGCTTAGGAAAGCTATTCGGGTCCGGGTCCTGTTTGTTAATTCGGGTCTCATTTATTAGCATTTTATTTGTTTCCTAAGTTGATGGCTTAAAGTTTGGAAGGATAATTACAAGAATTAATTGTTATAAATGGTGGTTTGAAAAGTCTTGGATGTTAAAAGGAAGGGTCGACTTTTTTGGTAAGAGATTGATTGATTGTATTATAGGAAAGTTAATAGCACAATTAGTTGTACACTTTCCATATAGTCATAGTCAAATGTATTAACTGCATAGTCAAATGTATTAACTTAGGAGTCTCCTGTTTGGAGTTCATCATCTTCTCAATTTCAAACCAATGTTTCACTTCGTTTGGCTGTGACAGGTGACGGTAATAGCAGTGGTGACCATGGTGCGGTGGTTAAGAGCCATGCCTTTATGAGTTTATTCTAATTAATTAAGCTTTGTATTTTATAATATTATATGTTATGGTGCAGGCACAATCAAATAAACTACAAAAGGATGTATAAGTTTGAGTCATTCTACTGGTTCGTTCATCTCCCAATTTATTTTTATTTTTGTAAATTCGAATGTGTATGTATAATTTACAGTATGCTCATTGAGTTCGAGTGTGTATGATTTCGTAATTTCATTTGATTTTCAGGTTAATGTTCTATGGCATGGATAGGTGGCTCGATATTGATAACATATCATACGAGGTAACAATACAAAAATTGTCTCATTTTAATCAAAATTATTTTTATATCACATTAATAACTTTCTTCTTTCATAATATTAGTCAATCTTCGACAAGTATTTAGGCATCCCCTTTCATTCGCAAACCTTAATACTTGGCTCCATTTTGTTTGAGTGAAACATTAATGAATGATTTTCGATTTTTAAAAAATAAATTCTTTTATAAAAACATGACTCTTTTTTGAATTTTAAAAATAGAATAGTCATTAAATGTTTTTTATTTAAAAAAAATTAAAAATCTGGATTATAGTGTTTAGGAAAGTTATTAAACACTTTGACCGAAACATTAATGAATAATTTTCGTTGATGTAAAATAAAAAATTTTATAAAAACATTAATGACTCTTTTTTTAATTTTAAAAATAGAATAATCATTACATTTTTTTATTTTAAGAAAATTAAAAATCTAGATTACAGTGTTTAGGAAAGTTATTAAACACGTTGACCCAAACATTAATGAATGATTTTGATTTTTAAAAAATAAAAAACATTTATAAAAACATTAATGACTCTTTTTTGACTTTTAAAAATAGAATAGTCATTAAATGTTTTTTATTTTAAAAAAAGTAAAAATTTGGATTATAGTGTTTAGGAAAGTTATTAAACACGTTGACCGAAACATTAATGAATGATTTTCGATTTTTAAAAAATAAATTCTTTTATAAAAACATGACTCTTTTTTGAATTTTAAAAATAGAATAGTCATTAAATGTTTTTTATTTTAAAAAAAATTAAAAATCTGGATTATAGTGTTTAGGAAAGTTATTAAACACTTTGACCGAAACATTAATGAATAATTTTCGATTATTAAAAAAAAAAATTTATAAAAACATTAATGACTCTTTTTTGAATTTTAAAAATAGAATAGTCATTAAATGTTTTTTATTTTAAGAAAATTAAAAATATGGATTACAGTGTTTAGGAAAGTTATTAAACACGTTGACCCAAACATTAATGAATGATTTCGATTTTTAAAAAATAAATTTTTTTATAAAAACATTAATAACTCTTTTTTGAATTTTAAAAATAGAATAATTATTAAATGTTTTTTATTTTAAAAAAACAAAAAATGTGGATTATATTGTTTAGGAAAGTTATTAAACACGTTGACCGAAACATTAATGAATGATTTTCGATTTTTAAAAAATAAATTCTTTTATAAAAACATAGAATAAAATATGTCGAAGTTTTTTTAGCGGGTCGATATGGGTAATGCTCATCTTCTCAGACGTGTCAAATTAAATTGTGAAATTTAGGTGGTAGTTAGTTTCTTATTTTCATTTTTATTACTTTCTTATTGTTGAATATGCCATAAGTCTATTTTTAACACATACCATTTAGGTCGCCTTATTCAGGTTGGATTGTATTTAAGAAACCCTGTATTCTCACATGGCCAGCTTTATGTCGCATTGTCAAGAGTTAAAAGCAGGGCAGGCGTGAAGTTACTTATACTTGATGCTGGTGGGAAAGTGATGACTAAAACAAAAAATGTGGGTTATAAGGAAATTTTCAGCGATATTTGAATAAATGTGTAATCGTTGCTTTTAAATTTTAATAAAATGTTTCTACTTTATTTTTCTTATACGTTATACTACTCCAAATAATCGTACGTTGTTGAACTGCGTGTCAACGCGGGCAAATATCTAGTATAAATTAATAATCAGTATATTACAAAAGTTTGATCTCTCTAGATCTGGGTCCCTTTGATTGCCCCCACTAGCACATCACTTCGATCTATAGCCACCATGTAATTAATTTGGTTTTACTGTTTTAGCAGCACTGGACTACAAAGATCGATTTGATGTTTGCAAAACGTTGATGTTGAGCATCACCTACTTATTGATTTGATGTTACTGTTGAAAATTCTATCGTATATGTATTTTTACTAACTTTATAAATTATAATTATAATTGCATTATTATATTTAATATCAATTCTCAAAGTAGTATGTTTAAAACTTGAGTGTTGTGACGGCGCACTTTGCACTTCGCATATTGTTTAGCATGAGCCAAACATTAGTGGTACCCCATTCGCGTGCGTGTGGGCGATGGGCGCTTTGATGGCGCACTTTGCACTTCGCATGTGTACTGAGCCGCTTGGCATCCACGTGCGTGTCATCTTGGTCAGCACGCGGCTCACACAGCATTGGAGCAGGAGTCTATCACTTTGCACTTCGCATCGCCGCTTGAGAGCCGCCTTTGTATTTTTGACCTCGTGCGCGTGGTCTAGTACATGGCGAAAGACCAGGTAGCATCCTGGTCTCCGCGTTGACGTAAACCGTAACAAGTGGCGCATAGGCACTAAGCCGCTTGGCGTCCGCGTGCGTGTCATCTTGGTCAGCACGCGGCTCACACCGCATTGGAGCAGGAGTCTGTTATGAGTCAGTTGACTTGATTACACCAGTCCGTTGACTTGGTCAGAGTGACTGTTTCAACTAGTGCCATAAGAGAAATGGCAGTTACGGGTTGACCACTTAAGAGAAACGGCGCTTTGATGGCGCACTTTGCACTTCGCATGGGCACTGAGCCGCTTGGCGTCCGCGTGCGTGTCATCTTGGTCAGCACGCGGCTCACACAGCATTAGAGCAGGAGTCTGTCACTTTGCATTTCGCATCGCCGCTTGAGAGCCGCCTTTGTATTTTTGACCTCGTGCGCGTGGTCTAGTACATGGCGAAAGACCAGGTAGCATCCTGGTATCCGCGTTGACGTAAATAGTAACAAGTGGCGCATAGGCACTGAGCCGCTTGGCGTCCGCGTGCGTGTCATCTTGGTCAGCACGCGGCTCACACCGCATTGGAGCAGGAGTCTGTTATGAGTCAGTTGACTTGGTTAAACCAGTCCGTTGACTTGGTCAGAGTGACTGTTTCAAGTCGTGCCATAAGAGAAATGGGAGTTACGGGTTGACCACTTAAGAGAAACGGCGCTTTGATGGCGCACTTTGCACTTCGCATGGGCACTGAGCCGCTTGGCGTCCGCGTGCGTGTCATCTTGGTCAGCACGCGGGTCACACAGCATTGGAGCAGGAGTCTGTCACTTTGCACTTCGCATCGCCGCTTGAGAGCCGCCTTTGTATTTTTGACCTCGTGCACGTGGTCTAGTATAAGGCGAAAGACCAGGTAGCATCCTGGTCTCCGCGTTGACGTAAACCGTAACAAGTGGCGCATAGGCACTGAGCCGCTTGGCGTCCGCGTGCGTGTCATCTTGGTCAGCACGCGGCTCACACAGCATTGGAGCAGGAGTCTGTTATGAGTCAGTTGACTTGGTTAAACCAGTCCGTTGACTTGGTCAGAGTGACTGTTTCAACTCGTGCCATAAGAGAAATGGCAGTTACGGGTTGACCACTTAAAATCTAGTTAATCCATTTTATTGCGCATGGCACTGAGCCGCTTGGCGTCCGCGTGCGAGTCATCTTGGTCAGCACGCGGCTCACACAACATTGGAGCAGGAGTCTGTTATGAGTCAGTTGACTTGGTTAAACCAGTCCGTTGACTGGGTCAGAGTGACTGTTTCAACTCGTGCCATAAGAGAAATGGCAGTTACGGGTTGACCACTTAAAATCTAGTTAATCCATTTTATTGATATTGATTAGTGTTTATTACACGATGTTATGATCTTGTTAAATACAACATTAATTATATATGTTTCAAGTTTCTGTATAAAAGGAAAAAGGACTTTAGGTTCAACACAGAAAAATAGAGAATTTCTCTAACATAAACATATGCAATCATCAATCAGGTTCTCATCAGTATCGACATTGAGATGAGTACTCTCAATCGTCTAAACAACATCTTTATATTTTTAGAAAATTATGAACACCAAAATAACCCGGTGTTATCTCAGGCTCAAGACCATCTCCGGCAGTACGACTACTGTTCCGGTTGTTGTACCCTAGGAAACAGCCCATCTGAGAGGAGGCGCGGAATCTGTTTTAAGGGCCCCGTGTCAAACACGATCCTCAACAAAAATCCGTCTACAACAAGTTTGTTATTCTTGCAGCGGAGTACTACACAAGATGGTTCGGTTGAAGTTTACTAAAGTATTAGACTTGGATCAAGATTCGGTATATGTATTTGTATTTATTTTCATTTATATTTAGTTTTGTAATCGGTATTGTACTATGTTATTTCCTACGAAAAAGGAGAGTATCGTTATTATATTTATTTTATTATTATTTTAATAAAAAGTGAACTATATTTCCTACAATCTTAAAGCAGACTTTCGTGTAGATTGTCGATACAATCTAAAAACCTTCTTATTAAGGATTTTTGGGTTCACGAAAGTATAAAAATATTAATTAGGATTTTTGTTAAAATCTAATAAATATTTTTTTTGGAAATATATCTGTAGTACAAGTTGGATTATTTTATGATTGGAGTACAATTAGTAATCCGAAATACCGTGTTTACAAAACGAACGTTTTGATTCTTGCTTCTCGTGTTCATGGGTTGTCATATTCATGAGTTTTTCGTGTTTTTGTTGAAACCGATTTATACAAATATAAAATGTACTCTAAATGTTTTTTAAAATACATTTTTTTTTTCTAATAAGCGTCTTAGAAAAATAATTTTGTCAACCCATGAAAAATATTTGCTGAAGGTTATTTCTAATGAGCGTATTAGAGATTAATCTTAGTAAAATGTTTTCTATTTAGTGTATTAGAAAAATAATTTTGTCAACCCATGAAAAATATTTGCTGAAGTATTTCTAATGAGCGTATTAGAGATTAATCTTAGTAAAATGTTTTCTATTGAGCGTATTAGAAAATATTTTGGCAACCCATATAGAAACGTTTGGTGTATGTTTTTCGATCTAACGAGCGTGTTAGATATCATTATTTGGAGAAATAGTGATTTTTATCGAATGTATTGAAACACATTTATTTCTAACAAGCGTGTTAAAGATGATTATTATTTTTGCAAAATAATAAGTTTCAAAACATTTATATTTTCTAACGACCGTGTTAGACATTACTATTATTCTAAAATAATAAGTTTTATAACCTTTATAATTCCTAACGAGCGAGTTGGAAAATATTATTTTCATAAATAATAAGGTTTAAAACATACGCATTTTCTAACGAACGTGTTAAAATTATTAGTTTAGTAAAATAATATTGGTTTCAAAATGTTGAGAACATTTCGATTTCTAATGGAGGTATTAGAAATTTTTTATGTAAATAACAAGTTTTGAAACATGTATATCTAACGAGCGTGTTAGAATTGACGACATTGAAAGAATAATGTGTCATCAAGCATTTCTAATGAGTGTATTAGAAATGAGTATTTACAAATCACAAGTAAAATTTCTAACGAGCGTGTTAGAAATTGATGCTTTTGTAAAAACAAGCAAGCTAGACGTTTAATTTTCTAATGAACGTGTTAGAAATGGCTTATTATTTTATATATGAGCCAATGATTTTAAACGGCCTTGTGATCGTTTATTTCTAACAGGCGTGTTAGAAATGGTTGTATATATAAAAACCAATAAGTTTTGAAACGAGTTTGGTAATAGTTTATTTCTAACGAGCGTGTTAGAAACGGTTTAGTTATATAACCAAAACGCCATATAACAATGAGCGTAATCGTTTGTATTCTAACAAGTATGTTAGAAATGGTTAGTTATTGAAACCGAATATTTTTTATTTGGTACACGTATAGTTTCTAATGAGCAAATTAGAAAAGATTTATCATGAAATCCATATACTTTAATGATTTATAATCGTTTATTATCTAACGAGCGGGTTAGAATCGGGCTTACTATGATAAACTAATTAAGATGGTTGGTAATCATTTTATTTCTAACGAGCGAGTTAGATGCGGTTTTAAATAATAAAACTATTTTCGAGTTTATGGTCTTGATTTGTAATCAAAGCATAAATATATATAGTTTAATTTTTAAAACAGTTGCAAAAACGAGAAATGTTTTGAACGAATAAAACATGATTTTGCAATCGGTTTGATACTCGTATGAGAAGTATCATGTCTTGAATCATATAATAGTCTTGAGAGACTATTTAAAGGAAAACAGCCCGATGTTGTTTTTGACATATTTACTTGTTCGACTACTTGTGAGTAGTTAATTATAAACAACTTTGTTGTTTTGAACAATGTATTGAGGGAGTACCTTGAAACAGGCCACAAGACAATATAATTACGATTATTTCGTCGAAATATAAAGTGTTGAAGAGAATAACACTTTGAGATTTGATGTTTATATATCCTTATGAATCCGTTAAAATATATTTGTAATGTATTATATATATATTTTGGATTATCGTTTATATTTTTTTAATAATCAAGTGATTTAAAATATAATAGACGATAAATGTAAAAGGAAATTAATGATGGTATTCTCTTTCTTTGACGATTTACATTCGACGAATTTAATAAGGATATATGTTTTAACGGGCTGTGCAAGGAGTATCTTGCAAGAACACAATGAGCGGGTGTGATCATGACTTATGCAATAAGTCACATACCAAATATCAAACGTACGACATGATGAGCGAATCATGACGAACGTGGCAAGTGTATTGAGATTAAATACACGAAAACGAGGTATGTCATCGAATGTTGAGAGCATCAACATGGAAATACACACTTGTGAATTTTTCGATGGCTATAACATATGAAAGAAATATATGTTACGATTGTAAATTCTTTAATAGATTTTGCTAAATTTATTGTAAGACATTAAAATAGTGATGGATGTGTAGATGTTTCTACAACCATCAATGTTGTTTGACCTATGTGGAGGATTTGTCCTTTGTTTGAGAGATTCCCATTACATGGTTTTAACAAAACAACAATGGAAATGTGTATATCACTTGAAGCATGTGTGAATGCTATGTCATTGAGTGTCAATCTAATTAACGTTATCTCAAGACTGTAGTGATTTTATACTAATACGGTTCATCTTGTAATGATTACTTAGCTATATATTAATGTTGATTAGACAGCAGTCAATTTATAATTAATACATGGCTATCATTACGTGACGTAAGCAGATCTCAGCAGCCGTTGTTTTAGCTTTCAGTTGATATTTGTCAGTGCATTGATTACAATTATAGACGAATCCCTAAGCCCACCATGGGGGCCTTTATAAGTCATGTTTTGTATCAAATAACTTCTACACCCATTTGTCTCTCTGTGTTCCCTTCATGGCTCGATGACACATATCGATTAACATTCTCTTGAAGGAACTTGACGCTCGTGATGCTTTGATGAAGATACACCTTTACTTATTTGAGCTGGATCGACGTCGAGCTGCGTTAGAAGAGTTCAACATTCGTACAGCAAGGTTAGTGGCAACCCGGAGGTATGGTTTGGTGTACCACCGAGGCCCTCGAAGGCATTTTATGGAGCCTCTACCAGTGGCCGATCAACCACCGCTTGAGCAGCCTAGTGACCAAGAAGCTCCAGCGGTTGTAGAGGTTCCAGATAGCCCAGAAGTGTAAGAGGCAGCTCACCTGTGCTTGGGGAAGTAGATCATGAGGAAGATGGTGTCCCTACTGATGAAGGACCCAATATCGATCTTGGTGTTGGTTTGGACATGGGAGGACCGTTTGGTGATCACGACATGGTGCTCCCTGACCTTGTCCCGGCCGGAGGTCTGCTATACACCCCTTGTCAATATTTTGTTTTGTTTAGTGAAGTTGTGTATGGCCACTTTTGAATAGCGCTTTTTGTATAGTGGCAGGGCTGTTTTTTGTAATGGCGAAGGTTTTTTGAGCTGAGCTGCGTTCCAGGTACGTGGCACCGGTTCGCCATTCAGCTGCTTCAAGGAGTAAGCTCCTTTACCCAGCACCTCTGCTATCTTATGTGGTCCTTCCCAATTTGGGCCAAGCTTGCCCTGTGGTTGGGACATACTTGCCCCGTTGTCCTGCATTAGCAGTTCACCCACCTTAAAAGACCGCTTTAGTACCCTCTTGTTATAGTACTTCTCCAACAATCTCTTGTAACGTGCCTCATTGATGCATGCAGCCTCATGACGCTCTTCCAGTAGTTCCAGGTTTTGCCGCAACATTTTATCATTGTCTGCTTCCAGGTTATTCCTTCGCAGGGTCGGTAAACCAATCTCTGCTGGGATCCTGGCCTCGGAGCCAAACGTTAAGCTGAAAGTGATTCCCCGTTGCATTTTTTGGCATGGTTCTGTGGGCCCAGAGGACGTGAGGTAGTTGGTCGACCCAATATTTCCCCTCGGAATCAAGCCGTTTCTTTATCTCGTCCAGTATGCTCAGGTTAGCCCTTTCCACCTGGATGTTTCCCTGCGGGTGAGCTACAGAAGTAAACACATGTTGGATTTGCAACTCCTTACAACATTCTTGTAGTTGCCTATCTGCGAACTGAGTGTCGTTGTCTCTAACGATGTAGAGAGGAACACCGAAGCAACAAACAATGTGCTCCCACAAGAACTTACGTATATTGGATGCTTCGATCTTGGCCAATGGCTTTGCTTCATGTGACAACCTGCACCCTTCACTTTTCATAAATGTGCATAATTGGTCACTCAAGTATTTCAAAATTTTCATTTTTAACCCTCCTATTTTAATAGGACCAAAAGTCACAATTTAATAAAACTTATAATTTTTATAAGTAAAAGTATTGCACGTTTTATACTCATGTCTACACCCGAGCACGTATGTTTCAGACCTTGATACTCAAAACCCTTAATTTCGGTCCTAAAACAACTTAGAAACCAAAGGAAACAAGTTCGGAACTTAAAATTGATTAAATTAGAAAATTTGATTTTTTTTTAGTTCTCGCGGTCCGCAAAGACAGTCAAACAGTCAAAGTCGCAGTCAAAGTCCTGGTCAAAGTCCTAGTCAAAGTCCTGGTCAAAGTCTTAGTCAAACAGTCAAAGTCCTAGTCAAATAGTCAATTCATCATAAAAGCTTACTTTATGGTGTTGACCAATTTTAATGGCTAATTGAATCCAAAACTAGTATAAAAACCCACCTATGACCCATTACACTGGGCACCTCTAAATCGATTGTTTCAATCCGATTAAACTTTCCCTTATACCTTTCTTCTATAGTCTATTACTTCTACAATTGAAGCTTTGATTATAAGCTCTTGTAATTGGCGAATTGGAAGCTTGATATTCTTTCTTTTTTAATTTTTATTTCTTCAAATTGGACTAGCTACGTTGTTGAGTCTTTGGATTCGCCTCACATACATTCACAACACTTAGAGGATAATTCAGCTTAGCGAATGTGAGTATATCTTTCCCCTTTTTCATGTTTACACTTTTGGTGTGACTCATGTACGCTTATTACTTCACTCACTTAATCATGCTTTAGTCTATATTCACAATCGCAATTCTTGTATGTGTTTTACTTGTTGATCGTTGATAGTGTGTACTTATGACCTTAATCATTAACCCGGTGTGGGCCTAGCATAGCAATAAATAGTACTTGACTATTGTTATGTGTAAACTACTTGCTTTGTCGCATACTATATATAATCATACTATTGTGCTACTATACATATATACTAGATATCCCATTATTCTTAGATATCATTTCTACTAAGGCTTAATTTTAGGTGACATTTGTACATAGCTTGAACACTAAATTGTAGACAGTATAACACGTGAATTGCGAAACTCTTTTCCTACTATATTTATTCAAACAGGGTATGCTCACCAATACATTTTGTATTGACAAAATTATTTTCGTACATGTTTCAGGTTGTTATGAGATCATTGTTAAGCTTTTTGAACTTAGACTTAGACTTGAGATTTACTAAATTTTATTTTAGATTGTTAGTTCTCAAACGTTGTATTTTTGTAATTTCATTTCAATGTAATAAATTACTTAGTCAATGTATCAATATTTACATTTCTAGTCCATGAGCTATTGAACAATCGTTACCTCGTGACACCTCGATGTTTCCGCCATCGGTTGGGGTGTTACACTTCAACCCATTTAGTGAAATAGTCGATCGCGACGACTAAGTACTTAAGTTTCCCGGGAGCCAGGGGAAAGGACCCACGAGTTCTACACCCCATTTTTGGAAAGGTCATGCCGCCATCACTAGAATTAGATTATTCTTGGGTCGTACAGTTTGTAGTGCGTACTTCTGGCAGCTCATGCATTTCTGTAAATCTTCAACGGCCATATTATGCATTCCCGGCCAAAAGTATCCCGCGTTCATTATCTTTGCTACCACTGCCCGGGGTCCCGCGTGTATCCCACATGTACCAGCATGAATCTCCTGAATCAGGTACTTAGCTTCGGACGGGGCCACACATCTTAGTGACGGGCCCAGGTATGACTTTCTGTAGAGAACGTCGTTATGTACTTCATATTGTAAATTTTTAGTACGGACTTTCAAGGCTTCTCCTTTGTCTTCCTGCAAGACACCCTCGAAGAGGTACATAATGATCGGGGTCATCCACGATACTTCAACGACGTGAACACTGTGAACTGCCGCGAGCTGTGTGGAAGGCTGGTGCAATGTTTCGATGTGAACATCTCTTTCCATAACTAAGGATGCCAATTTGCTGAGGGCGTCCGCAATGTCATTCCTGTTCCGTCTGACATGATTCAGTGTTAACTTTCTGAATTTAGGCATAAACTCCTTAGTCTTCTCCAGGTATCTTGACATGGTATCATTCCGGGCTTCATACGACTCATTAACTTGATTGTTAACCAACAGAGAATCCACATACGCGTCCACATTCTACACACCCATTTCCAGGGCCATTCTCAATCTGGCCAGTAACGCTTCGTATTCTGACTGATTATTAGAGCATTCGAACTCGAACCACAGGGCGTACAGGAATTTTGCTCCCTCGGGGCTTACAAGAATCAATCCTGCTTCTGCCCCTTTGTTGTTGGATGAACCATCAGTGTATAACTTCCAAGCCGGATACTGATCATCCGGGGGTACGGCGGGAACATCAGTGACCTGAGCATTAACGACTAGAGTAATTTCTGCACCTTCCAGGACTTCTCTATGAAATCGGCGATTACCTAACCTTTTATTGATGTTCTTTTCTTGAAGTTTATGTCTAGTGCCCCCAACTCTATAGCCCACTTGGTCAATCTACCGGATACTTCCGGTTTGTTGAGGACTGGTGCGAGCTAGGAGTACACAGGTGTTTTCGAGAGTCGGGTATCTTGACTTCGAAATGCCGTCGTAATCGGCGTGAAGCGTGGACCAGTGCCAATACCAACTTTTCGAGAGTCGGGTATCATGTCTTCGGATCGGACAGAACCCTGCTGATGTAGTACACAGGTGTTTTCCGCCCACCGCTTTCGACCAACAGGATTGCGCCGACGGCATGATGTCCTGCCGCCAAGTACATTTTTAAGACTTCTCCTGCTCTTAGAGCAGTTAACATAGGCAGCTTGATTACGAAAACCTTCATCTCCTGGAACGCTTTCTCGGCTTTCGGGGTCCTTTAATGTTTTTGGGGAAGGCATGATGGTAACGGCGGCCACCTTTTCTGGGTTTACCCGGAACCCATCCTTCGAGACTACAACTCCCAGGAACTTGCCTTCTTCTACCCCGAACGAACATTTACCTAGGTTCAGTTTGATGTTGTATTCCCGGAGTGTTTGAATTATTTCTTCTATGTCAGCTAGTATCTGCTCTTCAGTTTGACTCTGGATGACCAAATCGTCTACATAAACTTCTAAGTTTCTGCCGATCTGGTTTGCAAACGCCTGATCCATCAATCTTTGGTAAGTTGTTCCCGCATTCTTTAACCCGAAGGGCATCTTGGTGTAGCAGTAGATGTCGGCGTCGGTGTGGAACGTGGTTTTATTCTCATCTTGCCGGTCCATCTGAATCTGATGGTATCCTTTGTAAGTATCCAGAAAGCATTTAAATCTATACGGTGCCAAGGAATCCACCTTGGGGTCAATCTTGGGGAGTGGGTATGCATCATTGGGGCAGGCTTTGTTAAGATCCTTGTAATCCACGCACATCTACCATGTCCCATAATGTTTCCGTACCATGACTGGGTTTGCTACCCACGTGTGATATTTTGTCTTATGAAGTATCCCGGCCTCTTCTAGCTTTTTTACCTCTTGCACCATTGCCGCTCGCCGATCCAGGGCCATTCTACGTCTTTTTTGCACAACTGGCTTTACAGTTGGGAATGTGGATAGCTTATGTTCCGACTTTGACCTGGATATCCCTGTCATATCGGCATGCTTGAAGGCAAAGACATACAAATTGCTTCTTAGTAAGCTCTTCAGCCAATTCTGCATGGTTGATGACAGGGAATCTTCTATCATTACTGCCTAGTCGGGATGCTCTATATTGAGAACCCATCTAACAGGGCCCCGCAATCCTGTTGGCGCTTAACGACACAACTTGTTATCAATTGCCGCGCAGACTTTGTCTCCATCTACCGTGGCAACTCCCTGAGGTGTTAGAGACACGAGAAACCTGCGCGCGGTTGATACCAGCGCGTCAATACGGCCAAGTGTGTATCGACCTATGATGACATTATACTGGGAATCAACGGGTATTACCATGAAAGTGACCAATATGGACCATTCTCGGCGCTCGTCACCGATTGTGACCGGGAACGTTAACTGCCCCAATGGCTCAACGCTTTCTCCCGTGAATCCCCAGACCAGCCCTCGCGTCGGTTCCATCATTCTTTTGTCTTCGATCTGCATTCTGCGGAAACATGGTTCATATATTATATCTTCCGAACTACCAGTATCCACTAAGCATCTTTTCATGTTGTAGTCTCCTACTGCGGCAGATATCACAAGTGCGTCCATGCTTAAAACCTTGTAGTGGGGGGGCACCGTCATGACTGCCTCCATCCACGGCTCAAAACGTTCAAAAGTTATCTTTTGCCCGGACATGGGGTCTGCCCGGACCATGTTTATATCCCAAGGCTTTTTCCCCGCCGCGTTGTCACTTCCCGCTGATGGGGGGTTGGCTTCACGTCTTTCAAAAGATGCGCCAGATTTCCCGTTTTCACGAAGTATTCTATCTGTCTATTCAACTGAAAACAGTCATTTGTATCATGCCCATTGCCTTTGTGACAGTCACAGTACTTGGACTTGTCTTGTGAGGGAGAGTCATTGATCGGGCGAGGGGTGTTTAGCTTCAGATTCTCTGTGTCCAGTATTTGGGTAGGAGTCTTAGTCAACTCCGGGTACTCTGACTTCGGTTTTGCTGAGTTATCACTCCTACCGAAATAGGTATCCCTGGGCCTGTCCTGACTTCGATGAGATTCTCTACGGTCTTCTCTCGAATAGGGTTGTCCCACGGTCCCTGACCTTCCCTTGTTTCTCGAACTTCGCTGATCATGATGTTCTGTGGCTTTCGCATCTTATTGTTTCTTTCTGACCGCATGATTCATTGCAATTGACTTCTCTTGCTTTATGTATGCCTTGGCAATGGTCATCATCTCATCCATGGTTTACGGGTATCCTTTCAGCCCGTGGAGTTCCCCTAATAACCCGTCATCTTTCACCCCCATGGTAAAAGCTATGCACGCCAGCTCTTCTGTCAATCCCGGGATTTGAAGTCGCTCTTTGTTAAATCGAACAATGAAACTTTCCATGGACTCATTATTCCGTTGGCGTATGTGCATCACTTCATCCCTATATTTGGTATGCCTCATCTGTTGACTAAATTGCTGTGAAAAGCCCTTTACTATTTCGTTCCAATTAGCAACTGACCCATGAGGAAGACTATCCCACCATAGCAGTGCCGCCTTACCAGTGTTTGCACAAACATGTGGCACCAGGTGGGTAAAGGCCAATCTTTAGACCTTCCCAGAGACTCAAAGATACTGAGATGATCATCTGGATCACCTGTGCCGTCATACTAGCCCACCGTTGACGGTAGTTTCAAATTAGGCAGAAGAGGTGCATTGGCTATTCTTGCCGTAAACTTTGAGTAGGTGGCCATTGTCGGGGGTTTTTCGGCCTTATCAAATCCTCTTAATCTGGGTGGGAGATAAACGGCATTGGTTGGCTGGAAACTGGTGTTCCCTCGTATGTTAACCTGGTCCTTACCCGGTACCCCTTCCAGGCGGGTTCCACCGGATTATAGGGTGGTGTCTGCCACCGCTTCCCACCCGGGTGTTGGCTGTGGCATTGAAGGGTATGCATATGGGTAAGGATATGAAAATTAGGCAGAAGAGGTGCATTGGCTATTCTTGCCGTAAACTTTGAGTAGGTGGCCATCGTCGGGTTTTTTTCGGCCTTGTCAAATCCTCTTCATCTGGGTGGGAGATAAACGACATTGGTTGGCTGGAAACTGGTGTTCCCTCGTATGTTAACCTGGTCCTTACCCCTTCCAGGCGGGTTCCACCGGATTGTAGGGTGGTGTCTGCCACCGCTTCCCACCCGGGTGTTGGCTGCGGCATTGAAGGGTATGCATATGGGTAAGGATATGAAAATGCGCCTCCTCCCATAGGTTGATACATGCACCCATATGGCTGCATTGGGTAGTACGGCTGGTTTCCAAGCGTAATAAGGGTGTAAGGTGCCACTGTTGGGTGCATTAAGGTAGCCATGGGTGAAGACATCATGGCTGCCGTTACTGCCGCCGAAAACAATGGCAAACTAGCGGCTACTGTTACCCAAGACATTGTTGTCGTGGGAGGCTTCGACCTCCCTGGTAAGATGGTGCTGGTGAGCGGCCTTGTGTAAGTATAAGTTATTGTAGGGCCGGGTCGGGTAAAAGATGGAGTAGACGGGGCAGTCCCTGTAGGGAGGTAATGTACCGGCCGGTATGAGGTACTGGGGCACTCACTCATTGATTTGTAGAAGTGAAACCCGGAGGGTGCTCAACCACTATCTCCTCCTCTTCGGAGTCGGCTGAGAAAAAACCTTCATTCTCGTTAGCAGGTCTAACTGGATCTTGATTTACGCCGGAAATTGCTGCAGCTTGGTTATTCTGGTTCTGGTTCGACTCCATTCAGTTCAGTAAGAAAGATGATTCTCTATTTCAGCATTCGTCCCACGGATGGCGCCAATGAAGAAACAAGTACCTTTAAGGGGGTATGGTCTTCTAAGAGAAACAGAGAGATCTTGATTCTGGCTGCTCTGAATAAACAGGATCGAATAACTACAAAACAGAACACCGTTAGGACTCGTCACAGGATTGGGGGTTTTCTTGTGACCACCCTCCGGCGTGAGAATAAGTATCGCTTTAAGAAGTGGGTACTACGAGAGTATTAAGAATGAGAGAATGATCCTTTCATTTTACCTGGGACCTCATTTTATAGTTGCAATTCCCTGCTTACCGATAGCTATGAGGAGTCGTATCCCAATCATCATACCTCCCGGAAGAGAAGGAGATAACCCTTATCGACTACTAACAACCCGTAAAAGAACTCCCTAGTTGTTTGAATAAGTCGGTTGGCTTATCAACAACCTATTATTATCATTTAAATTGATTGGGCCAGTGTATTGGGCTTATTTTGGTGTGGGCCAGTCTAGTTGGACTGGACCCCACCTCGTCATATATCTAGTGGCTTTTTGTCATTTTATAATCCAGTAATTAAGTACTGAACCATTAAAAGGTGTGATAGGGTATGAGACTCTTAATCAGTAAGATGCTTGACTAGTTGGTGGTGGTGAGTTGAAGAGGTGGTGTGTGAGTGGTTAGCTAAGGGTTATGAACACAATTGAATGGATAAATGATAAAATTTTCATTATGCTTTATTTTGAAACTTAACAGTTAAGAGGCATACTGACTGATTCAGGGGTACTCTGTCAGTAAATAAACCACATCAAGGTTGACCGGTGTGGAACTGTGCCTCCCAACATCTCAGCCATTTTCTCTTCAACAGGATTTGATTCATACGATGAAAGTGAAAGGTGCGAATGTCACATGGTGTGTTTAGTGAGAAGGGTAAGACGTGTTTGTGGCCATTAGATCTATAAATGAAGGGTGGAAATTGATCAGTAGCAAAATTGTAATATGTGTTATAATTTTGATTGACCATTTTGACTAGGGTTATAATAGTAAATTAGTGTGTTCTAAATTTAAAAACCCACGTGCACGACACATGTAACTTCCCTGTCTTTTTTAATGTAAATAACTTGTTATATGCAACTTTTTTTTAAATTACACCGTAGTAACGAGTGTTTTTATCTTTAATATGAGTACCATATTATTATATATACATATAAAAAATTACGTTTAAACTCGGTGGATGTGTTGTTGTATAAAACACTGTAAAACTAATCAGATTTATATTAAACACAACTGTTTGAGTAAAACATACCATGTTTGTTGCATTGTTTACCATATAGTGTTTCATTTGAATGAGTTTGATTCAATATGATAATTTTTTATTTGTTTTGCTAATGTTAGTGTTTACTATCTCTATATTTCATATAGCGTTTTATATGAATCACCTAATTCATGAGTTATATTTTGATGGTGCATGTGTTTTGTTTATGGATGTATATCTATACTATCTTATTAAGGAGGAGTGATGGCTAAGATAGTCATTTTCACTTTCATACAACTTAACAAACAAGATGTACATTATATTTAAGCAAAAAAATTAAGGGTATTATTGGCATACTTGTGACTATTAAGACACTTAGGAGGGTAGATTAGTAAATTTAACATAATCCAATACCTCACATCCTAAAATCTTATCCCAATTATGCCCTTATGTCCAACTTTTAAAACACAAAATACAACCTAACCTATAATGCATCTTAAATGTGAGACCTTTAAACCCCTCATCTATATTATTATATATACTTCATTATAATAAATTTCTTGAATGCTAATAGTCTTTTCATAACCCCAAACAAAATCTTAGAGCTAATTTCATGCTTTGAAACATTGTTTTGTCCAAAAAAAATTATGTCTTTATTAGATGAGAAGAGAAAAAAATCAATGAGAAGTTAAGACGCTTGCAAGATATGGTTCCCGGATGCTACAAGGTATAAAAATATGAGTTAATCTTTATATACATATATACATTTTTTTCTACTTGTTCATATGTTCTTTGACAATTACAAAAATTTATCTTCATAATATATCATTGTTTTGCTCCATTCAAATTTAGTTATTTGCTATAGACAATAGAAATGCCAGTGATGTTGGATGTAATAATCAACTATGTTGGAATGTTGCAGAATCAAATTGAGGTAATTTAATTGTGAAACTAACAATTAAAACAATAAACAAACAATAGTACAGTTTTTCTCATCTTTGTGCATTTTTAGTTTCTCTCCATGAAGCTTTCAAAAGCCAGCATGTTCTATGACCTATTAACCTCAACTCTACTGAATTGGATGATATGGCCCCTATGAAGGTGACAGGTGGCTTTCCTAACTATCCTTGTTAAGAAGTCGTGTATCTTGAATCATATATATTGTTAACTAAATAAAATGGAAAAAATTATAAATATAACATTCTAGATTTGCTAATATGTTTCTAATATATTATAAATATTACTTTCACTTACTGCATGGGATGAAAACTGATGTTGCAGGGAACAAATGGACATGAAGGCCAGATGATGGAGATGATGGTTGGAGAAGGGTATGGAGACTTTCCTCAATTTCAATCAACATGGTCTTCTTGAATGACATGAAATAGTTAACTCGATCTATGCGTAAACTATATTTGTTCTAAGACTTTTAAGGTATTTGTTGATATATTTAATGTTCTTGTTAAACGTTGTATGGAGTGTGGTTCACAATATTATTTTGCTTTCGGCAATTGAATATTGTTTAAGTTTCTAATTCTAATCAATAAAATAAATTAAACGCTAGCATAAAGAGAAAACAAAAACTTAACTATGTGTTAATTACTTATGTTACTTGTGTTAAGAAATAAGAAATCGAAAAGCCATAAATTCATGCACACGCTAATGAATCAACCCGGATCTTTATCTTCTATACTGTATTATAAAACATCAGTGAAGGATACCCGTAAAATTTAAGTAAATACAACCTTTATTGCTTATAGTACAATGCTTATTGAAGTCATTTAAGGGGTAAAATTGTCTTTCTACTTAAATATTAAATTGTTGAAGAAATTAATTTAAACATAATTATAAAATTGATTATAAAATTGATGAGGAAATTAACAATAATGTGGAATGTGGTGACTCTTTACATTCATAACCTCCATGTCTTTATTATATTTGTATCATTGTTATAGTCTTATAAATAGTGGTCATGTATTTGGTATATAAATAATGTGGTGACTCTTTGCTACATAATTTACATGTCTTTCAATGTTTATAGTAAATACATTACATCATTATATAATGTATTTATATCTTCTTTTTAAATTTATGTGGTTGCAGGATGGTATGATGTGACACTTCTGCATACAAATGAATATGCAGGCTTGAAGTTTGCCAACACACCCAACCATGACACGTTTCAACCCATTAAAGTAAGTGATATATGTAGGCTTGACATTTATACAAGCAGATATGGTAGAGATACTTCATGAGCAACGTCATCGTCTTCCTCGGTGGTTTTTTGTTTTCTCTGCTACTATAAGTTTCTAGGAATAGAATTTAAGTTTCTGATCTCACGAATTCACCAATTGTTTACATATCTAAAAGAAGACAAGTTCTTATCAATCGATTTGGTAGTTTTTAACTATATTGATTACTAATTTGTTTGGTCCAATATATTTGTTACAACGCTTGTCAAACTAGCATAAAACGAGAGTATCTATGCAAATCATTGACTCCGCTGCATCTGACGGTGCCCTAAAATAATAGAAATATGCTGCACACTACAAACTGCATTTTAGTAATTACATCACTTCCACTACAATCTTATGGTCATTAAGAGATACAACGCCACTTCACTACGCTAAGCACCGCTCTACGATGGCATACTTATCTACCTCCGAGATACATCAAAAGGGTCCCACCGAAGGACGTGGGCCAATCTAAGGGTGTTGCAAGGAATAGTACGGCCTATTGTTATGTATCCATTTAAAATTTTCAGAAGATATATTTATGAGTTTTAGTTTTAATAACATATATTTTATACATCGTTGTTTTCTACTTATCATAACGAATAGCCAACAAACACGATGCACAAGGGGCAAACAGATGCACCCGCTGCAACGCGCGGGCATTCCTACTAGTTGTTATATGAACGAGTTTGATTTGATATGTTATTTTTTTTATTTGTTTGAATCAAAATCCCTTAAGAAACTCAATCCGAATAAATGCAGGATAAATTCTATATTTTGTGTATAGAAAAATTTGTAAAAATACCATTCTAATTTAAATTTAAGTGTACCACATCTCATCACCTCATTGTTACTTTTCTTACAAAAACACTTATTTATAGGGGCGTGCATTTTGTGGTTCGGACTCACAGAAACCTTAGACCTGACCCGTGAGAACCTTGGACCCGAACCTTTTTAAATATATAGGTCGGTTTCTGGTTCTAGATTTATATGAATTATCGGTTTCGGGTCGGGTCGGTTCCAAAACCATGGTTCTAATATAAGAACACAAGAACCGTTTGTATTTTAATTAAAATTTAAAAAAAAAATTATCTTTTTTCGTCTTTTCACTATTCGTTTTTTACGTGTTATTGTAATCGATTTCATGTAATGTTAATACAATATTAAAAAATATTATTTATAAGAATAACAATATATTTTTCCTTAAAATATTTTTTCGGCTTGATGCATGTGCATAGATGTGATATATTATATAATATATAATATATCAAAATTTGAAGTAAATATTTATGTATGTTGCTCTGATGTGTGTGTATGTATGATGTATGGCCCTATCTATTGTACCCCCTACTTGTCAATTTAAACCCCCCAGCCGCCTTTAAAGCGTTGAGCTTTGGGCAAAGCTCAGTGCTTTGAACCCGAAAGCTGACAGCATCAGGTGATCAGGTGGGGGGGCCTTGGGGTTGCTGTTAAGCGCTGAGCTTTGGCCAAAGCTCAGTGCTTTGAAGTACAAAAGATGATGGGGTCTTGGGATTGGTGTGATAGGGTGTTGGGTTGGGTTTTTTTGGGTGGGGTTTTGGTTGTTTTTTGTATGATTTTTTTTTTTTTTGTGGGGTTTTTTTGGTGTTTGTTTTTTTTAAGATTTTTTTTAAGTTTGTAAATAATAATAATAAGGTAATACTAATAATAATAAATAGATATAATAACTTCTAAGATTTCATTCATTTAAACGTCTAATTATAAAATAAGGTTTTGAACGAACGATCTTGTTGTTTATTACTCTATTTATTACGTTAAGTGTTAACATATTAATCACTCGAAACACACGTCATATAAACAAACAAATAGATATAAACATTCGTTAACAAATAAAAGCAAACAAAAATCGACTTCATTAACATATAATAATCAGTTCGATGATACAAAATATAAATAATTTTAATTCTTTTTTAAGTATTTTAACTTGTTTCCAATCAAAAAAAAAAATTGTTTGATGTGTTTCGGTTCGTTTATTGCTCGTTTGTCGTTTTGGGTAGAAACATCCGAGTATGAACAACTTTCATAAATTAGTGTACGTGATACATAAACTATACAATCAATACCGGTTTTTTTTTATCAAAATACATATTTAGCATGTCTAATCGATATTCTGGGTATCCGGACTCTGTTTGACGCGTTGTGGTTCGTTTATTGCTCGTTTGTGGTTTTCATTAGACATATTCCGTTGACGAACAACTTTCACAAATCATTGTACGTATACATGAACTATACAATCAATACCATTTTTTTTATCAAAATACATATTTAGCATGTCTAATAGATATCCTGGGCGTCCGGACTCTGTTTGACGCGTTTTGGTTCGTTTATTGCTCGTCCTGACTCTGTTTGACGCGTTTTAATTAGTAAACTTTTTAATTATAAATAGGGGTAACTTTGCTAATTATAAATATATTTTTGAACAATGACATAACCATTTTTTCATTCCCGTATCTTATACCCAGTTGACTAACTCCTGGCGTGAAGAAAATGTCCAGTCAGTCTCAAACGAAACTATGATCGGGTAAGAGCCAGAGTTAGTCGATTGGGTACAAGATACGGGAATGAAAAATGGTTATGTCATTGTTCAAAAATATATTTATAATTAGCAAAGTTACCCCTATTTATAATTAAAAACTTTACTAATTAAAACGCGTCAAACAGAGTCCGGACGAGCAATAAGCGAACCAAAACGCGTCAAACAGAGTCCGGACGCCCAGGATATCTATTAGACATGCTAAATATGTATTTTGATAAAAAAATGGTATTGATTGTATAGTTCATGTATTACGTACAATGATTTGTGAAAGTTGTTCGTCAACGGAATATGTCAAATGAAAACCACAAACGAGCAATAAACGAACCAAAACGCGTCAAACAGAGTCCAAATACCCAGGATATCGATTAGACATGCTAAATATGTATTTTGATAAAAAAAAAAACAGTATTGATTGTATAGTTCATGTATCACGTACACTAATTTATGAAATTTGTTCATACTCGGATGTTTTCTACTCGAAACAACAAACGAGCAATAAACGAACTGAAACACATCAAACCAATTTTTTTTTATTGGAAACAAGATAAAATACTTAAAAAAGAATTAAAATTAATTAAAATAATTAAAAAAACATTAAAACGTTTTTTTTTAAAGGCCCTAAGCTCTGAGCTTAGGGCAAAATGCAGTGGCCCGTGGGCTTAAACGTGGCAGCAAAGCACTGAGCTTAGGGCTTCAAAGCACTGAGCTTTGCCCAAAGCTCAGCGCTTAGGAGGCAATCCTAAGGCCCCATGTGCTGCTGTCAGCTTTTGGGCTTCAAAGCACTGAGCTTTGGCCAAAGATCAGCGCTTTGAAGTACGATGTTTCGGTGATGTGACTTAAAGTCTGATAAAGCAGTGATTGGTGTGACTTAAAGTCTGATAAAACAGTGATTGGTGTGACAATCACGTCACCCGTGGACCCAATACGCCGAGCTTTAGCCAAAGCTCAGTGCTTTGAGGGGATACAAAAATTTTTTGGGGGGTTTGAATAGCAAGACCCATGATGTATACATAGCAGATTTACATAATGTTTCGAGTGATGAGAATGATAAAATTGTTACGAAAACATAAATCCATAAACGAAAAGTGACTTAAAAAAGAAACTCATGTGCTATGTTAGAACCATATGGATGAGTTCTTTTACGAGCATGGTATAAGAATAGGAATATGTAATCCTCTAAAATTGGCTATTACATTAAAAGCTTCTAGAGGGTCAGATCCTTTACCTTATCCATCATAACCTTTAGGACCCGGAACCACATAGCCTTTTAAGGTTCGATTCGTAATTTCTAATTTCAACAATAAAATAGTATATGGTTCTAGTTAATTCGGGTTAGATCGGGTCAGTTCCGAACCCTTTGCAGAGCACTACTTGTTTGTATACGAGCATCTCTCTATATAATATACACACGCATTAGAATACACAAATTATATAAGAAGATGAAGACAATTATATTTTATGACAATCATCGTATTATGTGATTATTTATAATAAAGAAATCTATGAAAATAATTAATTTTCATTACCCACCCTCGAGCTAACAAAACAAATTAATATGACTGTGACATATACTTAAAAAAGTTTTCTTAATTATTTAAATGAAAATGTTTTTGAAATAATAATTTTTTTTAACGGTAAATTACTACTCCTTATGAGATTTGAACCCATAACCTCCCTTAGGTGTTTCTAAAAGTTTTGCTTCTACCATTAAACCACCAACCTCAATGTTTTGAAATAATAAATAAATAAGTGTTTCTTCTTCAGAACTCATAAGTTGAAGAGAGTTTATTAGCAAATGATATTCTTTTTATGTTGGGTTTTGTCTTTTGTTGGTTGGGTGATCCATGTCGTTTGATCGGTTAAGAGAATAAAAATAAGTAGTATGTATAAGTCGAGTCGTCTTCACAAGAAATTGGTGGAAAAAATAGTTTTTATCTAAATTAACTATTAAACTAATTATTTTCTTTTATTGTTATGGAAAATTGTAAAAACTAATGACTTTGATCGCAAGATAAAAACAATAAAAAAGAACAAAGTAACTTCCTCTAAACTTTGGGTTCTAGGTTTCACACAATTTTTCAGTTTATAGATTGGGAACAACATAGACATAGTTCTGGAAATTAGTTAGACCCAATGTTTTCATAACCGGACCGGACATCGAACCGGTCTTCTTACTGGTTCACTGGTCGAACCGATCGAACCGGTCGGAACGGATTTACGAACCGGATGATATTATAAATATTATAAAATATATTTAATATTATAATTTGTTAACATCTTTCTTTTTAAAATTTTTCTTCTTTGTATTTATAACAAGGGGCTAATATAGACAATATGTCATCTAAAAGGGGTAAAGATGGAAATTGTGACCATTCTACAACTGTATTCACGTTAGGACAAATCAAAGATTAAATAATAATTTCCTTTTTATCAGCCATTTCTATCTCTCCACACAAACCTTCACCACCAACCCACCTCTCCTTAACTCTTTCATGAGTCGATGATGATGATGAGAAGATATAAATAAACCTTCAATGGGAGATGAAAGATGATGCCTGATGAAGGTGAACGACGATGCTTGATGAAGATTAACGAGGATTATTGATGAAGATGATTAACGAGGATGGTTCATGATTGTTTAAGGTTTGGGCGTTTGGGGCTACGAGTATGCTACACAGGAGGCTTTGGTACACAGGAGGATTATTGATGAAGATGATTAAAGAGCCGGTCCGGTCCAAAAAACAAAGCGGTTCCCGGTCCGACCACCCGGTTCCCGGTCCAACCGGGCGGGTCAGTGCAACAGCGGTCTTATAGGTCGACCCCGGCCCGTCATACCCTCCGGATACCGGTCCGACCGGTTGAACCGGCCGGTCCGGTCCGGGTTTTAAAAACCTTGGTTAGACCATGCTAGTGGGGGGCTTTATATATAAAGCCCCCCTTTCTGATTGGTCCACGTGGCTGCTGAGTCAGCATGGAGAGATAAAGTGAAAAAGGGGTGTAGTGGTAGGGGCTTTATTTATAAAGCCCCAATTAATATTTTATTTTAACTTTTAAATTAAAATAATAATAAAGTAGAGAGAGTGTGAGGTGGCAGCCATTGATTGGAGGGGGCAAATTGAATCAGGCGTTATACATATGGAGCCCCCCTTGATTTTTTCTAAAATAGAGCCCCCTGTTTTGGTGTTAGGGGGCGCTATTTTTTTTTTCTCCAATATAGAGCCCCACTACGGGTGGTCTTAACTAGCTAGTAGCACAGTTTCTTGTCATCAAACCCTATTAACTACCCAATTGTAGGTGTCAAGTCAACCCTCTTTATGTCACCCAAACCCGCTATTAAGTTTTGTTATCAACCGAACAAGTTGTAAAGAAAGGACTCAAAACACAGCTCAACTGTTTAATTTAACTAATGCATCAATAATGTTTTTTAAATGCTTGTCATCACACAAAAACACTATCCAATACTGAAAATAAACATAAAAAGCGTGAAATCTATGCAAACCGTTCGTCTAGAGGAAGTCACAAAGGAGAGGCATGCACGCAATGCCCTGACAAATTTGCTACTAATTTGTGAGGACACAACACCGCACCCCTTGTTTTCTGACTCCTTTGAGATCACACCCAAAACTTATCCGAACACTTGAACCATCAACAACAAAAAGGTAAACATTCCTTTTCTTCTACCTTGATCAAACACGCTACTTCATCACATTTGAAGTCTACCTCAATTTGATGTAATACCACACTACACCTAGATTTTTTCCTTTGATCAAGCCTGAAATTAGTGCTCCTAATCAACAACCCTCTTACACCTGCCTTCTTGATTAGTTTCTAATTCTTGAATGGCACAATAAGACAAAAGAAACCCCCCCCCCCCCCCCCCCCTCCCTTTGTTCGAATCCACTACAACAACAAAAGCAAAAGAAAAAAATAATAATAAAATAAATAAAAAATATCCTTTTTTAATGGTCCACACAAATTAATACCAAAGCCTTTCTACCCTTTAAATTTTGACTTCCGCTTCCTAGTGGGCTTTAATATAAACAATCAATTAATTTGAAACAAAATCTCTTTGTTTTTTCAGATTCAACTGTCGGTGCCTCCGATCACAATTTCCGAGTGATAAACAATCATCAATCGAACATCGATTTTCCGATGCGCTTAATCAATCGTCGCTGTTTTCGTCAATCGTTGACGCTGTCAACACTTGACAATCTGATTGATGATAAGAAGCCGAAATATACCAATTGTTGAAAACCAGACATTCTTCAATTTAATCAAACAATAGGTTTAACAAGAGAACTCTTTGAATTAAACATGAAGGTACAACCTCTATTTATACTTAATAATTCTTGATGTCCAAGAAACCTACTTAGACTAGAATTAGAAAACCAAATAATAATAAAACTAAACTAATCATCATCATCATCATACTCAGTTAATCCCACCTATATCAAAGCTAAGGTAGGGTCTGAGAAGGGTAAGATGTAGACAGCCTTACCTCTACCTCTAAGAATAGAGAGGCTGGTTCCAATGCGACCCCCAGCTCGATGTGGTTTGGTATCAAGGCTTGGACATAAGGCACAAACACTTAGCAATCGGGACAAACCCGATCGGTGCATGTACCCCTTTGTCTTTTGGTTATCCACGCCACCACATGATGCATGATTAACCGTCCGTCGATTTTAACGTTACTTTCACGAAATTAGTAAAATAACGTTAAAACTAGTGCAACTTTACTTTTGCCCCCCAAGGGCCACACATATATATATTATATTGCGCACACCGTAAGTGGGGCGTCAATAAAACTAAACTAATAGAAATCCTAATCTTACTAATAAATAAGATATACCATATACATTCCCTAACTTTTGAGTATTAGGGCATGTGTGGTGGGCGTTATGATAGGCTCCATGTGAATTTATTGCGCCCCATAGCGTCCTTTACACCGTCCCTTGGGCGCTATAAGGGTTCCATGGGCAAGAACTTTATATACATAACGAGAGTTATCTAAAAGAAAACCAATTTTATAATATTATTTTTAATCAATTTCTACACCCTCCTTCTTCTACACCCAATCAATAATAATATTTAAATCTTCATGGAGCCTCATAAAGTCCCTTACCCAATACACACATATTTTTCATAAAGTCCCATAAAGCCCCTCATAATATTTTATTAATATTTTAATCCCATAAAACCTTATAAAGCCCCCATTACACATACACTTGACAAGTAGGTATTAGCAAGTTCCTCCAACGTACACAAGGGCGATGCTTAGTAGGGGCGGCCGACCCCCCCCCCCCCCCCCGAATTTTTCGCGCAGAAGTTCCGATTATGTAGTATTAGTATAGAAAATTTTGGAAATATAGTGTTTCGACCCCCCGAAACTGGTTTTCGACCCCCCAAAACTAGTGACTTCCAACCCCCCGATGACTTCTGACCCCCCGAACCTTCGGGTCAAGCTTCGCCACTGAACGTACACAACCCTAATATAGATTTAATGATTGTCACAACTTATGCCCTGTTTTTTAATTATTGTTTAAAAAAACAATGGTTGTATTGATTTAAACAGAATTCTTTAAGCATGGGCTTTATTCACGACAAGGTCATGTGAGCAAGCAAGGGTTTTACCTAGTGTCTAGTCAGCGTTCAGTAAACGCAATATTATTGGACAAATCCGGATAATAACCCCGACCACAAAGAGTCTTATTCAGAGAATATTTATAATAATTTCCCATAGCAGGTCTAAATTACCTTCATTCAGATGTTTAATTAGCAACCACAAATATCGGGTACTCACAACCACTTACAAAAATATTAAAATATTTATAAGGGTGAACAGTGCTTCCAACAAATATTTTCTCTCTCCTCCACTCACAAACACCTAGACTATAGGGTGTGGAACCGGCATGAGGGGCGGCAACCACTTGCCGGGTGGCAAACACACCCTCCTTGGTCCGGTAGCGACATGGCAGGCAACCCTTCGCCGGGTATGCCGAGCCTCATATTGGAACGTTGGGACTTGAATATTAATTAATTAAAAAAAAATATTAAAGAATGATGGACCTCCTTCACACCTTTGGACCATTATCCATATGAGCCTCCTATCCCACGATGACATGAGAGTTGAGGTGAAGGACCATCATAAATGATGGCCTTCTCAATACCCTATAGTCTTACTACACCCACCTTATCTATCTATATAATAAATGAAAACACTAGGGTTGAATCCTAGCTTTTGAGAGGGTCTCCTAGGATCCAAATGGTAAATGGAGCTCCATAAAATGTAGTATATAAACCTCTTTTTTTTTGTTTTTCTCACCATCCATTTGTATCTTAAAACATTCTTCCTCCTTCCTAGCCTAATACATTGTTCATCCTTCATATCCTAATTCCTTTCTCATTCCTCATTCCTTTCTCATTGTTCTTTTTGCAAGGTATGTTGTCCATCTAATCTTATATTTATCATATTACATCAATTTTATATGAAATACAATCGGTTTTTTTGGTAATGATCAAAACATTTTACGATTAACATAAGTGTCGAAATTGTTTTATTATCAATTTTTTGATTTGGATGAGATTGATACATAACTGCTTACAATCATATTACATCAAAGAGAATACAATCGGTTATGTATTTTCTTTTTACTACACAGAAAAATCACAATCGTATTACATCAACCTTCTACAAAATACAATCGGTTTTTTTGTAATGATCAACACGTTTTTTATTAACATAAGTATCTAAACTGTTTACGATTAATTTCTGATTTGGATGAGATGATGAAAGTTTCGTAGATGATGAGTAATACGTATACCAATAGAAAGATTTCTAAATTCCGTTCTATACTATTTTCAAACGTATTTATTTAGTTAATATTATGGTTATATGTAAATCGATGTTTTGCTCAGTTTTATTCATTTACATTTTATGGATTCATTTAGTTGTATTCATTTGAATCATTGGGTCATTTGATATTTTTTTAAGAAGTCCGTTAGGATGATGAATAGATAGATGTACATATAATTGTCATCAGTGTTTTTTACATATATATTGAATCGGTTTTACATATATATTTAAAAATCAGGATTTGATCCAAAGACACAAACGCTATTATGACTTATCACAATGGTTCTCAATTCTTGAAGGTTTTGCATGACCCTGCGTCAACAGTCTTGGTATTTTCTTATTTTCAAGTTCATATGACTAATTAATTTTTTAAAACGATTCTTTATTTTTTAATATTGTTTTTAATGTGTCAAACTAAATTTACCATATATATTATATACCATATTTATGTAATCGTTTTATATATCATATTTATTAGGATTGTTTAATTAAATTATATTACTATTGACCGAATTCATTGACCGAAATTTATTAGGATTGTTTTTTGTCTCATTAAATATATTTACTATTGACCGAAATTTACCATATTTATTAGGATTGTTTAATATTATTTATTGTCCTTGATAATAATTGACCGAAATTTACCATACTTATTATGATTTTTTTTGTCTCATTAAATTATATTACTATTGACCGAAATTTACCATATTTATTACGATTGTTTGGTATTATTTATTATTAATAATAATAATTAACCGAAATTTACCATATTTATTACTTTTTTTGTCTTATTAAATTCGGTTTACTATAATAACTCTTATTAAATTTATTACGATTTTTTTGTCTCATTAAATTATTTTACGAAATAATGTCTCATTAAATTGATTATTAATCAATTTAACCCGTAATTTCAGCTTACCATAATTTAATGAGAAGAAAATTAAGTTTAATACGAAATTATTGTTGGTAATTATGAATCAATTTAATCTGTAATTATGAATCAATTTAATCAATTTTTTATTATATATGATTGATTATGAATCAATTTAACCCGTAATTTACACTTACCATAATTTAATGAGACGAATTTAATTTTAGTACGAAATTATTTTTGATAATTATTAATCCATTTAATCAGTAAAATGGCACATCAATTTAATCCGTAATTATTAATTTAATCAATTTTTTATTATGTATGATTGATTATGAACCAATTTAATCCGTAATTTAGGCTTACAATAATTTATTGATCGAATTTAATATTAATTATTGACATTAATAATAATTGACCGAATTTAATGTTATTTATTAAAAATTTTAATCTCATTTATTTATATTACTTTTTTTTTTTCGAATTTATGTTTAATAAGATTTAATCATTTTAATGTATTTTTAGTATGTTAGAATTAATGTTATTTATTGACATTAATAATTGACCGAATTGAATGTTATTTATTACGATTGTTTAATCTCATTTATTTATATTCATATTACAACAAAATTATGTTTAATCTATATTTATGAAATTATGTTTAATATTATTTATATTACTATTTGTTCCAATTATTATAGGTGTTTTCTGCAATTAATAGGATTTATTTATTTTTTAATGATATTTATTATGAGTTTTAATGACATTAATAATAATTGACCGAATTTAATGTTATATATTACGATTTTAAGCTCATTTATTTATTATTGACCGAATTGACCGAATTAATTTATGAATATATTACTAATACTAATATTACGATTTTTAATTTTAATCTACAGTGAATCGGATTTACCTTTAAATGGACTTAATCATTCTATGTTTTACTTATTTTATAAAACAGGATCTCATCCGAACACACAAACGTTATTATATCTTATCACAAAGGTTCTCAATTCTTCAAGGTTTTGCATGACCCTTCGTCAGCCGTGTTCGTATGTTTGTTAGTTTTTTGTGTAAAAATGCCTATTTTATTTTATAAAAATGATTTTTTTATACGTGTCTTTCCAGACTGTGTCGAAGGCCATGAACAACTGTGTCGAAGACCGACTTTCATTTTGATATTACGACTTTTCTTTAATCAATTGTCACTAAACGATAATCATCATCTTGATTTCAATAAGTGTGCTAATTTTAAGTGTGCTAATTTTTAGATGTCAATAAAAATTTGTATATAATGGGTAAGGCAATTTCAGACGCGGATTATTTTAATGCCATTGATTTGAATGATTGATTATGATTTTGATGTTATTTATTAAGATTTTTAATTGTTAAGTACTATATTTGCACAGTTTAAATAATGACTTTTTTTGGCGGCATTTTGTAACATGTCAAAAGTTGCTTAAAGTGTGTGTACAATGGGTCCTTTTGGCTACATGTTGAAATGGGTCCAGGGTTGATCCTTTTGGTGTCTATTTTTTAATAAAATATAGGAAATTTATATTACAGCATGTGACATTGGACCCATTTTCTTATTAGTTTATTTTTTAGCTATGTAATCGGTTTGAACCATTAGAGAGATAGCATGTAAAATTTAAGCTACCCATTCAAGTAAGTGGGTTAAGGATTGTTTTTTGATTTACTCATCACCGTATCCATATCTTTACAACAACTATATTTTATGTAGAACACAAATATGGAATACAATGGTGGAGGTTTTCATAAATTATTGAAAATAAGCTGCATTTCGAGGATTGTGATGACAATGATAACAACTTCGAAGGTGAAAAATCAGCTATCAATGAGGAAGACTTAGAAGATTTTGATTGAAGTAATGAAAATGGACCATTGGTTGAAGTTCGTTAAGCCCCAACCAAATGATAAGTGTTCTATGCTTAATTTTAGTTATGATTAGAATATAGATATTACCAAATGATGTAATGTGTGATATTGGTTGAAGTTCGTTAAGCCCTAACTAAATGATAAGTGTTCTATGCTTAAGCTTAGTTATGATTAGAATATAGATATTACCCAAATGATGTAATGTGCGATATTGTGATAGTATGCTATGTAGTTTGCAGTTGTCAAATTAAACTTTACTTACTCGATATATCCATCATTTCGTTGCATTAAACTCTTAGATGACATTTTGCATTTAACATCAAAATTCATACATGTTGCATTATCAAACATTTAGTAACCGAAACAAATTGCATAATACAATTCTTATTTTTCTACTTTTTTTATTTTACTTTCGGATGAACCGTGGGTCCCCACGGGACTCTAAGCTAGTATAATTTAAAAGAAACACTTACTTGAATTTGATAGACCAAATACAAATGCTCTGATTAAAATAAAACAAATGCCTTTTACTATTTTACTATAAAAATCACTCAAGTAGACGTCCATCAATTAAGACTCTTAATACAATAATTAAAAGAAAAAAATCTCTTTCTACAGTAATTGAATGATTGTAACACATGAATAGCAGCCAATGCGGTAGGTGTAGGAAAAAAACAAATTGGATCTTCTTTAGAAGGCAAAAATATGAGTTAATAGCCATTTTCGTCCCTGAGGTTTGGTCCAGTTTGCCACTCCAGTACAAAAGTTTTTTTTTTTGCAATCTCTTACCTGTGGTTTGGATTTTTTTGCCAAATTCGTCCTTTTCACTAACCCAGTTAAAAAATCTCGTTAGTGTCAGGGGTAGGGTTGTCTTTTTACCAGTCAGGGACGAATTTGGCATTTAAAATTCAACCTTACCTCAGGGACGAATTTGCATTTAACTCTTAATTTAAAATAATTGTTAATTAAATAATTTATTATGAATTTTTAAATATATTTTATTATGAATTTTTAAATAATTTATTATGAATCGTTAGTGAGGACTCAAATTAAAACTTACACCACCAAAAGATGTAGCACAAAATGGCAATTATAATATAACATGAACCAGTAACAGAGTTGAGAAAGAATAGGAACTAGAGTAATTCAAGTTTACATTATCACGTAATCATTCAACTATTAAGGTTCAATAAATTAACAAAACATATTCATCAATCATAAATAAAATCAAAGATAAGTAAATTGAAAGTTTACCTAAAAAATTAAAAACCGAAACAAATTCGAAGTGAAGGTGGGTGGTCACCGGTCGCAGTGGGGGTGGCCGGATGCCGGACGGATTTTTGTCGGAGGCTTGGAACGGAGGGCAGAGAGGGGGGGTGGTCTGTGCTTGTGAGTTTGAATGGCTATTGGTTTCTGTTGTATGCCTACAATAGTTTGAATAGCATCTGTGTTCTGAATATAGGGGTTGGATATTGAAACCCTTATTTAGGATGTAGCATTTACATAAAAAAAAAGGAATGTAAGAAAAAGGAAACTTAAAGAAAAAAATTTGCCATTCTCAAGAATCGAACTCAAGAATAATGTGTGGAACTATGGAGCGTTAACCGCTTAGCCAGAATCAGACTTTCATTATGGGTTCATATAAAAATTATCTATGGGTTCATTCAGATATTTTATATACAATTTCAACTAAAAATTAAAAACCGAGTGGGTTCACGTGAACCCGCCCTCTCATAGCTAGATCCGCCCCTGTTCGTGCCAGATGAGTTTTCTGGCACAGGTAAGCAAATTCGTCACTAACGATTCATAATAAATTATTTAAAAATTCATAATAAAATATATTTAAAAAATTCATAATAAATTATTTAATTAACAATTATTTTAAATTAAGAGTTAAATGCCAAATTCGTCCCTGAGGTAAGGTTGAATTTTAAAATGCCAAATTCGTCCCTGACTGGTAAAAAGACAACCCTACCCCTGACACTAACGAGATTTTTAACTGGGTTAGTGAAAAGGACGAATTTGGCAAAAAAAATCCAAACCACAGGTAAGAGATTGCAAAAAAAAAAAACTTTTGTACTGGAGTGGCAAACTGGACCAAACCTCAGGGACGAAAATGGCTATTAACTCCAAAAATATAATAATTCCACTTGGAGAATCTTATGACGAATCTCATGTCGGGCCCACAGTTGATGAGGATCTGAAGACTGAAGGAACACAACTTCATCAGCATTAAAACTTGACCACCTCAATCGAATAGACACGTGAGTCTTCTTCCTACGTGTCTGGAACTACCCACCGATTAAAAATGTTACTTTATTGTATAAAAAATTAATTAAAGTTTTGGAATCCATGCCAATGAAGCCACAGCGAGTGGTGGAGGTGTGAGGGTTTTCCCCCAAGGTCTCAGGTTCGAGTCTTGGGGTTTCCCGCACTGGGATTTTCTAAATGCCCTCTGGGTCTGAAGTGGGCCAGTTAAGCCCTTGTCTATGGCCACTGGGGGCGCTCAGTGGGTGTTTGACCGGTCAAAAAAAAAAAAAAAGTTTTGGAATCCGTAACCGCCCGATAGATAGTGAAAAATGTTGGCGGAAGATTACAAAATAGACACGGTTATAAAAAAGCTTTCCGATACGTACATTGAATTTTCCTTTTGGAATCCGTAACCACCCTAAGCAGGAAAGAATAACTAAACACGCCGGCTAATATGAAAGTTTAAATTAGAAAAAAATAAACTTTATAAAAAAATGAGATAAATAACAAACAAAACAATATAGGTTAGCCGGTTATGATTAAATACACAGTAAAACAAAAATAGAAAGTCCTATGAAGGGTATCAAATGGACACTGATTGAACTCATTCAAGCGCATTGAAACGTTTTAACGAACCCCACGATGTTAGTTTTTAGGTCTTCGTTTTTTGTGATTTTAGCTTGTAGTTTTTTAGAATATGCGTTATATCATTGTGTCTTTTTCTTATTTTCATCATTGTTTTATTTTTTCAATTTATTGCGTCTTTTTCTTCGCACTGTGTTATATTTTGTGGCTCATTGCGTCATATTTCATGATGTATTGTGTTTTTTTATATCATTCTCTACACTGTATAAATTACTTGACCCAAATAATATTGTGTAAAATGTGGATTAAATTTACGCGACGTTTAGACGTAGCCTTAAAAATGTTGGTAAAAGGTAACATTTAACATTGAAACCACCATCTAGAAAGCAAATTCTAAATTTTAATTTGAAAAAAAAAAATGCTGGTTACATTTTTTTACTTTAACCGATACTTTAAATACCCCCCACATGTTAGGCTAGACGGAGTGGGGGGCGGAAGGGCTGGCGTGGGGCTTTCAAGGGGGGAACACCGTCGGCGGTCCTGGCGTGGCGGAGGTGGGGCGGGGGCAACTCACCGGCGTGGGGTTTGGGGTGGGGTGAGGTGTCATCTCTTGATTGGCCAGCTTTTTTTTTTTTTTTTTTTTAACTTTAACACAATATAATATTATTTCCTTCCCCCCTCTCTTTCCCCCTTCCACTCCCCACAATTCCCCCCCCTCCCGCATGGGTCCTACAAATGCCACATGGCGCTTCATCCCCCTCTTTCCTCCCTCCCACTCCGGATAGTCTTAAGGAGAGCGAAATAATCTTTAGGGAGTTAGGGGGTTTCTTTAAGCACACAATTAGTTTAATTTTTATTTTTTTTAGGGATGTTAGTGGATGGAGGACAATTTCTTTAACACCATGTATAATAGGAAAGTGAAATTTTCATGGACCATGGGTCATTAATTGACACGTGGAATGTGGGACCATTAAGGAATTCAAATTACGATGGGGGTGTAATGGTAAGGTGAAAATTTTCATGGATTATCAAATCATTAATATTAATTATTTATTTTTTAAAATAAAAACAAATAATAAAGAAAGCTAGTTTGAATGTGATTGGCCCAAACACACAAGAAAACGCCGTGCTTTTTTTTTTTGGGTGGCCCCAAAAACGCCCCAATCTTGACTCCATTACACATGGTCTAAAGAGCATGAATGACGTTATGAATGTAATAAGTTGTGCAATGAAAGGGCGTGAGAGTATATTTAATGGCTAAGGGCGTTTTGTCTATGATGGACAGATCCATATATAACATTAAATAGTTCGAGAACACCAAAGTTGCAAACTGAATCATTCATTTTTAAGATGTGCTAATGATTTCTAGCCCAGTTGGTTTGAGGTGGGATGGATTTTCTCTTAAGGGTTTTCATTCTCGGGGTAGGTCACAGGTTCGATCCATGCATACCATAAAAAAAATTCATTGTTACGTTTGAGCTTAGAAAGGACACCGGTGTGTGGGTAGGGATTCGAACGTGAGACCGCTAGGTTAGAGTTGTATAATGGATTTCCACTTAACTAAACCTTTAAAAAAATCATTTTTAAGATGTTAATTGATTCTTTTTAAATTTATTTATTTTTTAAATTCAAAAATGATATGGGAACAAATTGTGTATGTACAACCTACCTACACAAAACTTATCCATGAGTAATTTATTATTTTATAAATGGGTGAGGCCAATGTAAAAAAGGAGTTTAGCGTAGTATAAGAAAAATTATTAGCCATAGATTAAACTAGAAAATAAGGGGCACAATAGTAAAATCATTGCGTCATTAAAGTTTCACTCTCATTTTTAAAACGGTCATAACTTTTTCATACGACATTATTTTTTTTCTTCTTAAAAACATATACCATAAAAACAAGTTTTTTATCCTCTTTCACTTGCATACCATATTGTCATACTTTAATTTTTTTTTTTGCTGATTGATAACTTGCGTTTTATTAAGGGTATACTTACTTTTACAAACGCAAGTTATACCTGATAAGACAAACTGATAAAACGCAAGTTATAAATGATAAAACGCAAGTTATACATGATAAAAAGTAAGTTGTATCTGATAAAACGTAAGTTATACATGATAAAAAAAAATGCAAGTTATCAACCCAATAATTTTAATATACATATATATATAACAATAGGGTATGCAAATGAAAGAGGATAAAAAAACATATTTTTATGGCATATATTAAAAAAAATAATGTGGTATGAAAAAGTTATAGACATTTAAAAAATTTGGGTGAAACTCAACAATTGTGGGTTTATACATATTTTACCATTCTTCTCTTTTTTAGAACTCAACGTATACCTTCCATTTTAATCTCATCCATTAATTTATTTTGATCAATAACCTAAAATCCTACATCAATGACAGATGTATTATATAATGAGGGGTGGTGCCGCTACTCCTTAACTTTTCCTACGTAGGGTAAACTTTTATGTATTTTTACAATTTTTGTATTATGTTACCCCTGAAAAACATGTAACGTTACCCTCTCAGTTTTTTAAAAACCCAACACACCCTCAAAGTTTTTAATATAAGCCTAACATAAAAATAGATAGAAACTTATAGGTTATAACCGAGTCCATTTGTAATCTATTAATTAAAATATACAATTCCATTGACAATGGTTAAAGTATTGAATAAGAGTGCCAACGAGCCGAACTCGCAAGCTAGTCGAGATCGACTTAATAAAATTTGGAAACGAGTCGAGTCTTATTGAGCCTGAGCCCAGCTTGAGCTTTAAACAAAGCTCGTTTATTTTTCGGGCCCGAGCACGAGCCTGACATGTGAAGCTCGCTAGCTCATAACATTAGTTTTATTAATATTTTTTTTATTATTTACTCTTAATTTAAAGTTGTTTAGTAAACGAGTCAAGCCGAGGTTTTTCACTTATCGAGCTCGCGAGCCTAAAACAACTCTATTATTTTTATTTTTATTAATATATTAACTAATAAATATTAAACGAGTCAAGCTAGAGCTTGAGAAACTACCAACAAGCCGAGCCGAGCCGAGCTTTTCACCTATCGAGCCCACGAGCCTAAACGTGTCTATTATTTATATTTAATATATTTAAACTAGCCGAGCTCAAACTTGAGACACTACCAACGAGCCAAGCTCGAGCTCGGGCTCAACTTGTTTTCACCCCTAGTTTTGAACGGGTAAAAATAAAAGAAAAGAATCAAGAGTGAGGAAAAAAGAAGTAAGAAAAAACTTGACTACCATTAATAGTTATCACTCAAATCGGATAGACGACATAGAAAGATTGTATCTTGTTAAAAAGGTTTTTCAACTACGAGTTCATCAATTTAAAATGGACACACTATCCTAATAGCCTGTGAAGTGTTGATGTGAAATGTTTTGATAAATCAGTGGTTACAATATGGCGCTAAACAAGAAAAAATATATTGCATACGGAAAGTATGGTAAAAAAAAAGCGAACATTATTTATTATCGTGTTTTTATTTTTGTTTCGTTCACGTTGTATGAAATACTTAGTATAGTAAAAAAAATAAAACGTTACCCCTACAGTTTTAGTCTAGATCCGCCACTGCTACTTATCCTTTTTTATGTTAAGCTTCTTTTTACGATAAACTCTCTTTATAACTAAATTTAACGATTATATATATACTATTATGAAGTGTCGGCTGACACTTCATAAGCCACCCCCTCAACTTTAAGTTAATTGCAGCTTCAGTCCTCTTATTTTATGTTTCAGTTAATTGCAAGTTAGTCCCTCTATTTTTCACTGCCACCCTCTCATGTTTCAGTTGATTGCAACTTCAGTCCCCCTACATTTGTTTTGTTTTATTATCGGTTTTACCGGCCAAATGTTTGTTTCACGGTTCAATTCGTTGCGCGTCGCCGCAACACGCGACGGGTAGTTTGTCTATATTAGCATAAATTAAAATCAATATTTACTTCTTTAACTTTTGGTCAAAAATTCAACTTTTTCTCTATAAATACCACCATTTTAGTCACCTTAATACTCGCCATCTCGCTTCATTCCTTAAACACACACACAAACCTAAAACAGCCTGCTAGTGTTTGTGTGTGTGTTAGAGAGCCGCAACAATGGTTGGGTGGCTATAGCTGTGCATGGCGGCGCCGGTGTGGACCCTAACCTCCCCAACCGAACGTCAAGAACAGGCCAAACAACTACTCACATCGCTGCCTTAATCTTGGCATATCTGCTCTTCGATCATCCGCTTCCGCCATCGATGTCGTTGAACTCGTGGTATTAATCCCTCATCCGTTCTCTATACATACATATATTAAAAACGGCTAACTGATACACCCTCTAAACCTACTTTTTCGTTACACGTGACTTACCTAGTTTTAAAATGGACACCTTTTTCCAACGCGCTGTTGTAACTTATAACTAATATTAAGCCCCAATGGTCTCTATATGTACATATACATGAACATTTATATTAGTGATTAGTGATTAATATGAAAAAAATGGTTTAGGTTCGTGAACTAGAAACCGATCCGATATTCAACTCAGGGCGTGGATCCGCGCTGACGGAGAAAGGAACGGTGGAGATGGAAGCGAGCATCATGGATGGCGTTGGGAGGCGATGCGGGGCGGTGTCCGGGCTGTCCACGGTGAAGAACCCAGTTTCGCTAGCTCGACTTGTGATGGACAAATCACCACACTCGTATCTAGCCTTTTTCAGGGGCCGAAGATTTCGCTAAACAAATGGTAACCACTTTATGTTTTTTGGTACACTTGTATTTGTTACCACAAGTTGTCCGATACTGTTTTGTTTGACTTATTAAACATGCTATAAATTGTGCTCATTTGAAGGGTGTGGAAAGAGAAGAAAATGACTATTTCATTACCGAAGACAACGTGGGGATGCTCAAAGTAGCCAAGGAAGCTAACTCCATTGTGGTAACTACAATCGAGAATAATTATTTTAGCAAATATGTTATGTTTAGTCTGGATGGCACCTTTCTCGTTACCTTAGCGTCATGTATGCGTCGCATTAAAAGGGGGCTTTATTCTCTCTTCTTAATAACCAACAAGAAATAGAATAACGTCTTTTTAATTAAAAAAAGAAAAAAAAGAGAAAAGAAAAAAGATTGATTGATTGATTTAAAGGGGGCCACCAAACTAGCCATTAGTGCTGTTCCGCTCACAATTGGTAAATGACTCCAAAAAACAGGGGAGGGGAGCCATTTTTGAAGAAAATGCTGAGGTGGCAAGGGATTGCGCCCTTGCACCACCCAGCCTTAATGAATATTTTTGTCCTATGTTTTTGGATTTTTGGGAGTGTTTGTAGGGGTTGGGAATATAACAAGTAGACTTTAAGCACTTATTCAAATTAACATGTTTAACAAAGTCCGTTGACACTAGAAGCGGATTTTACAAAGTCCGCTTGACGGACTATAGACATTTATATTCCAAAAACCACCTACGAACACTCTTCAAAACTCATCACCATAAGACGAAAAAGTATATGTTTAAAAGATTCATCTTTCTTAAACAACAATATTTTTTTTTTTCATTTGCAACAACAGTTGATTATAGAATCCCAACCACCGGATACGAGTCATGTGGAGCCGGGGTGGAGAGCCCAATATGCATGAACGGTCTTCCAATCAGTGTCTACGCCCCAGAGACAGTTGGGTGCGTAGTGGTCGACAGCCAGGGGCGTTGTGCGGCTGCAACATCTACAGGAGGGCTGATGAACAAAAGAATCGGCAGGATTGGGGACTCCCCTCTAATTGGAGCAGGGACATACGCGTGTGATGTGTGTGGCGTGTCGTGCACGGGTGAAGGTGAGGCCATAATCCGTGAACGCTTGCTCGAGAAGTGGCTGCAGTGATGGAGTACAAAGGGTTGGGTTTACAAGAGTCAGTGGATTTTGTGATAAAAGAGAGACTAGATGAAGGGCAAGCAGGAATGATTGCCGTGTCGAAAACGGGTGAGGTGGCTTATGGTTCAATTGTGTAGGTATGTTTAGAGGGTGTGCTACTGAAAATGGGTACATGGAGGTTGGCATTTGGGAATGAACATCAAGCACACCCACTCAACCTAGCTATAGTATGTGTTAGTTTTAATAAGTTGCAGGCTCTCTAGCTCTAGTTTGTATCGGTTTATGTTTTTTTTCCAATTCAGTAAGTTTATGTTGGTGAACTTTTTGTTTATATCTTTTTACAAAATTGGTGCGGTCCAAGTCTATGACTATTTTCTCTTTCTTTCATATGTATTTCATTATCTTTGTTATAATACGTATTTTGAATTAAAAACTAAACAAGCAAAAGAAAACTGTTTATTATATATTTTAATCATTGCATGGTGTTAGAGAAAAGGTAATTTATATGTTAAACGAAAACTAAGAAAAACAAGACATGGAGCCATACAGAGAGCGAGGTAATGTCATTTGTGCTAACAAAGTGGGACTTAAACACATGACCCTCACATTAGAAGGTCATGGGGTTTCATGCCAAACCAATTGATCTCGGACTCATTAATTGGATATTTCATATGTAGGAGTTCTCTTTGCCTAAGTTAAACTAATTAATGCTAGAACTCTCTAACTGAGATCTTGCTCTTCAGGTTGGTATCTTGTTAATCCCCCCCCCCCCCCCCCCCCCCCCCCAGTGTGCTCTTCTTCGCCTTCCACTTAAACTAAGTAGGAAAGATCCAAAGTCAATCCTAAGGAAGAATGAAGCTTCATGTGAATTCTTTCCACTATGAAGCTATGGCTATGTTCTTCCTACTTGGAAGGCGAAGCTATGTGTTATGTTCCTTTTGTTTGATGAAAGGAAGGATCCCAAAGAATCGATCTTTCATTTAGTTGTTGAATCTCTTCTTAATTGAGCAATGTTTGATTTTCCAAAAACTCATTATTAATCAAAATGATCTCTGAATTAATTAGAAGATCCCTTCAATTGGTTTTAATCTTTTACTTGAATGAAATTAAGTAGATCTTGAATCAGGATATTAAGAAAGAACATGTTGCTCCAGCTCGATATTATTGTTCTTGTTTTGCAACAACGTTTATTGTAATTTATTTGACCGCTTTTAACCTTTTCTTTTTCGCCCCGCTGATTATTAGTCTTAGATAGTTATAATTAGTTTATAACATTATAAAAGCTTTGAATTCTATCAAACAATAGGAAATTTTACACAGTAACTATATATTTGTTATTTAAAAGTGACCATAACAAACAGAAAATAATGTTCCAGAGACAAAGAAACATATTTAGTCCCACGTCGCAAAGTGGAGCAAGCTTTGAATGGGTGGTTATTATGAAAAGGCATGTCATTGACAGGTTTCAAGACCCAAATTAATGGCACAAAAAGTAGAATAGCAAAGGAAACGTGGCCGTTTATGTATAACAAAAAAAAATGTCACATTCCAGATAAAATTTTAAGTGCCAGGTTAGTTAGTTTTACGCTGTCCATATATTTGTTCCGTAAATTATATTATCAAACCCTTGATTAACATATACTAATATTCTCGGATCTTTCGAATATGTTCGCAGTCAACTTAGTATCTTTACGAATCTTGTGTCACACATGATCCTCCCGTGTTAATCAAGCATCTAAGAATCAAACATTGTATTGTATGTCTCAACATGCATCATATGTAGTAGAGAGTTTCACACCTTGGCATTGACGAAGCATAATGGGGCCAGGGGTTCCCCGCCCCCCTTGTTTTTTGGTTTAGTGGCGGAAGTTTACGAGTTTCGTAGGTAATTTTTATATGATTTGAGTCTCAGCCCCCACCTATAGAAACAAATTTGGGTCACGTATATGCTTAATAAATAGTTGGGTCTCCATTATCTTTGATTCTTTGTTTACTTTCAACATTTCATCATGAGCAAGTTCGTTCAATAGCCACTTTATCTGCATCATCTTCTTTGTCTTATTCTTGTTATTTTCAAACAAATAAATAGTTGTAACAAGGCAACTCATGTCATGTTGTTAAACTTTGCAATATGTTTTTAGACCAGTGTTACACGTATAATTATGAGCATACTATATCTTCACGATACACTTAATTTGTCATCACATTTATCTTTCTCAAGCATTCTAGTAAGCAACGACGGCTCAAGCATTTTGGGGACCCAAAGCGGAAGATATAATTGGGTCCTTTCCGTGAATACACAGTCCTTAAAATTTGATCATGTGCCATAATAATTCTCTATATGTTCAAGCTATTTTCATTCATGCATATCACATTATAACTAGTACATATGCCATTGCATCTTGTTCAAGCTTTTTTAATTTGTATACGTTTGCAAGTCGTTCAATCTTTTTTCACCCTTGTATAATGTTATATCTGCTAATCAAAGAAACAACTCCGATAATCACAACCACAACCACTTCCATCCCCATCAGTAATATTTCGATCTTTCTCTGTCCCTCTTTCGAATGGCGAATCTTAAATAGCAACAAACCTTGATCATGAATTTTACTCTCATTTGTATTTTTTTTTCATCTAGGTTCAAATTATTGGACGTTAATATTATATAAGCTAGATATACAAACCGGTTCAATTCATATGATTTAACATAGTTCAAATAAAGTCACACCGGTTCACAATACTCACGTCGGTTCAACAAGAAGGCACACGTCGGTCATCCATCAAGACACACCGGTTCAAACATAGACGCATCGATTCATCAATAGTTGTGTCGGTTATCATATAGTAGCATTAGTATATATATGTATCATGTATCACATTTGTTCGGTTATCAAGTTTTGTATCTAAACCAAAACAACCGAAACATTCATTGTAATCATTCAATCAATAAAATACAATTATTCATTATCAGTTTGTGTTGCGAATTATTATATATCTTTTGTAAATCTTCCAACAAAACTGGTATCAGAGCCAATACACGAGAGATTTTCATCAAGAACAACCATTACTCCGGTGATTACAATCGGACAGAAAACAGAGTATCACATCTCTGATTAAAGACACAAGAAGAACATTAATGTCTCAGAGGATTTACAGAAATACTACAACAAGGAATTTTTCCTCAAACCACAAAAGAAATTCGTTTGTAAAATCTTTCGACTCCCTATTCAGATTTCGTTATTTTTTTCATATTTTAGAATAAGGTAGAAATAGTATTTTAGGATATTAAGATCCCAGTTTAAGAAAATAAATCATATTGTTAATATTATTCAAAGATTCACACAAAGTAATTTTTTGCTTGAAATCACCCAATTGAATCGGGAAGTAAAGGAAAGGAGACACTCTGTTTTTTTTCCGGGTTCCTTTCGTGCCTGAATTATTTCTGGAAATAGAGCGGGAAACCGCCAAAACTTAAGAAAACATATAATATTAAGTAGGAGGCCATCTTTTGACTTTACAAGTCAAACAGTAAAAAAATCTCACTATCAAGAACACACTGTTCGAAGTTTATACAAATTTTACAAACATACAAATAAATATGACAACACAAGGAGGGGTACAAACTTAAATTCCAAAACTTTTGGGACAATTATTATCATTGGCACATTCAAATGAAAGTGCTATTAGAGTCCCAAGACTTGTGGAATGTGGTAGAAGATGGTGTTAGAGAATTACCAAACGATGCAAGCGATGCCTTACGAAAGGAACATAAGGAACAAAATAAGAAAGATAAGAAGACACTCCATTATTTATTTCAAGCATCAACAGAAACAATATTCGAAAGAATTACTAATGCAAAAACATCTAAGGAAGCATGGGAAATTCTATACAAATCCTATCATGGAGAGCGTCGTGTAAAAACAGTAAAACTACAAACCCTCAGATGTGAATTTGATGTTCTAAGAATGCTAGAAACAAAAACAATAGAAGGATATTTTGATAGAGTTACTACAATAATTAATCAATTAAGAATGAACGAAGAAGAATTGAGTGATACACGGGTTGTAGAGAAGATTTTACGTAGCATGACTAGAAAATATGAGTTAGTAGTAGTAGCTGTAGAAGAGTCCAAAGATTTAGAAAATATGTCAATTGAAGAACTTATGGGAATACTACAATCTCATGAATTAAGACTTAAACAATATGACATACACGTCATGGATCAAACATTTCAAGTGCAAAGCGGGACTCAAGGAAGGAATAAAGGAGGAAATAGTACAATAACAGTTACAGAGGAAGAGGAAGAGGAAGAGGAAGAGGAAGAGGAAGAAAAGGAAGGTCAGGGCGATATGGACCCATTGTATGCTACAATTGTCAAGGATTAGGTCATATAGCTAGAAATTGTCCGCATAAGGAAGAAAATGAGAAAGATGTGTCCGCAATGGTATGTAAGGAAGATAATAAGAGTCTACCAGAACAAGATAGCATGTTCATGATATTCAATATGGAAGAAGATAAGGATACGAGTTGTTGGTATTTGGATAGCGGATGTAGTAATCATATGACAGGAAATAAAAATATTTTTATCTCATTTAATGACCTAGATAAATGAGAAGTAAGGACAGGTGACAATAAAAGACTCCAGGTATTAGGAAGTGGTGATGTATGCATAAGAGTAAACGATAAAGTTAACAAGATACCGAATGTATTCTACGTAGAAGGGTTAAGGCACAATCTTCTTAGTGTGGGACAATTATTGCAAAAGGGTTACAATGTAATATTCGAAAAAGGGGCTTGCACTATTAAGAATCATGAAGGAAAGACTATTACAAAGACAGCTATGACTCAAAATAAAATGTTTCCTTTATATCCAAATCAGGACTTACCAAAAATGCTATATATATCAAATAAAACTAATTCTGATTTGTGGCATCAAAGATATGGTCATATGAATTATGAAACATTGATTGAGATGGAACACAAACATGCTGTGAAAGGTTTACCTAAGTTATGTAAGACAGAGAACGTATGCGAAGGTTGTGCTTTAGGAAAACATGCAAGAAAACCATTTAGTAAACAAGCAAGATGGAAAGCAGAGAATCCTTTACAACTAGTTCACTTAGATATATGTGGACCAATGAGAACTCAGACAATAGGAGGATGCAGATATTTCATTACTTTTATTGATGATTTTACAAGAAAAACATGGATATACTTCCTCAAAGAGAAATCACAAGCATTACATTTTTTCAAAATATTTAAAGCCTCAGCAGAAAATCAGTCAGACAAAAGAATCAAATATCTTAGGACTGACAGAGGAGGTGAATATTGTGGAAATGCCTTTCAAGGATACTTACAAGAACATGGAATACATCATCAACTAACCACGAGTTACACACCACAACAAAATGGAGTTGCTGAACGCAAGAATAGGACTATAATGGAACTAAGTAGAAGTATGTTGAAGACAAAGAAACTTCCTAATGAATATTGGGGAGAAGCTGTAAGTTGCACAACATATCTCCTAAATAGAACAACTTCTAAAAGTATTAGTGATAAAACTCCTGAAGAAGCATGGACTGGAATAAAACCTGATGTGTCAAATTTACGAATATTTGGATGTGTTGCTTATGCACATATTCCAGAGCAAAAACGTGGAAAGCTTGATGATAAAACGGAAAAGGCGATATTTGTTGGTTATAGTGAAAATAGTAAAGCCTATAAATTATATAACCCAGTTACAAGAAAAACTATAATTAGCAGAGATGTCATATTTGATGAAAATAGAATTTGGGAAGAAGAGGAAGAAGAAGACGTTACAACTTTAGATGACAACGAAAATGTGGAAAGTAATGAAAACAACACAGAAAAACCAAGCATCAAGAAATGAAGAATATTCACCCATACATAATGCATCTGAAAATGAAAGACAGGGAGAGCAAGAAATACAAATTAAGGATGAAAATTTAGATGCTACAACATCCAGTCAAAGCCCTCCTTTAAAAATACGTACACTAGCTGATATTCATAGTAGAACTCAACCATTGAGCAGTCCAGAAGTACGGGACTTATATCAAAGACATCAGGAAGCTGCAAACTTTGCATTTTACACTAATTCAGATCCGATGAATTATGATGAAGCTAGAAAGGATGAGAAATGGAAAGAAGCAATGAAGAGGGAAATAGAATCTATACAAAAGAATGAAACCTGGGAGTTGGTTAATTTACCAAAAGATCAAAAACCAATAGGAGTGAAATGGATATACAAAACCAAATACGATGAACATGGAAATGTAGAAAAATACAAAGCTCGTCTGGTAGTAAAGGGTTATAAGCAAAAATATGGGATAGATTATCAATAAGTTTTTGCACCAGTAATTCGTTTTGAGACTGTAAGACTAGTACTTGCCTTAGCAGCTCAAAATAAATGGTACTTACATCAAATGGATGTGAAAACTGCATTCTTAAATGGGAATTGAAAGAAAGGGTGTATATTGAACAACCTCTGGGATTTATAGAAAAGGGAAGTGAAAGTAAGGTATGTCTTCTAAAGAAAGCACTGTATGGTTTAAAACAAGCACCACGAGCATGGTATAGTCGAATCAGCAAATACTTTGAACAACATAACTTCAAAAGGTGCACATTTGAACATACCTTATTTCTAAAGAAAACAAAGTCTTCTAGACTAGTAGTATGCCTATACGTAGATGACTTAATCATAGCTAGTGACTGCATAGAAGAAATTACATCTTTCAAGGAATCCATGAAAAGGGAATTTGAAATGACAGACATGGGAAAACTACATTATTTCTTAGGAATGGAAGTAACCTATGATCAGGAAACTATAAGAATTTCCCAAGCCAAATATGCCAAAGACACACTTGAAAGATTTCGAATGGCAGATAGTATTAAGGCTTCAACTCCAATGGAATACGGACTTAAGTTAATTAAGAATAGCAATGATGAACATGTTGATCCAAGTTTATACCGCAGTCTAGTTGGAAGTCTCATGTATTTAACAAATACAAGACTAGACATAATGTTTGCAGTCAGCAAAATCAGTAGATTCATGGATCAACCCAAGAAGTCTCATTGGAAGCAGGAAAACACATATTGAGATATATAAAAGGCACTTCAGAATATGGAATAGTATATACCCAGAAATACATTTGAATTGAAAGGCTTTAGTGATAGTGATTATGCAGGGAACATAGATGATAGTAAAAGCACATCAGGATATATATTCAATATAGGTTCAGGAGTAATTTCATGGCAATCAAAGAAACAAAAGGTGGTAGCATTATCATCAACAGAAGCAGAATACATTGCTCTACCACTTACTGGATGTCAAGCTCTATGGCTCAAAGGGATCTTAAAAGAATTAGAGTTTGACACAAATAAGACAATCACCTTATATTGTGACAACAAATCTACCATCAATCTCACAAAAGATCCAGTCTATCATGGAAAAAGCAAACATATCAGAATCAAATATCACTTCATAAGAGATATAATTAAAACTGAAGACGTGGATATAAAGTACTGCAACACTAAAGATCAAGTAGCGGATATCTTCACCAAAGCACTACAACCAAAGGACTTCACAAGACTACGCAATATGTTAAATGTACTACCAATCTAGCTTAAGGGAGGGTATTGGACGTTAATATTATATAAGCTAGATATACAAACCGGTTCAATTCATATGATTTAACATAGTTCAAATAAAGTCACACCGGTTCACAATACTCACGTCGGTTCAACAAGAAGGCACACGTCGGTCATCCATCAAGACACACCGGTTCAAACATAGACGCATCGATTCATCAATAGTTGTGTCGGTTATCATATAGTAGCATTAGTATATATATGTATCATGTATCACATTTGTTCGGTTATCAAGTTTTGTATCTAAACCAAAACAACCGAAACATTCATTGTAATCATTCAATCAATAAAATACAATTATTCATTATCAGTTTGTGTTGCAAATTATTATATATCTTTTGTAAATCTTCCAACACAAATAAGGAATTTGTTTTTATGTGCTTTTAAAATCTGGTCGATGTTGGTCTCATAACTGTATGACGAATAGTCGAATCTGAAAGAAAGTGCAGGAGACATATTTGTAAATAGTTTAAAGTTATAGTTTAGTATGTTATGTAATTATGTAAAGACAAGGGTATAGTGTGTATAATTAGCATGTAACCGACAACGCTTCACAATGAAGTGGCGATGCCTTGGCAATTAGGGTATAAATATACATGGTCATTGAGTCTTTAAACACTATGATCTTTCAATACATACATACATGCACACGTTATTTGCAATTCAAGTTCTACTTTTGATTATTGATTGTTGAACTTTAGATATCTGGGCAAAAGTTGAACGGTGAAATAGGTATTAATTACTAGTTTGAATTTGATTGCGGGTGAATTGGAGACAATGTGGAAGTGAAGTTTCTAGAGGTTTATCAATTATCATGTAAATCAATGTGATTTTAATGTTAACTAGCTAGTTTTAAGTCGCCCGCGTTGTGAGGCGTGGGACGTAAAACCGTGCTATTAGCGTTGCGGAGGTGGGAGAGGCGTAGTACCATGCCAAGTAGCAACCGATAATTCACTAAATAACAAACCACTAAATGAAAACCGGGTAAAATGTAGGGTTGTAAACGAAAATTAACTAAATGACAAAACTAGAGTAGTAAACGAAAATTTAGTAAAATCATGCCTTTTCTTTTGTATTTTTGTTTGTTGAAAAATTAATAATAATAGCTTATTATTACAATTATTAAAAAACAACTTACCGCTACAGTGGTTTACAAAGCATTAAGCCAATTAAGCCTTCTACAAAACCCATTTAACCTTCACCGCCTTTCGGTGGGTGTTTGGCTCTCTATTTTGGCCCTCCTTCTAACTTATTAACTTCTTAAGAGAAATTAATAAAGAGAAATATAGTGTTTGGGTAATTCTTTGAAAATGATTTTGTTGAAAGATATTATACTCTCTTCATTTTAATAACAAAAGGATATATTTTATTCTTTTTCTTTAGCATATTTTATAATATTTTGCATAAGATGGTGGAGGTAACATGTTATTGTGTTAGATGGTTTGAATCAACTTTGGAAGTGAGTTTTTTGCTTGGAAATGAGGTCTGGCCCAATTGTTGTTGAGCTCAAGTGTGGTTGGTGCTATTGCTGAGCTTGTTCCTGTTAGGCCCAAGTCTCTTAGTTTGGCCCAGTTCATAGTAGCCCAGCTGATAAGGAGCTCTGATCCTCATCATCTATTTAGAGTGGATCCGTTTGCCTTTCATCCTATGGTTGAGATTGGCTGGTTTTGTGTTTTCTCTCTCGAAGCTTCGGCTGGCATTAAATATAGTTGGATTCTTTCTTCAAAGCCAACTTTTGGCTCTCACACATTGTTTTAGTATTCTCTCGTGTATTCTCTCTATTACACAGTTTTAGGGTTTCGTTGTTAGATCTCCTTGATCTGATAACTTTTGTTTCTCCTAGTGTATTTGTGATTGATTATCTGTGATAATCATCAGAGAGTTTGAGGGTTTGTTGTAGTGAGGCTTTGATTGTAATTGTTTTTTGATACAGATGTATTCTTTGATTGTTCTTGATGATAAAGTCAACCTGTGTCGACTATTTTGACAGATTTTTTCTGCTTTGAAAAAGGAGAAAAGGAGAAGTTAGTTGGTTGTGACTTTTTAATTAAAGATAATAGGAGATAGAAAAGGAAGAAAAGGAGAAAAGTTAGTAGGTTATCCAAACGTGCCCTCAATATTTTATCTTTTACACTTCCTAATTCCTCTCAAAAGCACTTTGGATACAAGAGATTGTTTACTAAATCTATTGGCAACGATCGATCACTGGAAGCAAAGATGCTTAGATCCACAACGTTGCCTACCAAATTCTTAGTCGATCGTTTGTTGAAATTTGCGTTGAAACCAAAACCAAGATCATATCAGATAGTGAAGAAAGTGAAGAAGATGAGCACAATTCGTTCATTCTTAGATTTCCTACAATCGACTATTGTTAACACGTGTTTGTGAGGTAATTTTATTAAAATCTTAGTATTTTCTTGAAAATTGTTGAAATGTGTGTATTATTTCCAATTCAATATCAAACATATGATATATCGTTATGCTTATAATCTCTAAATAATATTGTCAATTTCTAATATTTTCAGTTTTTAATTGTTTTGTATGTTGGGCCTTTGAGCATAAGAGACCTGATAAAAAGTTGGGTTGTCTAATGAGCTCGTAGCTGTGTAGTTGGGCTGATCCGGAGTTGGGCTCGTATATGTGTAGCTAGCTGATCAGGAGTCAGGATAGCTGGAACTGGGCTTATTATAAACATGTAGGTGGGCTGCTGAAGTCTGCTAATGAGTAGTCAGTAGTCCATGGACCATGGTCTAATTTTACACCGACTCGCCTTATTCTGTGTATAAAGAGAGAGAGCCCATGTCATTTATTTATTATTCAAAAGAATTCTTGTCTTTCACCTAGGGCTTCTTCTATGTAATTTGTCTGTGATAGATCATCTCTGTTGGTTTGTATTCTCTTGTTTCTTTGATAGATTCTGTGAGTTTAAGGTCTTTGTTGTTGAGCGTTGACAGAATGTTGTTCAGATCATTGAGATGATGATCTGCTAGTGTTGAGAGGATTGTTATTTGGTGTATTTCTTTGATGTCGTGTATGTTATTGGTTAAGTTCTTCAAGATTAAAGTGTTTTTTGTCATGTGTTGATCTTCGATACCAAATTTGACATGGTATCAGAGCTTTAGGGCTCTGTTTGGTTGTTATTGATTGATTCTGGTTCTTCCGCTGATATTTAATTTAGAGTATCTCGTTTTCTAGGGTTTTCATATCTAAAATCCTAGCAGTTTCGACTCATGTGTACGGTTGTAATAGAAGCAAAATTTGGTTATCAATATATCCCCTATTATGATATGTGATGAAAGAAGTTGAAAACCAGGTCTTCTTGTTTTACTAGGAACACCAGGTCATTTTATCTTTCTCTGGTTCGTTGATTAGGATGTCTAATCGATTTTGTTGTCCCTAGTCACAAGTATTCATCTTTTGATCTTAGTCAAGTCGATGAGGTTTTCTTTTCCACTTATAATCAAAGCCTGCTTCAAGTTGTTAGAAGATACTTGTTATGTTCAAGCGAAACAATAGGGTTAGGTGTCAGAAACAGGATATCAAAACTTCAAGAACTGATTTATTATCCCAAACCAAAATGTTTAACCCAAAAACATACATCGACTCTTAAGATACAAAGAAATACTCGAAATCACCTTAACAGACTCAACAATCCAAATCTCACATTAACCTGGAATGACACAGAATCCAACAAGAAAAACGTTACACGACTCAAATCCTAGATGAAACTAAAACATTAAAGATGAATCTGAGGTGACAAGATAGCGTGGATAAAACAAAAATCTGGATAAGAACGAGATAAACCAGACCAGCATCTGTGTTGTTGATATAATAAGAATTAGATCTGAGTAATGAAGTTATCTGCCCTCTTGATTAAACCCTAATCGCCTTTTTTTCCTTTTTTGGGTGAGATGATAATGATTTCAAGACTCACACATAATAATAGAGCACATCATGCTGTTCGAGATATTATCAACCCAAGGAAAAATAATAAAGAGACCTTTATTTATAAATGGTCATCTAGGCACCAGAGGCTTTGGATGAATGAGCCATAAGAGACGAATGGGCCACAAGAGAGGATATGAGCTGATGGGCCAGTCTTAGCTGAATGGGCCATGTATTATATGTTGGACTTCACACCATTGGGCTTCACCACTTGAACTCTCAAACTTGTATTATAACAGCAAATCAAATATCACATACAAAGGTTGAATGACCATTTGACCAGCAGCTTCAAGCCAATCATAAGACCTGCACAAAACAACTTATGCAAAATGATAAAATACTAAGTAATAAAAATTGACAAATTTGAGTATAACATTTTAACATTAGGGTTCATCATCATCATCACCATCAATCGATGACCAAATTTCAACCATCCAAATTCCAAGGCGAAGACAAAAAAAAAATAAAAATAATTTGGTTTGACTCAGTTTTATCGGTTAATTTGGTTGTTGTTTCTGTCAATCCAGTTTTTTTTTAACACCCCTAACTGTTTCTAAAGTTTTGTCTACTGGATTTATTAATTTAAAAATATATGTAATGACAAAATGGACGGTTCTTAGATGAAATTTAATTAGACTGTAAGGAGTGGGGGCGGGAGAGGGGCGGGAAGGGGGGGGGGGGGAACACTGCCGCCACAGGGGCGGGAAGCATGGCGTGGGGCTGGGGGCGGGGAGGGCTTCACCGGCGTGGGGGGAGTAGGGGGGGACACGTGGCAGGCGGGTATTGGATGAGCATTCTTGAACGGTAACATTTAAAAAAAAAAAAAGAAAAGAAAAATTTAATTTTCAAACGGCTATGTTAACGGTCAAAAAAAAAAAATTATAAATTACCCCCATTTCACTACAAAACACCCACTTTAACCAATTTTTATACACTTTTCAACCAAATTTTATACAATTTTCATCCAAATTTTATACACTTCCTCAACCAAAAATGAACCCATACAACCGAGGCTTCGACCCGAACAACCCATACGCGTTTGTCCCAAACCCGAATACACCACCGGTTCGCCCGATCCCAAACCGTCCACCCATTCCTTCACCTTGTCCCGACTACGCGGGTTATGCGGGTTTCATTAGTGGGCAAATTTATCCGAATTTCCCATTCAATGATTCTCTCGTTCCTTCACAACTTCCTTTAACCCAAACCGTACCCGAAACACAACCCCAAAATGTCGCGGGATCATCTTCGGGTAAAACCCCCCCTGCAAGAAGAAGTCACAGGAGGAAGACCCCGGAGGAGAAAGCAATAGCCGCCGCTAACCGCCAACCACTTAAGTGGACACCCGATGAAGAGCTCGCTATAAACGAAAGCGTGGATAAGCGAGTCGGAAAAACAAGAAGGTATTTGTAATAATTTTTTTAACATGATTTTTATTTGTAAGGTGTTGCTAATATTTTTTTTTTTTTTTGTAGGAACTAGTCGCCATAAAATCGACTTTTGGAACGACATAAACGCCGCGTTCCATGGGTTGGTGGGACGAGAGTTCTATCGAGCAAACGATAGTCTCTCGTCCAAGTGGACAGAGATAAACAGGGCAATGAACGCGTTTCAACCGCATTATTATTACGCAAGAAACAATCCAAAAAGCGGTGAAACGGACACCGACAGCCTCAGCCGGTCGCTTGATATACGTTAAATTACACATATAAAAGTCCCCGTTTAACTCCCTTTTTCATACGTTTTTGACCTCATACATAGGAATTGGTACTTATTTGGGTATCTTTACGATTTCAGGTCTTAAACGATGTCCCGGAAACACAAGGAAGGAAAAAACGAAGAGTTCGGCGCGAAAACGGGCCATCAGGCCCTTCGAGCGGCCGCTCCAATCCTTCGCGCGGCCGCGCGCCCCTCCCAGATATTTCTGGGGACCTTCCAGAAGGCCTACGTCACGTCTGCAGCAATTGGTCCACTTGGTGATAAAGCGAGCGGCCGCTCCAAGGCTTCGCGCGGCCGCTCGAAACCTCTGCTCTGCTATAAAATCCCCATTTCAGCTCACTGATCATTATTGGGTCTTGAGGGAAGCTTTTCTGGGCGATTTTTGGACGATCCAAGCTGCTGGAAAGCCGTTTAACAAGCTCGGAAGTCCATCCGTTCCATCCTTCATCATCCGATCCATCTCTTTAGCATTCTTATGGTTTGATCCTTGAAGCTTTTTATGATTCAAATCTGATTTTTGTATGCTATTTTGATGTTATTATAGTTATTCGTACGCCTACGGGCAAGAACAATAGTATTTAGTACGTTAAACAATCGTTTAGTATGTAATCATGTTTTGTATAAATTTGGCGTTTTTCACGTATTAGATCTTGATGATCATAGCGCAACCTTGTTTCGTTGTTGATGGATTTGTAGCTGTATTTGAATGACTTTAGCGATTGTCGAATGTGTTAGGCGGATACATGTTGAAAAACCGTCCGTTTAATCGTCCGGTAGTAGACTAGTTAACTTGTTAAATAGTTTATGCCATGAAACTGTAACCGGGTATTGGTTTGGTTAAAGTCAGTCGAATAACGGTTAAAAATGCTTACCGGCACGTAAAAGGGTTTAAAAAGCCTAATGGTGCCGTTACTAGTCTTTGACACGGTTAATGATCTTTGGTAGTTATTTTGGTAAAAATAGCGATCTTAGTAGATCTGGGGTCAAAGTTGGTAAAATGGAATAGGTTGTGAAATGCTCTACTTTATGCTAGTTTAGGTGGCTGTGTTGTGTATTCGGTATCGCTTCCCTAAATTAGTGAGGTTAGAATACTCTTAACGGATGACTAACTTATCTTTAGAAGATCTGCGTGAGATCATATCAGCTGCTCGCTAATGAACGACTTGAAGCGGTTAACGTGTGTATTCGTGTTAGCTTTCTGTATAGTTGTCATGTTAGGATGCCCGAAAGGGACACTAACTGTCGGAAAATGGGAATGTTGATCACGCGCCTATATTACTTATTATATTTAGATAACATGCTAGGATTGGCAAAAATATAGTTTATATAGTTATATTTTCTATTTGGAGTCGTAGTTAAGTTATTTACATGTTTTAGAATTAATTTAGTTTTAAACAAAACTCAAACTTATCTTTTCCTACTGGTAAATCGGGGACAGAGTTTTAGTACAATTGCTCCGCGCGCGTCCATGGATCGATACTTGGTTCTTATCTGTACTTACTACATATATGACAGGGTACACTTGCCCTAGTGTGTGTGTTTTAATATGAAGGTCGAAACCATTTTTATAAATATTAAAGCAAAAACGTGTGTTAAAATCCATTGTAAAATATGTATAGTTACGCACACGTCAAGTTTTTGGCGCCGTTGCCGGGGACGCGACGAGCTTTAGGAACGAACCGAGTCAACTTTTTACCAGTGTACATGCTTGTGAATACTTGTTTATACTTCTTTGATTCGTTATTTCATTCATTAATTTGCATATATGATTATTTAAATTTTTATTAGATTTATCTGTCTGTTGATATATTGGATTAATTTTAGATTGGTTTATAGGTTGCATATAGATTCGTTCATTTATCTGCTTATAGGATTGTTTGATTTGATTTTTCGTTCATTAGGATGTTGATAGATTTAATTTATTGAATATTGGATTAATTGGTTTGTCTATGAATTTGATTTGTTCGTTATTTGATTAATTAGATTTATTTGTTCGTATTTGGACTAATTATTAATTTCATTCTTTGTATAGTTTTAGGCTTAGTCTGCTTAATTCTGTTCATTTTATTAATTCTATTTGTTTATATTTGACTTACTTGTATATATTTGCGCTCAGTTATTTTCGCATGAATTTATTGATTCTTTATTTCATTTATTTATTTTTCTGTCTTTTATCGCCTTTTTGGGTCTGTCATATATTCGCCTGTTGCAACTGTATCATTCTTACATGCAGGTTGATGTCCACAAACCCAGGGACTTCTGGTGATCTTTCTGACGAGGAGCTAAGGCGCCTGAGGAGAAGCGAGCGGATTAGACTTCATAAATTGCGTCTTGTTTCTGATATTCTTATTGCTGCTCCTATTGTTGAGGTCCCAATTGAGGAGGCGAGGCACGATCTGGCCGACGACAACGGGTCGGACGCCCACAGCGACATTATCATGGCGGATGACGACATTCCGCTGAATGATAGTGGTCGTCCAGGAGGAGATGGACTCGCGCCGAGTATTGTCCGTCCGGCTATTTTGGCGGACCATTTCGAGATCAAATCTAGTATCGTGAATATGATACAAAACTCGGTGCAATTCGGTGGACTGGAGCACGAGGATCCAGGCCGACATATTGCTGCATTCTTAGAGGTTTTAGCCACCTTTAAGATGACGGGCATCTCCGATGATGCTATCCGTCTCCGACTCTTCCCATTCTCACTGCGGGACAAAGCCCGGACTTGGCTTCTGTCACAACCCGCAGGGTCGATCACGACTTGGGCAGAGTTGTCACAACAATTCATGCAGCAGTATTTTCCTCCTGAAAAGACACAAAAACTGAGGAATCGCATCATGACATTTCGTCAGGATGACGATGAATCATTATACACAGCCTGGGAAAGGTTTAAAGACCTACTCTTGAGTTGCCCGCACCATGAGCTTTCGAAAAGGCATTTGGTGCAAACTTTTTATCAGGGACTCGGGTATGCGTCTCAGGAACGCCTTGATGTATACGCTGGGGGAGACATCGGAACAAAGTCTCCTAGGGAAGCGTGGAGCATTATTGAGAAGGCGTCCCTAAAATCTAAATCCCGGCAGAATGATAGATCTAGGTCTTCATCTGCCAAGGCTGGTGTGCATGCCGTGGATAACTATACGGCGATTTCGGCACAGATAGCGGCTCTGGCTACGAGATTCGATAACTCTCAGCAACACGTAGCGCAGTCCGATTGTTTGTGTGTGGAGTGCGGGGTATCTCACGAGCCTGGCTCGTGTGCTCAGGGGGTGATGTATACAGGCCACGAGGAAGTGGACTACATGGGTAATCAAACGAGACCCCAGAATAACCCTACAGCAACACTTATAATCCGGGTTGGAGAAATCACCCGAACTTCGGGTGGAGATCTGGTACTTCCAATCAGAACCCTCTCGGATTCCAGCAGAGAGCCGCCGCGCCACAACAGTCCTACCAGTCCCAACAGCCTTACCAGTCCAACCAACAGTCCTACCAGTCCAACCAACAGCCATACCAGGGTCGTGGTCAATCGTCCCAGCAGAGACCGAACCAATACCAGAACCAGGGCGCCGGGAGCAGCTCCCAGCAGCACGCCCCTCATGGTATGTCTAAGCTGGAGGAGATGATGTCTCAGCTCCTTACCAACACCTCTAATTCCAATCAGATCGCTGAGCAGCGCTACCAGCAGCATGAGGAGCGCTTCACAAATTATGAGGGAGAAATGAGGGGCCAAAAGGCGTCGATGCAGGCCATAGAGAACCAGGTTGGCCAGATGGCAAAGATGATGTCTGAGAGACAGCAGGGTGGTCTCCCAGGCAACACTGAGCCGAACCCAAGAGGGCATGTTAATGCCATTATGACGAGGAGTGGTAAAACCACGGGACCAGACACATCGGGCTCACCACCGATCACTGAGACGGTCCAGACTGAGTCTTCGGACGAGGTGCACGCTAGGCGAGTCCCAGCAAGTACAGCACAGCTACCGAAGCCAGTCACAGACTACACTCCTCCTGTTCCATATCCTGGTAGACTTAGGAAGCAGAAAGACGAGGCGCAATACGGGAAATTTCTCGAGCTGTTCAAGCAGCTACATATAAACATCCCGTTTGTTGAGGCCTTAGCACAGATGCCTAAGTATGCCAAATTCTTGAAGGACATCCTCACCAATAAACAAAAACTTGAGGACCTGTCCTGCGTTCTGTTGAACGAGAACTGCTCTGCAATTCTGCAGAATAGACTGCCCATGAAAATGGGCGATCCTGGTAGCTTTACCATCCCTTGTCTGATAGGTGATATGACTGTCAGTAATGCACTCGCGGACTTGGGGGCCAGCATAAACCTTATGCCTTATAAGGTTTTCGAGAAGTTGGATCTGGGTGAACCTTCACCCACCAGGATGAGTATTCGCCTCGCTGATCGTTCGATCAAGTATCCACGGGGGTTTGTAGAAAATATGCTTGTCAAGATTGACAAATTCGTTTTCCCTGTGGACTTTGTCATCCTAGATATGGATGAGGACTCTAAAGTCCCTTTGATTCTCGGACGTCCTTTCCTTAACACGGCAAGGACGATTGTTGACGTGGCTGCGGGCCAGATCACACTCCGAGTCAATGATGAGCACGTGACTTTTGACATTCAGAGGTCGATGCGCCATCCTGAGAGCCAAGACGATACACTATACTATCTTGACATAGTAGACCAGTGTGTCAGCTCTCGTATCAGAGGTGCTTGGGAGAGAGATGTTTCGGACACACATCTGTTGTGTGGGAGCCTAGATGGCATTATGCAGGAGGGCCATGTAGATGAGCAGCCGGTCTATCAGATCGGTGATGATGGTTCCCAAAGTCCGGAGCGTTTTGTGGAAATTGAGCGAGAGGAAGAGGAGAAGGCGAAGCCGTCTGTTGAGGATCCACCGTCTTTTGAGCTGAAGGAGCTCCCGCCGCATCTCGAGTATGCATTTCTGGATGAGGAGGGACGTCTACCGGTGATCATATCGTCTTTATTGACTGTGGAAGAAAAGAGCGAGTTGTTGAGGGTTTTAAAACTTCATAAACGGGCAATTGCCTGGAAGATCGTAGACATCAAGGGGATTAATCCCTCTTTCTGTACTCATAAAATCTTGATGGAGGATGTCTACAAGCCTTGTGCGCAGCACCAGAGGCGTCTGAACCCGAACATGCAAGATGTTGTTAAATCCGAGGTGATTAAACTGCTTGATGCTGGATTGATATATCCCATCTCGGATTCTGTTTGGGTTAGTCCTGTGCACGTCGTGCCCAAGAAGGGTGGCATGACGGTGGTCACAAATGATAGGAATGAACTGATTCTTACGAGGACCGTCACGGGGTGGAGAGTTTGCATTGACTATCGCAAGCTCAATGACGCCACCCGCAAGGATCACTTCCCGCTTCCATTCATCGATCAGATGTTGGAACGACTGTCGGGGAAGTTGTATTACTGTTTCCTTGATGGTTTCTCTGGATACTTTCAGATCCCTATCGATCCTGTGGACCAGGATAAGACGACCTTCACATGCCCTTTTGGCACATTCGCCTACAGGCGTATGCCATTTGGGCTGTGCAATGCGCCGGCGACCTTCCAGCGTTGCATGGTTGCCATTTTTCATGACATGATCGAGGACTCCATGGAGGTGTTCATGGATGATTTTTCCGTTTTTGGGAGTTCGTTCGATCAATGTCTGGGGAACCTGGAGCGGATGCTTCAGAGGTGTGAGGAGACCAGTCTTGTGCTAAACTGGGAAAAATGCCACTTCATGGTGAAGGAAGGAATAGTCCTGGGGCATAAGGTCTCCCAAAGTGGGTTGGAGGTTGATCCTGCCAAAGTAGATATCATTTCTAGGCTCCCTCCACCCTCCTCTGTCAGAGCGATCCGCAGCTTTTTGGGTCATGCGGGATTTTACAGGCGATTTATCAAAGACTTTTCAAAGATCGCCCGACCGATGACCCGTTTGTTGGAAAAGGATGCACCGTTTGTGTTTGGTGCAGAGTGTGTGAAGGCATTTGGCCTTCTGAAGCGTTTGCTTGTGGAGGCCCCTATATTGGTAGCACCCGACTGGGAGCTGCCATTCGAGATTATGTGCGACGCGAGTGACTTCGCGATAGGGGCGGTCTTGGGACAGCGGAAGGACAAGCACTTCCACCCGATCTACTACGCGAGTAAGACTCTACATGATGCTCAGGAGCATTACACCACGACTGAAAAAGAGCTTCTTGCTGTAGTATTTGCGTTCGACAAGTTTAGATCATATTTGGTGCTGTCGAAGACCATCGTCTATACGGACCATGCAGCGATCCGATACCTATTCAGCAAACAGGACGCGAAACCGCGCCTGATTAGGTGGATCTTGCTGCTGCAAGAGTTCGATATAGAGATTCAGGACAAGAAGGGTGCCCTGAATGTTGCTGCTGATCATCTGTCCAGGCTCGAGCATGATGATGCCGAGAACTGCGCGTGGGATACCATCAATGACAACTTTCCCCACGAGTTCTTGATGAGCGTCGAGTCGGTGGAAGATGTATCACCATGGTTCGCGGATTTTGCGAACTACCTCGCGTGCGGGATCCTCATCAAAGGATTGTCGCACCAGCAAAAGAGGAAGTTCTTCGCGGACCTTAAGCATTACTTCTGGGATGACCCATTTTTGTTCCGGGTCGGGGCGGATCAGTTGATTCGCCGTTGTGTGTTTGGGGTGGAGGCGGCGCAGATCTTGCGCGATTGTCACGAGGGGCCTACCGGAGGTCACCATGGAGCGAATTACACTGCTAAGAAAGTGTTAGACTCCGGGTTTTACTGGCCCACACTCTTTCGTGACGCCCAGATACTGGTTGGTGCTTGTGATTCGTGCCAGAGGGCGACGAACATATCGGCACGCGACCAAATGCCGCAAAACCCGATTCAAGTCTGTGAGGTCTTTGACATTTGGGGCATAGACTTCATGGGACCATTCCCCTCCTCACGGGGCAATAGATATATACTCGTGGCTGTTGATTACGTATCAAAGTGGGCCGAGGCGCAAGCCTTGCCCACAAATGATGCCCGAGTTGTTGTGAGGTTTGTTAGGAGCTTGTTCTCACGGTTTGGTGCCCCAAAGGCATTGATTAGTGACCGTGGCACGCATTTCTGCAATGCGCAGCTTGATCGCGCGTTAGCACGTTATGGTGTCCACCACAGGTTATCCACCCCGTATCATCCACAGACAAGTGGACAGGTGGAGGTCACTAACCGTGGATTGAAGCGAATCCTAGAGCGGTCGGTTAATCAAAACCGCAAGGATTGGGCGGACAAGCTTGATGACGCGCTGTGGGCCTTTAGGACGGCTTACAAGACGCCTATTGGGACGACTCCCTTTAGGCTTGTCTATGGCAAAGCGTGTCATCTCCCAGTCGAGCTGGAGCATAGGGCATTCTGGGCTCTTAAAACGGCAAATTTGGATCTTAAGACCGGCGGTGAGACCCGTTTCTTACAGATTCACGAGCTGGAGGAGCTTAGGCAACAAGCCTATGAGAGCTCGATATTGTACAAAGAGCGCACAAAGAGATTGCACGACAGTCGCCTGAAACACCGAGAAGATTTTCAGGTAGGCGACTTGGTCCTGCTTTACAACTCGCGCCTGCGTCTCTTTCCAGGAAAGTTGAAATCCCGATGGACAGGACCGTACACTGTTAAGGAAGTATATCCTTACGGAACTGTCTCGATTGAAAATTCGGAGGGTGTGACTTTCAAAGTCAACGGTCATCGCCTCAAAGTTTACATTGATGGACCGGTTGACAAATCCGTGGAGATGATCGATCTCTACGACCCGCGCGCCTAATAAGTGCGGGGAAGTGAGTCTAGCTAGCGACTCGTTAATAAATATAGCACGGCGTGTATGGGCGCGCCAAATTGTATATATGTTCATAGTGTAGTTTAATTTGTAGTTAAGTTGTTTAATTTTAACTTGTTGTTGTAGTTTGTTTTTAGTCTTTGCAGGTTTGATTCGCACCTTGTGATTGTGTGGATAGTCGCTTCAAACCCATGGTATTATGCTAGAAAGCGTCTAAAAACAGGTATGTTGGTTGTTCGGGTCAAAACGGATAAGTGCAGATATGATTGGGTGAAAAATGCAGGAAAAAATGCACATCAGTAGCTTCGAGCGGCCGCTCGGATATTCCGAGCGGCCCGCTCCAAACACCCAGTTATTAAAAAAAAAAAAAAAAAAAAAAAAAAAAATCCGAGCGGCCGCGCGAAGGGGCCGAGCGGCCGCGCGAAACCATCTGAACGAAATTCTGCAAAGGGCAAAAGGGGTATTTCACCTAAAAACTGAAAAATTATAACCCTACATCATCTTAAGCGGCCGCTCATTCATAATAACCCACAATTTCTTCCACTTTGCTCTCAAGGACACCAACCAAACCCTTCAATTCCACCTTCAAATCTTCAAGAACAAGGTATGAATCTCTAGTTTTCTTGTAATTTCTCTTGTTCTAGTGTAAAATAGTTTAGTTTCTTTAATCTTTTTCTGAATTTTTAGGGTTCTTCCATAATGTTTAACAAACCCTAATGTTCTTGAATGGATTGTTTGCTTGGATAATGTAGATTAGTGGTTGATTATTGTTCAAATCTTTGAGTTTTTGGGTTTTCTTCATAAGGTTTAAATAAGGTCCGAATTTATTTAAGGATTTGAATGATTTTGTAACCTCTTGTTTGGTATAGTTTAGTATGTTTGTAAATTAATTTCATTATAGGATTGTATGCTAGTATATATGTTAATGTAGTTAGGATTGTTGTTGAATTTTGGGGACCTTTCATAATTGTTCAATCAATCCCCAAATTCATCATGTTTAGGTTATATAATTGTATTGTTTTCTTAATTTTTGGGGATTCTTCATAACGTTTAACAAATCCCCAAATTTTAAGGATTCTAGTTATTAGATTGTAGTTTAAAGTTGGGATATTCATGAGTTTTGGGGCGTTCTTCATAACTAAACAAACGCGCCCCAAATTCGATGATTATGCCATAAATGTTTGGGCTTTAAACACCTTGCGCTAAATGACTCAAAGTAAAGGTAATTTGCAAAGTGAAGGCGCGTAGGTGTTAAAATCCCAACATCACTTTACAACTTCATAATTGCGCAAGTTCGGACATTCAAGCGCCAAAGTTAATAATTTTTCAAAAATCAAGTGCTTGAATGGCCGCTTGTGGAGTGCATTTGGCTAAAACACTGGAAACCGGGCAAACGCCAATGCACAGGATCGAAAAACAGGGCTGCAGAGCGAAATTTGGCGCGCAGTCCCCTTCGAGCGGCCGCTCCAAGAGGACGAGCGGCCGCTCGAACTGTCTGATGTGATTTTTACTTTTTTGTTTCGCGTGTTTTGGGTCCGGGTCTTATTCCTTCGATTATAACTGACATATTTTAGCATTTTAATGCAGATGGTGCACCGTTTCCTTCAGTTTAATCCCGCGGACCCGCGAGAACGCGGGTGCATAGAGACCTTTACAGAACTGTGGGGGCGCAGGCGTTCTATCGCCCCGCCTAGAAGGATTTGCTTTGATACATTAGCTGAGCTCAACCAAGAAGAAAGATTCCGGGAAATGATGGACGGGCATATGGAGAACCTGCTCCTAATAGAGGAACCAGTTTATGAGGAACTCACCCTCGAGTTCTTCTCCACATTGCACTACCAGAGGCCGCGAAAATATGATCAGCCGGACTTCCAAAGTAGCGGTAGGCGCTTTGGATTACAGTTCCGTCTGTGCGGGGAGTGGCGCGACATCTCAGTCGCTGAGCTTGGTGTCCACTTAGGAATCTACACGGACGAGGAAGTTGAGGATGAGAGCTTCAACGAACTAATGTACAAATTCCCAAATGACAACGTTCTGAGAGACTCTTTTTGGGCACAATTAACGGGGGAGCAACAGTATAACCCCCAAGGTGCCAAAGCAAGCCAGCTCATTGACCCACTGCTGCGGGTTTTTCAAAAGGTCCTATGCGGGACCGCTGCTGCCAAAAAGGACGATTCAACCGGCTGCCCCACACCTGATTTGTTATTTCTATATGCTCTAGTAAGTGGTGTTCAAGTTAACCTTGCTGCACTTGTTGCTTCTTTTCTTAGTACAGCATCAGGTATGAGACCCGGGAGCGGGATATACGGGGGGGAGTACGTGACAAAAATCGCAAAGGGGATGGGTATTTTGAAGAATGTGCGAAGGGGACTGACCAAGGTTCCCGGCGACTCGTGGGTGAACATGGATGTCCTCAGACACATGAGGATTGTCCACGAGTACGCAAGCGGAGTAATAAGGCTAAAAGGTAAAAATAATACGATCTGGGACCCGCTACCAGCAGTGCACATGCCACCTCCCGACCAGCAGCAGCCAGAGCAGCCAGAGCAGCCAGAGCAGCCACAGCGGCCACATGAGCACATGCCACCCAGGAGCCTCTACTGCCTCACCAGCAGCAGTACTACTATCAGCATCCTCAGAGCTTCTATGATGAGTTTGGCGCGTTCCGAACAGAAACGCGCGACACTCTATACCAGCACGGCGAGTCCCTACAGCATCAAGGGGCGACCCTAGACTACCTTGTCTCTGAATTTCATGCTTGTTTCCCAAACCATTTTGGGAATCCCCCACAGAGGGGATACCCGGGGGACAAGCGGAGGCGAGGTGGTGATGCAGCGGGATCATCAGGGACTCGCCATGATGACGAGGATTGAGAAATTGCTGGTAAGATGGTACTATTTTGTTTATGTTATTCCTGTTGGTACTGTATATGGGCGCAAGCACCCATGGATTTATTTTGTTTTTTGTACTTGAACTATTTACTTTTCCGCATTTTAATTTTCATTAATGTTTGGTTTGATTGAATAAGTGTGACAATGAATGGGTGTATTTGATGAGTTTGTTTTGTCAAGAATGTTCATGTTGCAGGGAACTGGCAAGCACCGTTATCGGGGCTCATGCCGTCCAAAAACCCGGGCGTTTCTTCGATACCAGGGGAGTATTATTCTCCTTTTTCCCACTATAGATAGCTAATTAATAAACGCTTTCTATTGTCACATTGGGGACAATGTGAAGTTCAAGTGTGGGGAGGGATTATAATCTTGTTTGTCCTCTTGTATATATATATATATATATGTTAAAAAAAAAAAAAAAAAAAAAAAAAAAAAAAAACCTTTAAAAGTACATATATGTATATATTCTCATATAAACATCAAGCCTAACTAAATTTTGATAAAGACAACTCGAGGCGCGACAAACAGATGAGATACGAGCGTGTTATATTCGTACACTTGCACCCATTTCCCTACGGTTACGTGAGCGTTTGAGCCTTAGAGTATATTATATTTCTTTGACATGCTTGCGAGTGAGCCGGATGTTTTGTGCAGTTTAGAACTTGTCACTAGTATACTTGTTTAGACCAGATACGTGTGGGATTGTATGAACATGATTGAGGCAATTAGAATACCCTTTTGATTTAGCCCTTTCTTTTCGTTCTATCTATTTCCCGCACCAATATATTATCCACTAGTTAACCATGTTGAACCTAATCCCGTGTTTTTCTTATTTACCACACCATTTCACCACTAAACCAAATAACCTTTTTCTTTTAAACCTTTTGTGTTAAAACTCGGTTTAGGTTATTGTTCTACTAGTTTATATGTTGTAAATAGTTCGTGTTCGGGTTTTTATGTTTAGAACCCGTTTGTCGATTATATTATCCGTTTCAGTTCATTATATATATCATAGATATATATATGTAAAAAAAAAAAAAAAAAAAAAAAAATCAAGAAAAATAGAACACCCTAAAATAGGGTGAATTAGCAGTATTCGAGCAGTTTTTAGAGCTTTAAAGTTAATAATTATAAGTTAGCTCGATTTAAAATAAAAATCGCCTATATTCGCGTTTGTTTTGTACAGTTGTGTTGGTTGATATTATTTAGACATAAACCGCCGAGTTTTAGCCGATTTGTCACTTTAAATATCCATTCCGCACCCTTACCTTTGCCTAACATTACAACCCGTAAAAGACCTCTTGATTTGTGCTTTTTCACACGTTAGTTGGTGAAGACTAGATCTTTTGACAAGCTTATGATATTGCACGATTCGTTGTCTTGGCAATGGAGCGATTTACACATACACATTACACGTATGTATCATAAATAAAACCGAGTGTGTGTGAACATTGTGAGTCGTGTACGGGTTAGCGTGCTTGTAAGATCGGAAGTGAGTCGTTGCTTTTTAGTTATCTTATCACCTGTTTATAAATCTTTGTTGGCTTGTCTATTATCGTCTGTACAGGCTATATTTTGCCTTTGTTGCCACTTGGCGAGTTTTTCGGTTATTTTCTGTTTAAATGTTTGCTTGAGGACAAGCAAAGTTCAAGTGTGGGGAGGTTTGATATACGTTAAATTACACATATAAAAGTCCCCGTTTAACTCCCTTTTTCATACGTTTTTGACCTCATACATAGGAATTGGTACTTATTTGGGTATCTTTACGATTTCAGGTCTTAAACGATGTCCCGGAAACACAAGGAAGGAAAAAACGAAGAGTTCGGCGCGAAAACGGGCCATCAGGCCCTTCGAGCGGCCGCTCCAATCCTTCGCGCGGCCGCGCGCCCCTCCCAGATATTTCTGGGGACCTTCCAGAAGGCCTACGTCACGTCTGCAGCAATTGGTCCACTTGGTGATAAAGCGAGCGGCCGCTCCAAGGCTTCGCGCGGCCGCTCGAAACCTCTGCTCTGCTATAAAATCCCCATTTCAGCTCACTGATCATTATTGGGTCTTGAGGGAAGCTTTTCTGGGCGATTTTTGGACGATCCAAGCTGCTGGAAAGCCGTTTAACAAGCTCGGAAGTCCATCCGTTCCATCCTTCATCATCCGATCCATCTATTTAGCATTCTTATGGTTTGATCCTTGAAGCTTTTTATGATTCAAATCTGATTTTTGTATGCTATTTTGATGTTATTATAGTTATTCGTACGCCTACGGGCAAGAACAATAGTATTTAGTACGTTAAACAATCGTTTAGTATGTAATCATGTTTTGTATAAATTTGGCGTTTTTCACGTATTAGATCTTGATGATCATAGCGCAACCTTGTTTCGTTGTTGATGAATTTGTAGCTGTATTTGAATGACTTTAGCGATTGTCGAATGTGTTAGGCGGATACATGTTGAAAAACCGTCCGTTTAATCGTCCGGTAGTAGACTAGTTAACTTGTTAAATAGTTTATGCCATGAAACTGTAACCGGGTATTGGTTTGGTTAAAGTCAGTCGAATAACGGTTAAAAATGCTTACCGGCACGTAAAAGGGTTTAAAAAGCCTAATGGTGCCGTTACTAGTCTTTGACACGGTTAATGATCTTTGGTAGTTATTTTGGTAAAAATAGCGATCTTAGTAGATCTGGGGTCAAAGTTGGTAAAATGGAATAGGTTGTGAAATGCTCTACTTTATGCTAGTTTAGGTGGCTGTGTTGTGTATTCGGTATCGCTTCCCTAAATTAGTGAGGTTAGAATACTCTTAACGGATGACTAACTTATCTTTAGAAGATCTGCGTGAGATCATATCAGCTGCTCGCTAATGAACGACTTGAAGCGGTTAACGTGTGTATTCGTGTTAGCTTTCTGTATAGTTGTCATGTTAGGATGCCCGAAAGGGACACTAACTGTCGGAAAATGGGAATGTTGATCACGCGCCTATATTACTTATTATATTTAGATAACATGCTAGGATTGGCAAAAATATAGTTTATATAGTTATATTTTCTATTTGGAGTCGTAGTTAAGTTATTTACATGTTTTAGAATTAATTTAGTTTTAAACAAAACTCAAACTTATCTTTTCCTACTGGTAAATCGGGGACAGAGTTTTAGTACAATTGCTCCGCGCGCGTCCATGGATCGATACTTGGTTCTTATCTGTACTTACTACATATATGACAGGGTACACTTGCCCTAGTGTGTGTGTTTTAATATGAAGGTCGAAACCATTTTTATAAATATTAAAGCAAAAACGTGTGTTAAAATCCATTGTAAAATATGTATAGTTACGCACACGTCATCGCTATTAGCGTATCGTAACGAAACCGGTCTCGAATTCAAGTTTCTTCATTGTTGGGAAGTCGCCAAGAACCATTCAAAATGGGCGTACGTCCCCACTGCAAGCAACTCCGCAAAAAGGTCGAAAACAAATTCGTCAAGAAACCGTCAAACTGATCCTGAAAACGTAGAAGCCGTTAATTTGGATGATGACGAGTTTGAAGAGGAATTGAGTCGCCCACCCGGTCGAGATAAGTCAAAAAAGAGGGCGCAAAAATCTACTGCCTCGGGTTCGGGTTCTGGATCAACCGGCGCCTACAGCGCTGACTTGCAAGATTTAAATGCCACCATGATTCAGTTCAATACGATTCAAGAAAAAATGCTCGAGGAGAAAAAAAATATTCGCGAAGCGTTTGAAAAAAAATTGACTATGAAAGAGCGCAAATTGTCTATCAAAGAGCAGCGCGAAAAACGCGAGGATTTGAAATTTCTCGCCATGAACACCGACCATATGCAAGGGCCGGAGTTAGAGATGACGCTTCAAATGAAGCGTGATATTATGGAAAAATATAATCTGAACTAATTTGTTAGTCTTTAATTTTTTTCGGTTTTATTGTATTTTTTTTAATTTTCTAGGTTTTTTTTTGTATTTTTCTAGGTTTTTATTAATTAAAAATATTTATTATTATTATTGTTTTATATAACAAAGTTAAAAAAAAAAAAGAAAAACAAAATGCCACATGGCACTTCCCCCCACCTCTTCCCCCCCTTCCACTCCCTACAATTATTTCCCCCCCCCCCCACAAGGGCCCCACAAGTGCCACATGGCGCTTCATCCCCCTCTTCCCACCCCCCACCACTCCTTATAGTCTTAATAAAGATAAGCATTTTATTGGATCCTATTATTATGATGGTTAATTAGGATAAGCCCACGGGCTCAGTTAGTTTTGTAGGGTTCCTTGTGATCTCTATATATTGTAACATAACCTTTCAATAATATTAATTCAGTATTTACCATCTTACATGGTATCAAAGCCAGCCAAGACTCTCTACCGTCTCCACCACGCTATACACAAATAATCCAACCCTAGCCATCACCACTTTGAGAAAAACCCTAGACAGGGCGGCGTGCCGCCATTGCCGCCGCCGCCCTATCCAGCCATTGTTTGTTTCATGTCCCACCTCTCTTTTCTAATTTTTTTTATTTTTCTATTTTCATGTTATAGTTGAATAAATCTTCGTTATTTGGGGAGTCTCAATCCCCTCTTTTTTTTTTCCAACATGTTTTAAGTCTTGTGTCACCTCTTGTCTGATCTTCGGCTATTTTCTTGAGTAGGAGCTACAGCCACCAAAATTGTTCGATTTATTGCTAGCTGCCACCAACCACAATCAATTCCTTTGTTTTCCAATATTGCAAACCGAACTTCATCATCCCACAATATACATAGCATTTGATTGTTTATGATGTCATCATCCACTCATTACAACAATTCTTATGTACCGGTAGCATTTAATGGCTCTACTATTGTCTTTGACGATTGTGAATAGCCGTCAATTTCGCCGCCTATGTTTGTCTGTTCTTCCCACCACAAACATATATCCCTTTGTTTCTTCTATTTTTTCAAAGTCAAACACCGATTCATTCACTCGTCACAAACATCCTCTTTTTTTTTATTGTTTTCCTTTCTCTTATTTGAGTTCCATCCCTTTGATCTTTAGTTGCTTTCTTTTGCTTTATCTCTATTCCATTCTATTTCTTTTCTTATCGTTATTCTCTGGCCGGATCACGGTCCGCTACCACCGATCTCAACAGATTAAACGACGGTTTAGTCGGACATCTTTCTTTGATCTAAGCATCTCACTTCTTCTCAAAACCGCCGCCTGACAACAGTCACCGGGCTTTCACCATCTCTTTCATCTCTTGGATAGCCCGCCTCACGACAAGAGTCGTAGGGAGTCTATTTGTTCTTCCTTTTATTTTTATTTTTTTTGTTTTTCTTCTTTCTTTCCCACAGCCTCTCTTTTATCCTTTCTTTTATCTTTTATATTGTCATGACCAACAAAGATGCATTGCGACTTTATTGGGATCTAGTGGATCTTGTTTGTCATTATGGGAAATAAGAAACAAACCAAACATAGGGAACTTGTGGACCGAAGTAAAGTCATTATTGAAGAGTACGGATATTTATTTATTTTTTTGGCAAAGAAGAGCAGGAATACGGGCCTGACCTGAAGTTGTAGATTTATGGCAAAATTTTGGACTTACAAGTCAAGTCAAGAACTGATATCAAGACTAGTTTTTTTATGTATTTTTTTATTTATGTTCTTTCAGTCTAAGCGTCCGATTTTCTACCGCTTTGACTGCGAGGGAGTATTGGACCCTATTATTATGATGGTTAATTAGGATAAGCCCATAAGCTCAGTTAGGTTTGTAGGGTTCCTTATGATCTCTATATATTGTAACCTAATCTTTCAATAATATTAATTCAGTATTTTACCATCTTACACATTTATATTGTCGTTTAAGAAGTTGATGGCCAACTTTCCATTTTTCTATTATTCCATTATTAAATATTCGAACATTTTGCGATACTTGAGATTAAAAGACCCTACACAATACATATAAGTATATAAACACGCCTCAAGGCTCAAACTCTACACTTTCTCAACAATAAACAACAATGCTTGCCTTCGTGTGCCTAGTTTTGCATCTAGCCAGTTTCTATGCTTCTGCATTAAAAGGAAAAAACATAATTTTACTAGCCGGACAAAGCAACATGTCTGGCCGAGGTGGCGTGCAAAAACAATACATGGGACGGCGTTGTTCCTCTTCAATCCCAACCCAATCGGTCAATCTTCCGACTAGCCGCCAATCTAACTTGGGTCCAGGCTCGTGAGCCTCTCCACAAGGACATTGATGTTTTGGTAACATGTGGGGTAGGCCCGGGATGGTGTTTGCTAATAGGGTGTTGCAAAGAGACCCGGCTTGAGTCCACTGGGTTTGGTTCCTTGTGCGGTTGGAGGTCCATTCGGGACCAAAATTAGCATGTGGGCACGAGGGACATTCTTGTACAAGCAACTTTTGAGGAGGGCTAAGGCGTCGCGGAGAGGGGGTGGTTCGATTCGTGGTTTATTGTGGTATCAAGGGGAAAGTGACACGGTGAGTGAAGTTGATGCAAAAATGTACAAGAGAAGGCTAATGAATTTATTCAACAATCTGCGTGCCGATCTTCGATCTCCATTACTTCCAATTGTTGTTGTAAGGCTCTTTAATTCAACCAAACAATAAATATGGTCTTTTTTTACACATCGGGTCAAGACTCAAGAGAGTTATGTTTTTGTTTTATAGAAGATGGCCGGCTATTTAGATAAATTTTTTAGTTAAAACAACTTTTTATAATATATCTTTAGAGAAAATTACGCAATTAGTCCCCGTGGTTTGCATTTAGTTTCACCTTTAGGTATTAAGGTTTAAAAGTTTCACGTTAAGGTTTTAAGTTTAGTTTTTGTAACATAATATGGTATTAGCACTAACGAAGGTTAATATTTAACTTAGTTTACTCTCATGTGACAAATGGTAAACCACAAGGACTAAATGTGAAATTTAAGTAATCTAAAAATAAAAAATATTGATGTTTGTAGTGGGGGGCGAACCCGGGTTGATGGCCATGTCAATCCTAAAACCAAATGGATTACTTAAATTTCACATTTGATTCTTGTGGTTTACCATTTGTCACATGAGGGTAAACTCAGTTAAATATTTAACCCCGTTAGTGCTAATACCCTATTATGTTACAAAAACTAAACTTAACACCTTAACTTGAAACTTTTGAACCTTAATACCTAAAGCTGAAACTAAAGGCAAACCACGGGGACTAATTGCGTAATTTTCTCATATCTTTAACCATTTATAAATCGTTTTGACAAGAAAATAAGTTATTATTGGGGAAAATTAGAAAAAAATAAAAATAAAAGCTAGACAAAAAAAAAATGTTAAAAATAAAATAGACACTGAAATTAACCTTGACCAACGTAATCAAGCCTCATTCTACCAATTAGAAGCCACCAAATGAACTCAACCAGCTAGAAAGGTTAGGATTTAGACTACACTTTGGGTAAAAAAAATGTAAGCAGAGCCTACACTTGTAGGTGAAAAATGTTTGCTTAGCTCACGAGGTGAAATAGCCAATTAAGCCCACGATTTTGGTGGAAAGTGTGGCTTAGCTTGCGTTTTTTTGCAAAAAGTGTCAGCTAAGCCTATGCTTAAAGCGTTGGCTAAGCCCAGTCAATATCTATTTTTGAAGATTTTGGGTTAACTTTGATTGTTTTTGTAATTTTCCCTTATTACCGGATTATGACAATTTTTGTATCTACATATACGTATTAAGATAAGGTGCCGGCTATTTAAATAAAATGTTTAGTTAAAAGGACTTTCTACAATTTATAAATCGTTATCCTAAGTAAATAAGTTATTATTGGAATATGGCAGTTTTTGTATTCTTGTTATTTCCAACAAACCTCTATACTTTCTTAAGGCATAAAGAAATGGGTGGTTGCTGATGTGTAGGTGGCTATAGCCTCCACAAATGGACCCTACATGGAAACCGTGAGAAAAGCACAACTTGGAATCAAGCTTCCGAAAGTTAGGTGTGTAGATGCCAAGGGCTTGCCGTTGCTACAAGACAAGCGGCACCTTAGCACCCCGGCCCAGGTGCGTCTTGGCCGGATGTTAGCCGATGCTTTCCTCATGCAAGAACATGTGGCATCAACAAGCAACAATACCTCAAGTCCCTAGTAACAAGGTAGAAGATCTATATAAATGCATCACTTTTACAACATGCTGTAACAACATTTAAGTTCTAGTATTACAAGAATATAAAAATTCTCATGGTTAGATTATATAGGAGAAATGTTTGCAAATAATAAAAATAAATTACTAATGGTAAATCTATTATCTATTCTATTAATTATAATATATATATAAAAGAATTGATAAATGCTGACGTGACGTGCAATAGTAGCTTCAATCTCTCCATGAAAGTGACACGATGCTTATTAATCGAAAGATTTTAGTGTTTTTGATTATTTTCGTTTTATATATATAGTTATAGATATTATTTAACACGTATTTTTAAATAGAAATCATTGTAATCGTAAATTACTTTCTAAACATTAGGAAAATATTAGTATATCTTCCAATTTAAATTTACATATATCTATAAAGTTATACATAATATCTGTTTCAAATATTCTTCTCATACCATTATAAATACAAACATTGCATCAAATTCATAACTCACCAACTCATACAACTCTTTGCATAGAACTCAAGGACATCTACAGGTATACACCCTGTGACGTCATATTCTGGGGGTGTGTGACATCACATTCTGGGGTATGTGGCAACATTCTATTGGTATGTGATGTAGGTCAGGGTGTATGAATCCTAAATAGGTGATGTATGAATCCTAATTACCATTCTTTATTTTTTATTTGAGTTCATTATTGTTAATACTTATTTAAAAAAAAATTGTAGTTAATGAGAGTAATAGACATTCTTTAATTAAGATGGTTTGACCTCAAAATCATATTCAGTATAGTTATTTGTAACCTTTGTGTTTAAACAGAATGATAAACATTCTTTTATTAATTATTAAACTAACAACTTCTTTATGTTTTATCTTAATCGTAATCGATGTTTTTTTCTTAAATTTTTATGTTTTAGCTGAAACGTAACCTTGACAGCTACAATTTTTTAATGCCGTATTAAAAAGTTTGTGTATTTCCTTTTTTTACTTAAATTAAAAACTATTTTCAACACATAAAAATTCTTTTCAGTCTTAATTTTTTTTTATTATTAAAATTTTTCATTAAAAATAAACGATAAATTACATAAGGACAGTAGGTTGGCGGGCAACAAGCTGCACCACACCCTTTTCTGGATAGAAAATCCTAATCTGCTAAAAACAAACCCCCGCTCTTAAGGGGTGAAAAAATTGTTGTGCACTACCCGTTGAAAATTGTCCAACACAAACCTTAAAAGTTAGTTATACTACCTTTTGTCCATCACTGCCTACCTGACTAAAATTATAATTCAATATTTTAAAACTAGCTGATTACTCGGGAATGTCCCGGGGTTGAAAAATCTAATATTACTTAATAAAAAAGGATAAAAGAAGTAAACAGTATTAACCTCTTTTAATGTTAAAGAAAGTTTATTAATTAGTATTAATATATTAGTAACAACATAAGGTTGATGATAATAGTGCATATTGTAGACTTCATACGTGGCTAGGAACAAAATTAAATTTGACTCATAGTTTTAATTCCCTTAATTAGCTATAGTGCCCCTTAAGTTTTATAAAGAAAACAGTCATAAATACTAAGCTTTCAATTTTTAAAGTGGGTATTACACAGAGTCTCACAGACATAAATGTACATATACATGAACATTAATAGAGCAACCTGTGTGGTAGGTATTGCAGATTAAGGGAATAGAATGGGAGATGGATCCCTTTGTAGCTTTCCTGATATATCTAGCCTCTTCATCTTTTCTTCACTCCAAAACAATTGCTCTTTGCTAATCTTGACCATCCTCAGCACCCTGCCCATCACCTTCACATCTATTAGTCCAAGTAACAACTCCACCTCCTCTTGCGTTGCAGGCTACTCATTCTTCTTCCTGCCTTTCCTCCTCTTCACGGCTCCTTCAACTTCACCTTCCTCTGCATATATACGTAAGAAATCAACATAAAACAACTTCAAATAACTTGGTGATGACTGTTGTTTACCTTGTCGAGTGAAGCCTGAACCTGTTGAAGAGGGGCAGCCACCTAGTTCAGGCTTTGGCTTCCAAACAGAGTAAGGACACCATTTGACTTCCTCTTCTTGTCCAGCTTTATGAACGTCTGGAAAGCAAGTATGGAGCTCTCAATTATTCTGAGAAGATCCGGGGCACGCACCAACATATCTGATTCCTCTTTTGTCATCTCTTGACTGCAAATAGAGTCTTTTGTTTAGAATAAGTGACTCTGAAAACAATTGTCCCTTAACGGGTAAACTTGCAAGAAACATAGTTGGTTTGAATAAGTTGAAGAAGTTGATTGTCTTGTGTGTTGTATAGTTTGTAATTCTTTCTTTAGTTCATGAACTCGGGCTTTGAGGTCTTGTTTCTCCGTTTCATTTGTTTGTAGCTTTGATTTAAGGTCGTTGATGTATGTAATCGCGCTCCCAATTAGTGATGCTTTTTCCATTTTTGATATTTTTGGTACCACTGCTCGAAGCGCGTAGAATTTCTGGTTTAGTTTCTCCCTTCTGTCTCTAGGCTTCTACGTGACTCAGCGGCACTTCCCGGCCATTTGCAGGCTTTCTACCTCTTTTTTGTGGTCGTTTCTCTGGCTCTGTCACTATGCAACTGCTCTCGCCTCTGCCCCTGTTGAACAACCACCCGAATTTGCCTTATCAGTTGGCGGAATAACCGTTTTGCTAGAGCTGAATGATAACATTCCATCTTTAATTCCTCCTCTTGAAACATAAGAACTAACGTTTATGTTGTTGTTATTGTTATTGTTATTGCTCATGGTTGTTACTTAAATCAAACAGAGCTCTAACATTATTAATAATGTTTTCACTGCTATAAAATTAACTCAGTTGAACCTAACTCAACAACTCCATGTTTAACTGGTATACAAACTATAGTTTGGAAGCCGAGACCAGAGGCCTGCACTGCACGTTCGTAGCTCGAACCCAACAACTGGTCCCGTTCTACAATCCAAACCGGTTGATTACTAAGCATTGCTTGACAAGGTAACCCAGCACAATTAACGAATGAATATGTCATACGATAAAAAAACCACTTTGTATCAATAATTTCCTCGTCCACATCATCTCCATTTTGAGTTGGCCCATTTCAGGATCCATATCACCTACACCGGTCACAACTCCACTAAACCTGCATAAAAAAAAACATAATAAACTCTTACCTCTAGATAATTATCAACCGAAGACATATAAATAAATAAATCAGTTGTACATCATACCTTCTTTCACGAGACTCATCCATACAATATTTCATTTTAAATCTTGCACCAACATATATTCCCCACTGCCAGTGCTACATTAGCCAAAAGAAACAAAAATACATCTGAAAGAACTAACCTGAGCCAGTGAGCCCAGCTTCATCTTTGGACGACATCGGCTACGAAAATGTTGCCTGAAGCACACCATCCTCCCAACACATCCCTCTTCCGACACTGCAATATACATCAGATTTGCCCCTAATTCTACACTCTTGTAACATTAAAAAAATCATAAAAAAAACCATACACACAAAATAAAAAGAAATATAACACATAACCTAAAATACCCATATAATTTATACAACACAATTAACCTCAAAGCAACAAACTTTCCTCTTCCTACCCAAAAAAGATTCCCAAAACACAAAACCCATCTAAAAAAACTCAAAGCAACTGACTTTCCAGTTTCTAACCCTAAAAGATTATGAAAAAATAAAACCCATAAAAAAAACTAACCAGTAACAGTTCCAACCCAGGGAGATCCTTTATAGAGAGAGGAGGGAGTGGTGGGTCCATCAATTGGGAAAAATATCCAGCGGTGCCGACGACGCCGGCTTCCTATCGAACGACTGCATCTATCAAACAATTGGGTGTCTTCTGGAATGGATTCTTTGGAGAACGAATTGAATAAGCGTTGTTGAAGGGTGCAGATATTATTATTGTTGTTGTTATTAGGGTTTGAATTGATTAGAGAGACAGAGAGAGGGAGTTATGGTTTGGAGGAGAAATCGTGGATGGAATGGAGGCAAGAGAGATGTGTTTAGGGTTTAGGTTTGATTTGATTTAATTTAATAGAAAAACGAAAAATTAAAAAAAACAAAGAATTGCATCTCGTTATGCCACGTGGCACTCTCAAGGGGAGGTTGAGGCCTCCATTGCACGCCACGTCAGCATATACGTTTTCTTTTATATATATAGATAGATTATATTTTATGTTATGCTTTTGAGTCTGTCGATAATTTAAAAAAATTAGATTTTATGTTATTGTTTTGTGTTTATCGATATTGCCATTTTAATTGGTCTTTATCTTTATATATTTATAAATCTATATCTATATCTATATCTATATATATAATAAACCAAAACATTTTTAATGACATGTCATAATGTTATGCAATCTCTCTTTTGAGAGATGCCACATAGGATGTGATGTGGCAACTATAGACCAATTAAAAAAAAGAAATAAATATGGTTTAAATATGATTTTACATAATCTATTAAATACCTAATCTACTAAATATAAATATTAAAACTTTATTATTTTCTCTCTCATGTTTCCTCTCATAACTTTTAAATGTTAATATCTTTTATATATGAGATTTTTTAAAGAAAAAAATTACACCAAATTAACGAGCGTTTTATTATCTTTCCAACGAGTACCATAGTGCTATATAAAAAAACGGAGAAAAAAAACGACTATTTTTTGTAACCCGACAGGTATTGTGTCAGGTTTGGAATTAGTTAAAAAAAATTGTGGGTTTGGGTCGGGCCTGGGATTAGGTGATACCCGACACAATTGCCTTTTTTTATATTAGAATATGATAATTTATAACAGAGATTTGTTTAAAATAATAATAATATTCATTAATCATATATTGGCAGATGCCATTTTTATAGTTTATATACTTCTAATTTTATTCACTTTACTTAGATTTCTCAACTCGGGACACCCCCGGAGTATAAACTAGTATATTTAAAATAGGGATGATGGTGTAATTATTAGAAAGTTTATTGACTTACTGAAAATATAGTTAATTTTTAAAATATTTTTGTTTGTGTAATGTTTTTGAGTTTAACAATCTAGCCGTTTTATTTAATCTATTTTATGAGGTCACTAATTGTTATTTTACAAAATATGTATATAAAAATTTTATATTTTCAACATTTTGAATGTGTCATGTGGCATCATGTGAAGTTCTCTTTTAAATTATTTATTTTGTTTTTTTAATAAAATCTATATCTATATTCTTTTAAATTTCAAATATGTTAATTAATATCTTTTCCTTATTTTTCCTTCACATTTTTAAATGTTAGTGAACTATTAATTGTTTTTTTTAATTTCAAATATGTTAATTAATGACATTTTTTAGAAAAAAAGTTTTTACACCAAGGGCTTTATTATATTTCCAACGAGCACCATAGTGCTATAAAAAACGAAAAAAAAAATTTAGTGAGTTTTACGTTGGGTATGTTTTCTTCTTTTATCATATTTTATTAAGTCATATTAGATTTTTCAACCCCGGGATCTTCTCAGGGTAATCAGCTAGTAAAATATATGGTCGAAAATAAGTTGTAAATTTCAATAGACGGTTACAACGGTCTAAAATGCAAGATCAAAAAGAGAACAAAAAAGTGGTGGTTGAGGATTTGTATTCAACATGTATACCTAAAAATAGATTGCGAGTCTCCCAAGAAATTACGTGCACTGTATAGAACGAATCGAGCAACCTAAACGGTAACTTATCCATAGTAATGTCTAGAAAACTAACATTCAAATCGAAGACAAATCATCAACGTGAACCGGACTTGTGTTTAACACAATTCCTTTAAATAGATTCACGGTCTGTTCTCAGGATACACCGGTTTTTAACAGTGGTGGTGCATTGCCGGAATTGCACACTTGCCTAAAAGATAATTGAACATCGATTGAGTTTGTTCTCTACATATATGTGTGTGTGTGAGTATTTCTTTTCTATATACTCAAATGAGGCACAAAGTCTTCATTATATAAGAACATGGGTTTATCAAGAGTTTTATTTCTAAGCCACTTAATTAGAGACTTAATTTAATAAATAAAGGCTCTAATAAATTGACATAAAAAGATCTAATAAAGTGATATAAAACTTTAATTAAAAAACATAAAACTCTATTCAAGAGTTTAGTTTTAATTCAACATATTAAGATTCCATTTAATAATTTCATTATATTAATTTCCATTCATGTTATAGAAATTTTCAACAATCCCCCACATGAATGGAGATTGATCAAAACACACATATTTCCAATAAACCTCCACATGAATGAGAGTCATTCTCAGAAGCAACCTCATTATATATATATATATATATATATATATATATATATATATATACACACACACACAATTAGCAACTTGGGTTACCTCTAAAAGTCACCACCCTTCCTCATTACTTAGCACCATTTCACAAATTAGTTAGTTGGGTCACCTTTAAGAGTCACCACCCTTCCCCATCACTTAGCACATTTTCTCTCTATATATATACAATTAGCAACTTGGGTCACCTCTAAGAGTCACCACCCATCCTCATCACTTGGCACCGTTTCACAAATTAGTTAGTTGGGTCACCTTTAAGAGTCACCACCCTTCCCCATCACTTGACACATTTTCACAAATTAATTATCAACATTAATCTCCTCTAATAGTCATCACACTTTCCTACAATTAGCAGCTTGGGCAGCCTCTAAAATCACCACCCTTTCCCGACACTTCCCACCATTTCACAAATTATTATACATACAATTTGCAACATCATACGACTCGTGCTTTACTACCGCGTATATATATTTAAATTGGAAAAAAAAACATCTATACCATAAAAGATTGATGTCCCTTTCCAAAGGATGTGAGTGCAGATTCTTCTTTGGTCTTGGTCTAATTTTGAAGATTAATATAAAGGCTGGTTCGTTTGAATTGGAAAATCGCATTGGTCTTATCACCGGAATTCATCGACTCGATTATATTGTTTAAAATCAAATCAGTGTTTTGCGGAAACAAAAAAAAATTATATTTCGTTTAATCATAAAACATCAAAAGAAAAACTTTCGAATCAATCTTACGAAATCAATATTTTGTTGGAATGAAAATCACAAACAACTTTGCAGAAAAAGAGTCTGAGCGGTGTTTTGAATTTATCACAAGTCAAAAGAATAAAGTCAAATATGGGAGGAAAAAAACATGGTGTTATGAGTGCTTATTTTTTTTTTATTAAAATAGAAATTTTAATACTTCTAATTTCAAAAGAAACAACCGAACAAATAAAGCCACAAAAAGAAAAGAAATAGTTTACTTAAAAAATAGTGCGCGTTGCGGCGGGATCTTGATTATGAATGTTTTAGTATCATCATATGAGATGCGAAAATTCTTTACTTTATTCAAACCATATTTTATTTTTATTTTATTTTTATCATTTTGTGCATTATCCCTAACCTACAACAACACACCTAAAAGCATTTTACTTCAAAATACAAAGTGTTTTGGTGAATTTTGGGGTCTTAACTTTGTACTGAAAATGATGTTATGTTTTTTAAGTTTGAAATTGCATTGGTCACAACATACAAATTACATCTTTTGCGTATTTTAAAATAACCCAAAGAAAAATCAACCAACCTCAATTAACAGAAAACTAATTTTATTTTTATTCAAAATCAACTAAAACATTCATAATCAAGATCCCGCCGCAACGCGCGGGCAAACGCAACTAGTTCCGATTAAATTTCAACAGTTGAGTTTTGCATACGATAGGTAGGTGTGACCATTTGAACCTTTGCTCATGAAACGCACTTAGCCCACTAGCTCTGAGTAGACAGCGATGTGTTTGAACTCGTCAGCCGTTTGTGTAAACGACAATGCGCTTCACACAAGACTCTCCCTGGCAACGTCAAGTCCTCATAGTTGTGTCCGTTGTGGTCATGGACACATGCCTGGTTCTGCGAGAGCTCTTAGGTATTGTGCCCCAACAATACCCTTCGAAGAGACCCCACTTCTCTCTCACATAGGTGATTCACTAGGACTGGTTACCTTAACCGAATCATTAAAAGCCATAGGCTTATCCTCAACCTTGTCACTTTTAGGAATGGACTAGGAAGCTTACCAGATACCTACGACAAACTCCACTTTTCAAAGCGTAGGGTTTCCAACAACTCTCCCCCCGTAGTGACCTCACCTTTTTATACAATTAGGTTGTCCTATTGAACTCAGATCTTGGGATCTCCAGCATCCGAGTTAGGTTTCCTTCGCATGAACTTAATTTTTCAAGGGCTTTAATCCCATTCCCATTGATGACTTCTTAACTAACTCTCTGCTTAAGCCTTTTGTTAGCGGATCCGCGATGTTGTCCTTTGACTTCACATAGTCAACAGTGATAACTTCTATAGAGACTAGTTGTCGTACCGTATTATGCCTACGTCTTATATACTTGTTCTTACTGATACACATTGTGATATGAGCTCTACCAATTGCCGATTGGCTATCACAGTGTATGCATTAGGTCGATGCCGGCTTCGGCCACCTAGGTATAGCCTTAACAAATTGACGAAGCCATTATGCCTATTCATCCTCTTTATATAAAGCGATGAATTTTGATTCCATCATGGATCTAGCGATAACCGTTTGCTTAGGTGATTTCCACGTTATCGCAGCACCTCAAGTGTGAACACATACCCACTCGTTTCCTTGGAATCATTCATGTCAGATATCCAATTCGTATCACAGTAACCTTAAATAATTGTTGGATATCTCTTATATTACAGCCCGTAGTCTCGTATGTATCTTAGTACCGAAGCACATGTATCACGCAACTCCAATGACTTGAACTTGGGTTGCTCGTGTATCTACTTAGCTTGTTGCTAAGTCTCGTGTGGTATAATTCATCAGATACATCAAGCTGCCAATAATTTCCATTGAACTTCTCAAGAATTTTGTCCACATAATAGGACTGACTTATAACAAGTTCATTATGGGTTTGTGTGATTTGTACTTTCAAAATCACATCCATTAATCCCACATCTATCATGTCAAATCTTCTATTTTAAAATGCAAGCCACCCCCACATTTAAGTGTTATTGGATAATTTCCAAATGTGTGATGAAATTTTATCCCTTTCATATGAAGTTTGAGAAAACTTCTCAAGTGCCATTATTTACTTCCCTACGGGTTGTTTCTTAAATGGCTCTTCCCCCCACATTGCTTGCACTTTGATTAATTTTGAGTAATATCACTCATGATGACATTAGACACCCGTGATAAGATAGCGACTATCTATATCTTTGTGTTATTTAGGTCATCCCATTATAGTACTCTACTTAGATTTCTCACACAAGCTATTTCTGAGCTATATGAGTTCTCCTCATATTAAGCCAAAAAGAATCTTAACCAATGAACTATATATTCGGTCTTCTCGAGTCATTTTTTTAATGACTTATAGATTTGTGTTTACAAAATTCATTCTCATGTTGTCACATGTGTTTGAATGTTCAAAGTTAATTTACTCTCCGTGGAGCATCTAAATTAACAAGTATTAGTCTAGCGTGCTTTAGACTACAAATACTTAGCATGTGAATAGAAGATGCCTTATTCTGATTCTTCACTGCCTTAAGAGATAATGCACTATCTCTTTCTAACATTCACGTCTTAGTTTAGACATAAAATGAGATTTTGTTTTACCATTCAAAACCTTGTTTTTAAGAATGTTTCAAACCATAGTTAATTTCATCCATTAGGATCAAAAACTCGTTTTCCTTTTAATCTTTAAGGCTTCACCATTGACTCAATGACATGACATTCACATATTCCTAGAGTGATATATCTATATATATATATATATATACACACACACACACACACATTTTGTTGAAACAATTTATTAGGAAACTCTCCCAAAATATTGTACAAATCCTCCACATAGTTCAACCAACATTGATAGTTTATAGAAACTATACACATCCATCACCATTGTAAGCCTTTAATAATAAATCTCCCAAAATTTATCAAAGGCTTATGAATAATAACATATACTTCTTTCATATGTTATAGTCATCGAAAATACATTTGTGCATTTCTTTGTTGATGTTCTCAACATTAGATGACATGTCTCGCTTTCGTGTATTTAACCTCAATACACTTGCCACGTTGGTCATGATTCTCTCATGATGTGATTATACATTTGATGTATGACTTATGACTAACTACATAGATCATAATCACAACTCGCTCATTGTGTTTATGCAAATCGCATCTTGCATGTATATCCTTGTTAAATTCGTCATCCAAAAAAATACCGTCTTACATATCCTTTATATATATATATACATATATATATATATATATATGTAAGACCCTAACCCGTTGTCTTGTGTTTAATGAATAAAATAAGGGTTGAACATGTGATACTATTACCAAAAACCATGTTAAGACGTTAACAAATATGTACAAAACACGACTTTGAAACACTTGACATAAGTATTAGGTTATTCACAGTGATTTCAACCCAAAAGGCTTAAGTTTTACACCCAAAATCAAGAGTCTATGCGGAAGCTAACACGATGCAATGTTCGGTTCTTCACAAAATGAGCTTGATCATCACCCATACTCCGAGTTATATACCTAGGGTTGAATATGAAAAACAAACCCATGAATGTGTGTTAATTTAGTCAAGTAATTGAATAAAACAACCAGCATAAGGCAGAGGAAAAAGACCGGTCGTAGCTTACGACCCCAAAACAAAGAAAATCCAATAAAAATAGGCTGAGCGTCCTAGACGCACTTCTGGGCATCCAGGACGTTGCCCAGCGTCCTGATGGGCGTCTCCAGAAGGTCTTGGGCGTCCGGAGTCTATCAGTTGGGCGTCATAGGCGCATGCTGCTGCACAAAAAAATTGTGAAATTAACATCTTGACTAGTTTTTAAAGGGGATTTGGATGCTTTTGAACCCATGTTCAAGGCCCTTCCTAGGGACACTTGGGAACTTATTTAACACCGTTATATCATGCTTATAAGATTTCATTGATCAAGTTCCCTTTTCGGTTATTACATGCTTATGTTGTTTTTTACCCAAATCGACCTGTTTAAAAGTATTCGCCTAAAACCAAGACCAAAGCTGGACATATGCTCATCTAAATACATAGTCAAGGTTCACACCTGGGAGGTTAGCTAACTATCTGGTTCTAGCTTACCCAACACTTACCAATGGCGGGTTTGGACTAAGCTTGGACACATGGGTTTTATCGAGGACTTGTCCTCGTTACCTTTTTGTATCCCCATTCATTCTAACTCTCTCCCCAATCGATTCACGACCTGATTTTTGATTAATCCCTCATCACTAGAGGTAGTTTTCAAGATTTCCCTTGGGCAATATATGCCGTTGTGGCGCTACCTTAGCGTCTATGGCCCGTGGGCCATTTATGCGCAATTTTAAGCACCCGGTTTACATTGTCCATTGGTATAACGGATTCACCGGTCACTTATCACTTGGGGAGTGGTTGCCTAGCAAGTCAATATCGTAATGGTATGAGTACAAGATTTGAGTCCTAGAAGGACTTACCTTTGCTCGTGCCCCTTTTTACTTTTTGACTAGCTTGAGATTACTAACATAAAGTCTACGAATATACTCAAGCAATTAACAACAATTGATATCGGCATAATGTTGACCCTCGGTTTAGGTCCTTCTCTGACTAGTGTTTCACCCAATTGACCCGTTAGCCTAATTTGGATATTGACAACCTTCCTCTAAGGCCGTTTTCTATGAATTATGAATCTCGTTTAAGCTTCTTTTGTGACATTCCAATGACTAATTTCAAATATACATACAAAGCTATATATTGAGATTTAAGCCATCGAATGACTTACCTTATCCGTGCTTCCTCTTTACCTCATTCCGAGACTTCTTGGCTATCCTGGTTTCTTGTATTCGCACCTATGAACATAGGTTGTTAGAACCTAGTCTTTACTTGTCTACATGCATTTTGGTTGTGATTTACCAATAAACAAGTTTTCATCAAAGTATCTATGCCCAAGTGAAATCGAGTTTCATTGAGGCATTTTATCAAACACTTAGTAGGCGTGATTTTCCTAACTTTAGTTTTAGGACTTAAGGACCTCATGGATCCATCCTTAACCAAGATTAACATTACTAGCATCCCAATAAACATCTACATCATAGTTTATCATTGATGAGTATTAACAAAAGCTAGTATTTCATGGTTTAAAGGTGGTTCCTACCAATCCACCAAGAAACCCAATTCATTTCATAACATGAATTTACAAAGATATAATCATCTCATAAGGATTTTGCTTAACACACACAAATTCTCATGTATTATGGTCTCCTCATACTAGAGTAACCTTTACAAGCCCCTAATTTACGTAATTATAACAACCATGATTTTCATCATAACCAAGCATGAACATATCAACAAAATTAGCCAAATAAAATGTTACCTTTGTGTGTATTATGCTTGGATGATTCGTTTTAGGGCTAATGCACACAAAAGTCCCTTGATTTCATCTTGATTTAGCTTGATCATGGAATTTCTCTTATGTGTGTGTTTTGAGTGTGTGCATGGATGATCTTCCTGATAAAAATCGATCCTCCCTTTTCATTTATCAAGTTCATAAGCCAACTATGGCTTAATGACACAATTGATCCTTCAAGTTTCACACAAGTGGATTTGGTTAAACCCACTAAATAAGTTAATCTCTTACAATGGGTTTTAGCCATGTTTAGCTAACAAGGTTAACGGGGTTATTTTCTATGCTAGGAATTTCGTATAGGTCGCGCCTCATTCGGTTCGATTAAAAGCCTTGTGTGCTTATATTATCATAAAATACAATTTAAAACTTTTGGGTTGTTACAATATATATATATATATATATATATTAATCCACTTGATTATTTAAAAAAAATATAATAGATAATCCAAAATATATAATATATTACAAATATATTTAAACGGGTTTATATAAGGATATATAAACATCAAATCTTAAAGTGTTATTCTCTTCAACACTCGTTCGATGAAATAATCGCAATTATATCATCTTGTGGCATGTTTCGAGATACTCCCTCAATAAGACAAATTGTTCAAAAACAACAAAGTTGTTTATAATTAACTACTCGCAAGTATTTGAACAAGAATATATATACACGTAACAACATCGAGTTGTTTTCCTCTAAATAGTCTCTCAAGACTATTATATGGTTCAACTCATGATACTTTTCGTACGAGCATCGAACCAATTGCAAAGACATACTTTATTCATTCAAAACATTTCTCGTTTTTGCAAGTGTTTTAATAATTAAACTATATATATTTATGCCTTGATTACAAATCAAGACCATAATCATGCAAATAGTCTTATTATTTAAAAACACATTTAACTCGCTCGTTAGACAATAACGTGATTACAAATCATCTTAATTAGTTTATCATAGCTAACCCGATTCTAACATGCTCGTTAGAACTAAATGATTATAAATCGTTATAGTATATGTTTTTTTAGATAAACCGCTTCTAATTTACTCATTAGAAACTATACGTGTACCATATAAAAATATACGGTTTTAATAATTAACCATTTCTAACATACTTGTTAGAATACAAACGATCACACGTTTCGTTATATGGAGTTTTGGCTATATTAAGTAAACCTTTTTCTAACACGCTCGTTAGAAATAAACGATTACGACAATCGTTTCAAAACTTATTGGTTTATTTAAAAAAAATAAATTGTTTCTAACACGCTCGTTAGATAATTAAATGTCTACATAAAACAGTGTTAACTTTGGTTTTTCTAAAATAAACCCGTTTCAAACTCGCTGGTTAGAAACCATAAAAATTTAACCAAAACGTTTCAATATTGATTATTTTTTCAAAAATAATCTTTTCTAACACACTCGTTAGAAAATGTAAACATTTTATTTTTCTTTACAGAATCATCAATTTCTAACACACTCGTTAGAATAAAAATATAAGTTTAAAAATTAAACTTATGATTTTGTAAATAATTATTTCTAATACGCTCATTAGAAATATTTTATGACATGTTAATCATTTCAACTCCGTCGATTCTAACACGCTTGTTAGAAATACATGTTTCAAAACCTTTTATTTCGAAACCTTTTATTTTCATAACTATTTTCTAACACTCTTATTAAAAAATGTAAACATTTCAAAACTTTGAAACCATCTTTCTAATACGCTTACTAAAAAGAAAACGTTAGCAAACTTTTTTACATGGGTTTACAAATATTATATCTTTTCTAATACTCTCATTAGAAATTTAGCATTTCAACAACGTCCAAATTTATGTTAATATTTGTTAATAATCTGGTTTATCACGATACAAAACCCATGAACTCGAAAAAACTTGAATCTTCGGATTAAAGATTTCACCCAACCATAAAGTTAATCCGGTTCGATGTACCACAACATATTTCAAAAGAAAAACACTTACAAACTTTCGCAAACCAAAAAATCCTTAAGAAGAAGGTTTTAAGATTGGTTCCCAATCTGCATGAAAGTCTGTTTTACTAATCTGTTTAAGTTTGTCAGAAAACTTACATTGAAATCGAAGACAAATCATCAACGTGAACGGGCTTGTGTTTGACCCAATTCCCTTAATCAAATTTATGGTCTGTTCATAGGGTACACCGGTTCTTAATAATGGTGGTGCATTGTCGGACTTACACACTTGCCTGAAAGATAATCGGACATTGATTGCCTTTGATAAATAAAGACTCTAATAAATTGACATACAAAGCTCTAATAGAGTGACATAAAACTTTAATTAAAAAACATAAAACTCTATTCAAGAGTTTAGTTTTTAATTCACCACATTAAGATTCAATTTAATAATTTCATCGATCGTTTGGAAAATGCTTGAAAATTAATGCTCGTTCGATCGTCCGCTCGGTTGTAAATGAGCCGACCAGCTCGGTTCGGTTTGTAAACGAGCCAAGCACGTGCAAAGATCCGCTCGGCTCGAATAAATTATTATATATCTATTATATATAATTATATATACACCCACAAATCATAGTAATATTTATAGCTTTATATATAACATTTGCCCCAATATATGCAAATAAATATGACTAGCCCACTTTATCTAATAAAAATTTAACTCTAAGTTTAATAGTAAGACCTTAAGTCGTAACGTGACAGCCTTGAATTCTTTATGTTATTAGTCGCCCGTTGCTAATCGTTGCTTGATATCACCCCACGTCACATTTCGATAATTTTTTATTCTAGTATGCTCATTGTCTCACCAGCCCCAACCTAAGACTCATTCTCGAACACTCGAACCTCAATATTAGCGTCCTCATTGGATAGTTCGACCTTAGTTGTCATTCAACAACGGAAAGATTGAAGAAAACACACCAATTTCATGGTTGTCCAAATTACTCTCTACTCGTTTCTCGCTTAAAAAAATTCGCGCTCGAAAAATGCTCGCTCGGTTGTAAACGAGGCGCTCAGCTCGGTTCGGTTTGTAAATGATCCAAGAATAAGCAAAGCTCCGTTCGGTTCGGTTCGACTCGACTCACTCGTGAGGAGTCCTCTGTCAAACCTTTTTGAAAGTCTAATAATTAATATATAGTTTATAACACTTGCAGAAAAAAATTGTTTTTTATTTCTTGGATTCTATTGTTGAACACTCGGAACACTTAGGGATATGTGAGATTAAAACACCCTACAAACCACAGATGGCCCCAAACTCTCCAATATCCTTAACTACAATGCTAGCATTCGTGTGCCTGGTTTTGCATCTAACCAGCACCTATGCTTCCTTATCCAAAGCCAAAACCATAATCATACTAGCCGGACAGAGCAACATGTCCGGTCGAGGAGGCGTACACAACAACACATGGGATGGAGTCGTCCCGCTCCAATCCCAACCCAACCCATTAATCCTCCGTCTAACCGCTAACCTCACATGGGTCCCAGCGCATGACCCACTCCACACTGACATTGATGTCCATGCGACGTGTGGAGTGGGTCCTGGGATGCCATTTGCAAACAGTGTGTTGCAAAGACATCCCGGATTAGGCCCATTGGGCCTGGTTCCATGTGCGGTTGGTGGGCCGATGGGGACCAAGATTAGTGAGTGGGGGAAACGGAGGTATTTGTATAAGCAGGCTTTAATGAGGGCTAAGGCGGCTCGAAAAAACGGTGGTTCGGTTCGAGGGGTGTTGTGGTTTCAAGGAGAAAGTGACACGGTTAATGAAGTGGATGCTAGGAAGTATAAGAGAAGGTTGGTGAATTTGCTCAGTAATTTGCGGGCTGATCTTGGTGATCCTTTGCTACCAATTGTTCATGTAAGGGTTTTTATTTTTTATTAATTGATAATGTAGTATAGTGTCCCCTCATGATTGATGGTAGATGTGACGAATTTTACTGTCCACAAATATAATATCCTAAACAATTTGAAAGTAATGAAAAAATACAAGCGAGATGGTCATTTGGTCAAATTTATATTTTGTAGTTGATAAATGACTTTGCTTAGAGCTTATAAATTGAAATTGGTGCGGTTTGGAGGTTAAAAATTGCAAATGGTGAAATTATTGGAATAACTTTGTCATGTTTCACAATTATATTAGGCTTGGGGTTCTATTAGGGCTTTATTGAGGAAAGAGTGTTGCCACATGATATTACACAAACGCACTTTCTTTTCACCCTCCATACCATCAAGAAGGTGTTGTAACTTGGAAGGCTTTAGCGGGCTTTACGTGAAATGTGGTATTAGGTTGAGGTGACTAAATAGACTAAGGTAGTGTTTGGTGACTAAACACACTTTCTTTTCACCCGCCACCAACCACCGCCACTCACCACCGCCGTCACCCACCCACCACCGTTGCCATCCAACACCACCCAATGTCGCCGCCACCGCCCACCACCGTCACCCACCCACCACCGCCGCCATCCAACACGACCCGCCACCGTCTCCCACCACCAACATCGTCGCCTACCACCGATGCCACTACCACCCACCATCACCGCCACTAACCACCACCCACCACCGCCACTCACCGCCGATTTTATTTCTTCGTCTTTTCATGCCTATCCAACACAAAATAATGTTTTGTTTCATTCCCACATGGCAACCAAACAAGACATGGAATGGTAATGATCTATTCCATTACCTTGTCCATTTCATTACCTCGTCCATTCCATTTCATTCCCCCATCCATTCCATTATCCCATACCAAACAGACCCTAAGACTAGATATGATCGGGTGGGCTTATTATATTTAAGAAAAATAGAAAATCACTTGTCCTACTCAAGCCCCCGACCCGTGCCCTAGTTGGCACCCCGTTGGTCTGCTAATGTGGCTTGGATGGCGCCCTTTTGAGCTCCATAACATATGGTCTTAGTCTAAGAATTTGTGGGACGGAGGCCCTTTACAATGCTCTAACAATGCTCTAAGACTCTTAGAGCATTGTAAAGGGCCTGCGTCCCACGAATTCTAACGGACCAGTCACTTGCTCTCTTCCTCGTTGGCGCTTCTCTTACATTTCCATGTGAGAGTATTGAGGTCAACGGATCTCGTTGTTGATTCTACTAAGTTTGGTTTGCGGCAACGCCTTATTTGGTGTTTCCACATGTCATTTAACAATTGGAATTGTTTTTTGGCTTTGGAATATGTATATCCGGTCAAAAGAGAATGTTTTCAATAAAGGTTTCGAAAATTATATCATTTTCTTGTCTTATAAATCGTTTTTATGAATGATTTGAATATGACAGATTTATATGCTTATCATTTCAAACATGCCCATGTTCTTATAAACTGCGTTTATAAATTACTGATATATGAACTAGATAATAACTCAAATAAAAAAAGCAAATACATGCATCTGATATGTAAAACATAAGACATGGGTTGTTGTTGATCCAGGTGGCTATAACTTCAGGACAAGGTCCCTTCATAGAAACCGTGAGAAAAGCACAACTGGGTATCAAGCTTCAGAATGTTAAGTGTGTAGATGCCAAGGGCTTGCCGTTGCTACAAGACAAGCTGCACCTTAGCACCTCGGCTCAGGTTCGCCTTGGTCAGATGTTAGCTGACGCCTTCCTCATGCAAGAACATGTGGCCTCGTCAAGCGACAATACCTCAAGGCCCTAATAAATAATAAGTGGGAGATCTATCTAAATGCATTAGTTTGATGACATGGTGTGACAGTGTGTTGTGTTATTTTCAAATCAAAGAAGAAGAATAAATTTTGTTTCATGAAAGGAAATATGCACAACATGGTTGATGTGATAATAGGGGTGTGCACTTTGGTTTTAACCCATAACTGATGTTTTGGTTACATGAAATGCAAAACGTGTTGGTTCTGTTATTTATTTATTATCAGGTTAATTGTAGAAGTTTAATAAAAAATTGTAATTTGATAAACGGTTAGCACATTTATTTTTATTCGGACATCAATTTTGCACTTAAAATTAGTTAAAGCAATTTTAAACATCAATTAAGACACAAATTATTTGAGAATAAATCAAAGAGTAAATTGTCAAAATGACCCCTCAGGTTTGGCCCAAAATGCTTGTTTGGTCAGTTATCTTTTTTTTTGCCAAAAGCACCCCTCACAGATTGAAAATTGCCATTTTGGCCCATATTTAACATAGTTTCTAACGAAGAAGAAAAACTCAGTTAAGTGGGAGGGGCATTTTCGTCCTTTCATGTTATAACGTTTAAAAACCCCATTTAAAACCTATCTTCTGCATCTTCAGACCTTCTTCTTCTTCTTCCTCTCAATTCAAACCTGATTCCCAAATCCTACATACCCTAATTCCCAAATCATACAAACCCTAATTCCCAAATCATACCTAAGTGTGGATTTCGTTTGTCTTCCAAATCATACAGGTTTCGATTAGCTAACCTAGACGATGGTATTCTGCAAATGTGAAGCTCCTACTATCATACGTGTGTCTTCCACCTCTGCAAACCCTGGTAGGCGGTTTTTCTGCTGCAACAAGAAGGGGAGGAGCTGTGGTTTCGTTTGTTGGGCTGAACTACCCTTGAGTCAGATTCCTAGTACTATCTGTGACATCCGTCACTTTTATCCTATTATTATTACACATATATAAATATACATTTTTTATTTCGCATCTCCTATGTTATACGTCACGTTTTACCCTTATAATAATAATAATAATAATAATAATAATAATAATAATAATAATAATAATAATAATAATAATAATAATAATCATAATAATAAAGTTGGTCTAGACTAAACCCAAGACCAACCCAACCTTTTCCTTCCTTGTGAGCCCATGATGGCCAGCCCAACAGCAAGCCTGGCCCAAGCCCACTTCCCCTTGCCCCTTGTCTGTTTAAAAAAAAAAGGGAGATAAACCCTTGCTGAAGACGGGTTTCGAACCCGGGCAGACCCCAACACACACACACGGGTGCAACCACCTGAGCTACGGCTCTTTCTTGTTTTACCTCTGTTTCAAATTACATTTATCCCTTCTTTTTCCTTGTTCCTCCTCCTTCCCTGATTCACGCAAGACAGCAGCAGCGATTTTTATTTTTATTTTTTTTTTCTTCTTTTAATCCTTTGATTTGGCCTAATTAGCTTATGCTAATTATTGTTTGACTTGAACTCATGATTATCGGCCTACAATAACTCACCAACGCGTTAATTATCCATTGATTGATAATCAATTAGTCATAATCGCGTATTGTATTCAATACGTGGTCAACCTTACCTAATGATCGTTCTAGACATCCAAACTATAAATTGATCACCTACGAGCCTTCTACACTCGCTCATACATCTCTCTCAACTCTCAATTTCTTCATATAATCTCTGTTCATGTGATTTTGATTCGCGTTTGACTTTTGGTTGACCGAGCATAAACCCACGAATACGTATCTTGTAAGCTTTCTTTTTTTGTGGGTTTCATTGTACAGCACCTCGTGAACAATAGCCCCAATGATTCAGGGGCTATTGGACACGAATTGTTTGATTATGGAAAGCTAGGGCTCGAATCACTTGATTTGGGGAAGAACACCTTACTCAGATAACTTATATATTTTTTTTTAGAACAAAACATAAACAAATAACTGATCCAGTCCAGCTGGTGTAGCCCCTGCCCTTAAAACATGAACCGGCCTGGGGGCCAAGGTTCGAGTCCCACCATGACCATTCTTTTTTGTGTGATATTCTTTTATTCTTATATTTTCTTAATTCTTTTTAAAATCGTTTTAAATTACTAAAACTATTTTATAAATTCTACAAAATTTATTCTATGCTATTCCACTGATAAAGTTCATCATCCAATTTTTAGTTTTTCAAAAATCATTTATTTAATATATATTATTAAAAATACAAGTTTATTCATTTATATTTATTAAATTCAATAAAAATATCTAAACGATTTTATTAAATCTCACAAAAATTATTCTAAACTTATATATTCTTAAACATTCCAGAAAATATTTTTATTTCAGAAAAACCATTTATTTTATATTTTTAATTAATTTTTGTTAGTTTTAATCATAAATAATTCATAATAAATTCATTTTACAATATTTTTGTACCAAAATTTTACATAAATTATTTCTATACATTTGGAACAGAAATACAATTTTTAATTCAAGAATTATTTGATTTGAATATTTTTAGATATTAAAGTCGTATTTTGACAATTTGAAAATAATTAGATTAAATATTCTATTTTCAATAAAATAATTTTATAAAAATTATTTTCATACTTAAAACCCTATGTTGTGATTATATTCAACTTAAAATTTTACAAAAAGACTTTTGTTTATTTATTCATTAAATAAACAATTTGTTTATTAATCAAATAAACGTTTATCCCCAATTCGAAGCCCTAGAAATACATGTATTCTAGAGTTATTTCTCTTACACATTATCGAATACTTTAGGTTGATCCTTTGGGATAACTTCCAACACATATTTCGTTGTCCGAGTTCAATTTCAAGTTATTACGTGAACTGTGAGTATTCCTACCCCTTTTTGCATTTATACATTTTTGGGGTGTTACATGTACACTATTACAATTTCAAACACAAGTTTACATTTTTACAAATACAATTCTAGTACTATGTGCATTGCTTACAACGTGCTTTATGCTTAGACAATACATGTGGATTACATTTGTACTTAGTGAAATCATTAACATGGTACAAGCCGACCTTAACATTGGATAGCGCTATTTGGATTGACAACCCGCCTAGATTGATTCTCCCCTTTTTCATCGGAGAATCCGTGGCCAGTGTTAAGTTATCATCCATTTATTGGTTGAGTACACTACAGTTCATACAGTACATTATACAGTCACAGGGATTTATTTCGCTCATTTGTTTGATACATGGTTTACATATTTGCACTGTAGCTTGCACTTGAATTGTATAACTTTTTAACCTACTATATATATCAAATCTAGGAATGCTCACCAACATTTCATATGTTGACCAAACCTATTTTTGTACATGTTTCAGGTGCAGTTTGATCTAGTGCTTTAGCAAGAGACATTTAGTGTTCTATTTCAATTCAGTTATTTCAATATTTACATTTCATTTAGACAATGTAATTTCCATTTCCATGTAAGACAATTTTGATTATTCAATAATATTTACATTTTAGTACCATGAGCTTTTGAACAATCGTCACTACGTGGCACCTCGATGATTCCGCCATCGGTTGGGGTGTTACAGATTGGTATCAGAGCCATGGTTATAGGGAACTAGGTTACTAGATGAAAAAAGGCCTAGACTATAACCGAACTTCAACTTTCATGCATTATATTTCCTAAACTACCCTACCCCTCATTTCCCTCTACTTTTCTTCTTCTATCTTTCCCTCCTTCTCTTTCTCCATTCTTCTCATCCTTCATCATGGTGCATAGAGATGGTGTTCTACAGGGAGTGGAAAGTCTACATCATCATGGAACAGGGACAATACCTTTCATGAAGACACTCTTAGGCATAATGCCTACTCTTACTTTTGTTCCTTCAAAGTTGTTGAACTTTAATGAGTGTGATAAGGACACGTGCAATCTGGAAGGGTGGACGCCTGTACACTGGGTTTTCTGGCATAGGCAAGCATAGCGCATAAATCCATTTACGGACCTGTTATGCTTACCTGGGGATTCCTGGAGTGAGTGTCCACTTATAGGCTAAAGCATGTCTTCTTTGATCACCGTTGGGTTCAATTTCTTTGAAAAGTCAACGTTCTTGTTAGGCTTTACAGCTAGACAAGGGCACTCCAAGCATTTATGCAAGTTTTACAATAATACTCTCTCGGTTCATATACAATATTTTGTATTTCACGATTTTCATATATTGCTTACAAGTTCATACTTTCATAACCATCTATGGATTTCACAATCACACTTCACCTTACCCCCTTAGCCATTTTTTTAAATATTCAACACCCTACCCAAATCATATTATTTCTTTTCTCCACATGTTATTTTTTTAAAAAAAAAACTATAACCTCATACTTTAGCACAAACTAAAGATTTCTAAAACTAGTTGTATTACCTAGTAACTTTACAAGTACATATTTTCCTCGAACTTAAATTCAATTGATTGACGTAACAAACGATTTTCTATATAATATTTTAAACTATTACAAAGCCTACTTAGCTTGTACTATTTAACAACTTTCGCCTTATGTACAAAACCAAATTTTGAAAATATTTATTTTTTTTTTTGAATAATATCTAGTCTCTAGATTCTACATCAACACTCACTCATTTTCAACTTGTTCAAATTTTTACAATATTTGGCATACACCACAATCATGTTTTCTTATACACTTGATTATAACCTTTGATCCAAACCCCAAAATTTACACTGCTATACTATAAAATAAACTCTTTATCAACTATCTTCACATCCACCATCTCTCACAACCTTGAATCTGCTTCAAAAATTTTTCATCATCCTCTCAAGAACTAAATTCATATTCTTCACCTTCTCACACATGAACTAGTTACCCATGATAATCAAACTACTAAAAACCTGATACTTGATTCTACAGGATTTTCCCAAAACATCATTGTTTATGAAACTTGATTTGACTATTCACTGGACATTTAATTATTCTTGATACTCGTGTTTTCATTTTCTTGATCTTATTATCATTTTGTACCCAATTATGACATACTCATAGGCATATAACATCTAGAGATTTCCTTGCATACTATTATGTACGAACACAAATTGGTAATCTATCATATTGGTTACGTTTATTTTAATCGTACACTTACACTTATTTGAAACGTTTAGACTTGATACTTGATCTTACAGAGCTTTTCTAAGAAAACATCATTGCTTATTATATGAAACTTGATTTTTCCTTTAACTTGACTATTCATTAATTATTCATGATACTCGTAAACATTTAATTATTCATGATAATACTTACACTTAATGGTTGTAGTACTTACAAACTTGCTTGCATAAACATGCTATCAATTTGCAATTTATGTGAATAATAATTGCTACACTTAATAGAAGTCATCATGCCTTTTTCAACAGTCGGGAGAGGCCCTACAACCTGCTCCACGACTGGTGGGGGCTATCGAACATACTCAACGATTGGTAGAGGTCACTATGCCTTTCAAACAGTCGGGAGAGGCCCTACAACCTACTCCACGGCTGGTGGAGGCTATCGAACCTGCTCAACAATCGGTGGGATCATAGAAGGACATAAAACTTTAATGTAAGGTAAATTGATGATTCCGGTCCGGAACGTAATCATGAATTTACAGGTACATTAGAGTAGTGTGAAATTCTATTAGAGTTTCTGAGAAGATGTCCAGTACGTTTTCAAGGTATCAAAGGTGTGGTGGGTTAGCTGCGGTACACCCTGTATACAAACACTAATGATGCATTGAAAGTGAGACTAGAGGTCGGATCAGGAACAAACTCTGTTTATTTGGTAGTTCATTTGATTTTCTTTACAATTATTTTAGGATTTCTAAGTTCAGTGATTTACTAGATTCTTATTCTCCGCATTATTCGAGACGAACCTAATCCAAATCCTTAATCCACACCTATCAAACCTCTTACTCAAAATCATTCGAATTTTTCAAACCACAGTTATCCTAAATTTTACCCTAGCATCCATAACCCTATGTTTCTAATAACTTCGGGACGAAGTTTCTAAAAGTAGGGGATGCTGTGACATCCGTCACTTTTATCCTATTATTATTACACATATATAAATATACATTTTTTATTTCTCATCTCCTATGTTATACGTCACGTTTTACCCTTATAATAATAATAATAATAATAATAATAATAATAATAATAATAATAATAATAATAATCATAATAATAAAGTTGGTCTAGACTAAACCCAAGACCAACCCAACCTTTTCCTTCCTTGTGAGCCCATGATGGCCAGCCCAACAGCAAGCCTGGCCCAAGCCCACTTCCCCTTGCCCCTTGTCTGTTTAAAAAAAAAGGGAGATAAACCCTTGCTGAAGACGGGTTTCGAACCCGGGCAGACCCCAACACACACACACGGGTGCAACCACCTGAGCTACGGCTCTTTCTTGTTTTACCTCTGTTTCAAATTACATTTATCCCTTCTTTTTCCTTGTTCCTCCTCCTTCCCTGATTCACGCAAGACAGCAGCAGCGATTTTTTTTTTTTTTCTTCTTTTAATCCTTTGATTTGGCCTAATTAGCTTATGCTAATTATTGTTTGACTTGAACTCATGATTATCGGCCTACAATAACTCACCAACGCGTTAATTATCCATTGATTGATAATCAATTAGTCATAATCGCGTATTGTATTCAATACGTGGTCAACCTTACCTAATGATCGTTCTAGACATCCAAACTATAAATTGATCACCTACGAGCCTTCTACACTCGCTCATACATCTCTCTCAACTCTCAATTTCTTCATATAATCTCTGTTCATGTGATTTTGATTCGCGTTTGACTTTTGGTTGACCGAGCATAAACCCACGAATACGTATCTTGTAAGCTTTCTTTTTTTGTGGGTTTCATTGTACAGCACCTCGTGAACAATAGCCCCAATGATTCAGGGGCTATTGGACACGAATTGTTTGATTATGGAAAGCTAGGGCTCGAATCACTTGATTTGGGGAAGAACACCTTACTCAGATAACTTATATATTTTTTTTTAGAACAAAACATAAACAAATAACTGATCCAGTCCAGCTGGTGTAGCCCCTGCCCTTAAAACATGAACCGGCCTGGGGGCCAAGGTTCGAGTCCCACCATGACCATTCTTTTTTGTGTGATATTCTTTTATTCTTATATTTTCTTAATTCTTTTTAAAATCGTTTTAAATTACTAAAACTATTTTATAAATTCTACAAAATTTATTCTATGCTATTCCACTGATAAAGTTCATCATCCAATTTTTAGTTTTTCAAAAATCATTTATTTAATATATATTATTAAAAATACAAGTTTATTCATTTATATTTATTAAATTCAATAAAAATATCTAAACGATTTTATTAAATCTCACAAAAATTATTCTAAACTTATATATTCTTAAACATTCCAGAAAATATTTTTATTTCAGAAAAACCATTTATTTTATATTTTTAATTAATTTTTGTTAGTTTTAATCATAAATAATTCATAATAAATTCATTTTACAATATTTTTGTACCAAAATTTTACATAAATTATTTCTATACATTTGGAACAGAAATACAATTTTTAATTCAAGAATTATTTGATTTGAATATTTTTAGATATTAAAGTCGTATTTTGACAATTTGAAAATAATTAGATTAAATATTCTATTTTCAATAAAATAATTTTATAAAAATTATTTTCATACTTAAAACCCTATGTTGTGATTATATTCAACTTAAAATTTTACAAAAAGACTTTTGTTTATTTATTCATTAAATAAACAATTTGTTTATTAATCAAATAAACGTTTATCCCCAATTCGAAGCCCTAGAAATACATGTATTCTAGAGTTATTTCTCTTACACATTATCGAATACTTTAGGTTGATCCTTTGGGATAACTTCCAACACATATTTCGTTGTCCGAGTTCAATTTCAAGTTATTACGTGAACTGTGAGTATTCCTACCCCTTTTTGCATTTATACATTTTTGGGGTGTTACATGTACACTATTACAATTTCAAACACAAGTTTACATTTTTACAAATACAATTCTAGTACTATGTGCATTGCTTACAACGTGCTTTATGCTTAGACAATACATGTGGATTACATTTGTACTTAGTGAAATCATTAACATGGTACAAGCCGACCTTAACATTGGATAGCGCTATTTGGATTGACAACCCGCCTAGATTGATTCTCCCCCTTTTTCATCGGAGAATCCGTGGCCAGTGTTAAGTTATCATCCATTTATTGGTTGAGTACACTACAGTTCATACAGTACATTATACAGTCACAGGGTTGATTTCGCTCATTTGTTTGATACATGGTTTACATATTTGCACTGTAGCTTGCACTTGAATTGTATAACTTTTTAACCTACTATATATATCAAATCTAGGAATGCTCACCAACATTTCATATGTTGACCAAACCTATTTTTGTACATGTTTCAGGTGCAGTTTGATCTAGTGCTTTAGCAAGAGACATTTAGTGTTCTATTTCAATTCAGTTATTTCAATATTTACATTTCATTTAGACAATGTAATTTCCATTTCCATGTAAGACAATTTTGATTATTCAATAATATTTACATTTTAGTACCATGAGCTTTTGAACAATCGTCACTACGTGGCACCTCGATGATTCCGCCATCGGTTGGGGTGTTACACTATCAATGATGGTGAAGAGACTGAAAAACTGAGAGTCAAGAACACAGCCTTGCAGACCTTAGTTGGGACACTTAAATCTGAGAATAAGAAGCTGAAAACTTATCTATGGATGACTTGGTTTGGAATCATCATGTATTTTATCATGTTTTAGTTCAATGTAGGTCGTTTTGTAATGATAAAAACTCAATGTATGTTGTTTCTTATTGTAATGATAAGGTTTGTAATGACCAAGAACAATGTATTTAATGAAAAGATTGAAAAGTTCATACTTAAAGTAGTTAGTACATAACCAAACAGAAACATACAAAATAAAGTTCATACTAAAAGTAGTCTAGTGCATACATGAAATAGATAAGCCTAAGTCAGGAAACATAACCTACAACAACCAACAAGCCTACTTCCAACGACAATCATCATCCGAACAGTAGTCCGAATCTGTTCCATGCTCTCCTTCATAGGGATCATGGTAATAAGCATCCTCATCTGGGCTGTCATAATTCCAGGCATACTTTAGCACCTCTGGGTCATAGTCTCTACATGGGTCAAGCTCCTCTTCTTCAACGGTTCTTGAACTGCCTTCCCTTTAGCCTTTTCATCAACCTTTGTAACATCATGGTACCAATCATACTGATCTGGGCTGTCATAATTCCAGGCATTCTTTAACACCTCTGGGTCATAGTCTCTACATGGGTCAAGCTCCTCTTCTTCTTGAACTGCCTTCCCTTTAGCCTTTTCATCAACCTTTGTAAGTTGTTTAAAATTATCTTCAACCAACTCTTGAACCACCTTTTCATCATCCGTTGTATCATACTCTTCATCAACAACTTCAGGGTTTTCAACCGATTCTTGAACTGCAGGTAGTGCAAGAACAACTTGCCTAAACATTTTTGGAATTTAGAGATGAAATATGAAGTTGAATTGTATGAATGTTTTGCAATATTGGGTCTTTTAAATCAGCTGAACAATTAACTCATCCATCTACCTGAAATCTACCCACTGAACCCCATAAATGAACTTCATTCAATGCAACTGCCACACAAGTGTTACACAAGTGTTCGACTGCCAAAATGATACATTATGTTTGGTCCAAACTGCCAAAATGGTCCAATATGTTTGGTCCAAACTGCCAAAATGAGACATCAGACTGCCAAAATGGTACTTAAAATGCAACATTATACTGCCAAAATGGTACATAAAATGCTACATTAAACCGCTAAAATGGTCACAAAACTATAGTAAAGTTAACCAATACAAACCAAAAGAAACCCCAAAATGCTAGATTAAACTGCCAAGTTACCAGTCATAATACATACCATAACCCATACCATAACCCATACCATATCAGTCAAAGTTCACAAACACCAAAATGACAAGTTTTAATACATAAAGTGGCATAACTAAACTGAAAACTACATAACTTGTGAACCCCCAGCTTGTGAACCAGCAGCTTGTGAACCAGCAGCCTGTGAACCCCCAGCAGCTTTCTTGCAGGTCCTTTTGTTATGTCCTGGTTGCTTGCAAATCTTGCATTTGACTGGATTACCCTTCCTTGGCAATTTGGCACCCTTTTCAATAGCTTTTGACAACTTTGCAACCTCACTCTTTTCAAAAGCAGACTTTCTCCTCTTCTTTTTAGGTCTTCCAACAGGCTTGTGGTATTTAGGAGCTATGAGGGTGGTGGGACAGTTAAAATGTTCCCACATATAAGTTCCATTTAGTGGTTCAATGGTATGGTCATACACCTTCTTCCATGTATCAACCCAGTAAGCTTTGTGAACATATTTCTCAGGAACTCCATCATCCAATCCATGAAGTGCCATATTCCATATACAAGCTACAACATGCCTACATGGCATTCCAGTCAACTGCCACCTCCTACAAGCACAACTCCTTTCATTCATGTTAACAGCCCTTGTCTCATTCTCTGGACCACTTACTTGATACTTTCCAGTGCAACACCAAATGACAGAATACTGGCTAGCATCATCTTTTATCTTCTCAAACAGGTCTGTGGCTCTTGGTGTTAAAGGGCCTGATGATTTTGAAATCATCACCCGAACAATCATCAACCTCTTCATACAGTACTCCCTTACAAATTCTAGACAGGTGATAATGGGTTTATCCCTGCCTAGGATCAACTGCCTGTTGAACACCTCACATAGGTTGTTCAACAGGATATCACTCTTTGGCCTCTCTGAAACATAAACATTCATTGTTACAATTAAAAAATGTCAAATGCATTCAATGAAAAGAAACATAAACAACTATTGTTACCACTAAAAAAAGCTCTGCACCAGTGTTTGACTGGAATACCCTTCAAGTATTCATACATTGCCTTGTCTTCTTTCAGGATTGCATCCATCATCCTTTCATGTTTAATAGGTGTGGTTGCACTAACTGCATTCCACAACAAGTTTTTGTAGATATCACCCCTCCACCTAGGCTTCATATTTTCATATATATGTCGCAGACAAAATCTATGCTCAGCACTAGGATACACCTTTTCAACTGCAGGAATGAGACCCTGCAATTACAAAAAAAAAAAGTGAGCATACAGTTGACTTAGCATACAGAAAACTTAGCTACATTACATACCTTTTGTCGATCACTGATGAATGTGAAGTTGCTGTTTGATGCCAAATCCAAATCATCTCCTAATAACTCTAGAAACCATGTCCAACTTGCTGTTGTTTCTGCCTCAACCACAGCATATGCCACTGGGTATATCCCATTGTTGGCATCAACAGATACTGCAGTTAAGATCTGTCCTGGAAAAGGGCCTTTTAAGAAACAGCCATTAAGCCCTAGTATGTCTCTCAAACCAGCTTTAAAACCCTGTTTTAATGGCCCTAAGCAGACATAGATTCTCCTGAATTGCCTTGTGGGGCTGCTAGGGTTAGGTTCACTCTCAACATCAATCTTAACAGTAGTACCTGGGTTAACTCTCATCAACTCAGCACCATAATCCCTTAGCTGTCCATATTGGGCACTGTAATCACCATTAAGCTTAGCAGTTGCTATTGCCTTAGCCCTGAAGATCTGATTACCTGTTACCTGAACTTGGTATTTGTTCACCATGATTTCTTGGAGTGATTTGATCCTAATTTCTGGATTTGTCCGAAAAAATCTTCTCAATCTTTCTTGCAAGCCAACTTACTGTGCACAAATTAGCATCCCTTGTTTGGATGCATTCATGCTTCTTGTGAAGTGTGACAATAATCCATGTGCCCTTTTCTTTCAGATTTGAGGCATGCAAAACCCAAGGACATGTGGGTTCTTCGTTACTTTTAGAAGTTTGTCCCCCTTTATCTTCAACTACCACCAATTCTTTACAAGTCTGGGCCCCATCATCTGTAACCTTCCTTTTCCCACTTGACCTAGTCTTTAAACCACTTGAATTTACCACTTTGTCCTTCTTCTTTGACCTAGTCTTTACACCACTTGAATTTCCAACATTATCCCCTTGTGCCATAGGTTTTACACTCCTAGGATTCAGACCATTACAAACCACCCTAAATCTCCTTGCTTCATTTCTTAGTATATGCAGCTGCCTCCTAGTCTTTATTGCATAATCCTTCACCATATTCTTAATGGTTTTTTTATCAGGAAAACATTGGCCAAGTGAGAATGGACAATCTGGACTCCCCTCTGAACCAAAAGCTTTTCTTTCCCTCCTTTTTCTCCTACAAGCCCTATTAGCTCTCTGCAAAGTGTTGCTCTCTTCTTCATCACTGAAACTATCAAAATTATCTAAGTCTATGTCAATGTCTTCCTCAAGTGGGTCAACATTTTCATCATCACTTGCATTAAAGTCAACAGCAGCCTTATATTCATCCATGTTAACCTCAATATCATCATCTGCATTGTCCTCATCAACTATGAAGTCTCTATCCTCCCCATCATGACCCTCATTATTATCCTCACCACTACCATCATCACTACCCTCATCACTAGGAAAATAATCACCATCATCTGGATCAGGGTTTACATGAGTACCCTGTTTCCCCTTGTTCTTCCTAATGGCCACAAGTCTTCTACCACATTCTTGAAGTAAATAAGAACCACTACTATCACTGCCCTCACCACCCTCATCACCCTCACCACCCTCACCACCCTCATCCCTACCATCATTAACACCCTGATAAAAGTTTGCCTCGTGTATGATACATGTTTCAGTAGGATCAGGCTGTGTTGCCTGGGTTATGACACCTAAATCACTAGGATCAGGTTGTGTTTGATTACTTGAATTGGAAGAGGTTAGAATTGGTTGAACATAAATTTCTATCAGCCTATGTTTTACAGCAGCTTTCAACATTCTATTATAATCATTTTCATCGTTCAATGTTCTTAACCCAAAGTCTAAATCCTCACCTGGAACTTTAAAACAATACCTAAAAATGGAAATATCCTCTTCTGAATAACCAAGTTCTAATACCATATCATTCAGCATTGTAGAAACATTACGATCAACATAATCAATATATGCCATTTTACCTCCCACATATCTACTATCTGGAAAATTAGTCAGCTCACCACCATAATGCAATTCCACTGAAAAAAACTGATGATTTTCACCTGAAAAAAAAAGAAAAATATTATTCATCATGTTCAGCAGAGGTGATCATGACAAAGCAATAGTAAGCAACAATAACTTACGGTATTCAAGCAGAGGATTGAAATCAGCACCCTTGTCTCGAAACCTCTACATTATTAAGCAAGATGAAGACGAAGAACGTGGAAGACGAGGGTTGAAGACGAGGTAAAATGGAAGACGAGGTAAAATGGAAGACGAGGTGTATAGTTAGGGTTAAAATGACTGATAAGTGTAACAAAAGGGGTTTTTAAACGTTATAACATGAAAGGACGAAAATGCCCCTCTCACTTAACTGAGTTTTTCTTCTTCGTTAGAAACTCTGTTAAATATGGGGCAAAATGGCAATTTTCAATCTGTGAGGGGTGCTTTTGGCACAAAAAAAAGATAACTGACCAAACAAGCATTTTGGGTCAAACCTGAGGGGCCATTTTGACAATTTACTCTAAATCAAATAATCTAATAAGGGGTTATCATTAATACTATCTGTTGTACAATAGTACTAAAACCACGACAGAAGTAATATAGTTAGTTGGTTATCAATAGCACTAAAACCAAAAAAAATCAGGTTTTCAATTTCTCTAGATATTTCAGTTCGCTTTTGGGTTTTTTTATTTTATTTATTTATGGTACGGTTTTTATTTATTTCAATTAGTAGGTTTCTCTATTAACCTCTAATAAGAAGAGAAACACCGAGTGAACTAAGGTCTCCGCTATGATGCGGCTGCATATGATTCTGTAGTGACAAGACTAAACACGACGATATGTAGGGATCTGCGGTTGTAAGAAACCTTTCGAATCAATCATAAGTCTTAAAATGTGCATGTAAGTCAATAATGAAGATTTTTTTTTGTATAAAAAGTGTTTTCGAAACTTATAATATACTACAAGAAAACAAGTGATAGAAACCAAATACCACACAAATCACGAAAGACACTAAATTTGAACATGGAAAAACAAATGAGAGGTAAAACCCATATACCAAAGTCAAAAATCCTGTTTTTAATTCAAAACAAAAAATAAAATCTATTTGTATGTGATAAAGATAAAGTAAGAGTCCACTACATAGAGATTACGTTTAATGAACATAATGGGCTTGACCCAATATAATTTACAGGATTGGGCTCTTGGCCTTTAGGGTCCCTACTACATATGAAATGGGTTATTGTTTGTGACCCATCTAGATATAACACGGGGAAATAGAATTTAATAATCCTAACTTTGGGGTATTGGAAGATAATAATTTTAACCTGAAAGTTGTAAGGCAACAGTCCCAACTTGTTTTGTATTTTATTTCATTGGACCAAAACTAACTGGGTTAGTTTTTAATAGACCCAGTTAGTTTTCTGGCTAAAGATGTAACTTCTAAAAGATCAAGGACCATTTCTGTCCATTAATCAACTTTTTAAACAAACCCATTTCCTTCTCCGGTGACCGGTGCTCTCCTCCGGCGACCACCCCTCCTTCTCCGGTGACCACCTTTCCTTTTCCGGCGATCACCCCTCCACCTCCGGCGACCACCCCTCCCTCTCCGGTAAATTATATTGGGTCAAGCGGAGGAGAGTACCGGTCACCGGAGAAGGAAATGGGTTTGTTTAAAAAGTTTGACTAATGGACAGAAATGGTCCTTGATCTTTTAAAAGTTAAATTTTTAGCCAGAAAACTAACTGGGTCTGTTAAAAACTAACCCCAGTTAGTTTTAGTCCAGTGGAATAAAATACAAGACAAGTTGAGACTGTTGTCTTACAACTTTCAAGTTCGAATTATTGCCTCCCAATACCTTAAAGTTAGAATTATTTAATTGCATTTCCCCCTATAATACATGTTAAGATAATAACGGGTAAAAGTCAAATAAAAAAGTAGAACCCGGATTTTAGAAAAACAATAGGGCTTTATTATAGAACAAAAGATAATGCCTAATTTATGTTAAAAACCAGGTTCTTCCAAAAATAAAATGAAAATAAAACTAAATATCAAAATATTGATGATAATTGTACTGAAAACTTTTATTTGTATCTAATAACGTATATATTGTCATTATTGTATAGCGTTAATTTAGGAATAGAATTAGCCGGTCATTATTCGCTTTTCATATATTCGATTGTATCTTGTATTATAAACGGAGGAGTAATATACAATAGACTTCATTCAGAAAAAATATTATTATCTTATATGGTATCAAGAGCGTTTTCTAGGATCCTCTACCGGCCCTACCCTTTCTTTCTGCATCTCTGACCATCGGTCAGCACCCTTTCTTTCTGCACCTCTGTTCTTCACTTCCCCTGCATCACATCTTTTCTGTTGACCCACCTTTTGCCGCCTACAAACTCCCCCACACCTTCTGCCTTCCTTTTCTAACCCTGCTCCTTCCCTGTTTCGACCATCTATTCTGTTATGGAAACAAAAATCCATTCTGCCATGATAGTTAGCAACATCAAGAACATGGTCCCAATCACCCTTGAACCTGAAACCACCCACTACACCACATGGACTACACTCTTTGAGGTCCACTGCATGGCGTATCAGGTCTATGACCACCTGGAACCCCGTCCTGCCGCAACCACCCCTCCCGGTTCCTCCCCTGAAGCAGACGCAACCAAGGCTGCTGCTGCCGTCGAGGCGGCTGCTTTGTGGTCTCGTATGGATGCCATGGTCCTTCAATGGACTATGACACCATCTCCAACGACCTCCTTGACATCATTATTGAACCCGGGCAGACCGCATATCAGGCATGGACTGCCATAACCAATCACTTCAACGATAACAAGAGTGCTCGCCAAGTTCAACTTCAACTTCAACAACAATTCTCCAATATCCACCTTGAAACTTTTCCTTCCATGGCTGCCTACTGTCAACAAGTAAAACATCTTTCTGACCAACTTAATAATGTTGGTGCACCCGTTGACAACCAACGCCTTGTGACCCAACTGTTAAGCGGTTTAATCGAACAATATGAGAGAATCTCTACTGTTCTCAAACACCGGGTACCCCTACCTAATTCAGCGAGTTTCGGTCTCACCTAACCATGGAAGAAAACAAAAAGAAGTCACAGACCACCAGGGCCGCAGCTTCTGTGAACACGGCTCTGGCTGCCACCACCGGTTCTTCCACTGCGACTGATCAGTCGGCTGCTCCTTCTAACCGTGGACGTGGCAGAAGCAATCGCTCTCGTGGTCGAGGTCGAACAAACTACAAGAACCGTACCAACCGTGCTACATGTAACCCACCATTATATCCTTATTTTTTACCCACCGTCTTGGGTAGCCAACTAGTGGGCAGCTTTTTCACCACAACCACCATCTTGGCCTATTACCAATACCAACCATCCACCTTGCCCATACCCCTCAAACCTGAGGCCAGCTAACAACCCATGTATCCTTGGACCTCGACCATATCAAGCCTATGCTGCAGGTTTTTCACCAACTGACCTACAACAAGCATTCTACACCATGTTCCTACAACAACCAGATCTTACCGGCTATATGGACACGGGTGCTAGTGGTCATTACACAACCCCACAAAGGTAACATCTCCCTGTCTTTTTTTAATTCGTGCACTAATAAATTCATTATTGTTAGTAATGGCATGCAAATCCCCGTTGTTGGACAAGGTAACCATACACTACCACCACCATACCCACCCCTCAAGTTGAACAACGTCCTTATTGCCCCACAATTAATTAAAAACCTAATATCTGTCCGTAAACTTACAACCGACAATTTACTTTCTATTGAATTTGACCCTTTCGGTTTTACTGTGAAGGACCTCAAGACCAAGGATCCCATCCTTTAGATGCAATAGCTCGGGCGATCTCTATCCGTTGACTGCTCCTCTTCCCAAAACCACCTCTCAACATACTACTCTTGCTGTCACTACTCAAGACCGTTGGCATCAACGACTTGGGCACCCGGGCGACAACTTATTGCATTCTTTAAAATTGTCTTATTCTATTTCGTTTGATAAAAATAAGACTTTGCTTTGTCAACCATGTGTCTTTGTCAAAAGTATTAAATTTCCTTTTAATTCTTCTTGTAATGAAACACATTTGCTTTTTGACATTGTTCATAGTGATTTGTGAACCTCCCCGATTTTAAGCACTGGCGGTCATCGTTACTACATCTTATTTTTAGATGATTTCATAATTTTTTTATGCACATATCCCCTTGCTAACAAATCTCATGTCTTTCTACCTTCACCCAATTTAACAACCAGCCGTTTTGTCACCAACAGGGCATGCACTTTCGTTTCTCTTATCCATACACCTCACCCCCAAATGGCAAAGCTGAACGAAAAATACGGACTATTAATAACATGGTTCGCACCCAACTTGCCTAATCATCTTTACCTCCCACTTTTTGGCACCATGCCCTCGAGACCGCTACCTACCTTCTAAATATCCTACCCAATAAACACCACAAATTTCAATCCCCCACCACCCGCCTATATGACTGTGACCCCACGTACGATCACCTTCGTGTGTTTGATTGCATGTGTTACCCACTTCTCCCTTCTACTTCCATTAATAAACTTGCTAACTGCTCCAAACCCATGGTGTTTCTTGGGTATCCTCCAAACCATCGGGGCTACAAATGCCTCGTTCTCACCTCCCACTCCATCTTTATTTCCCAACACGTCCAGTTCGAGGAAATCATATTTCCTTATGCCACCACCTCACGCACAAGACTATGATTTTCTCAACCCACCTCTTAACCCTCTACTTTGGCCGCACATCTCCCAGCCAAGTCAATCACCTGCTTCGACCCAATCAAATCATCCAGCGCACTCACCACAAGTTACGACCCAATCACCACCTGTCTAACCCACCCCAGCCCACTACACCAGATAACAACCTGACCCGCCCCAACCTTCCATGACCGTGGTCCATACCAATAGCCCCAACCCCGAACATGCCCAACCCATAACCTACTTTCGCCGACCCCGTCCTCCACCTGCCCAAACATCCCAACTAGACCCGACCACTACTACTATACCTTCGGCCCCTACGGTTTCCCCACAACCGTCACCTACACCACCACCACTGCCCGTCCGTACCATGCGCACACATGCCATGGACGACATCTCTAAACTAAAGCAACCTTTTAACCTTCACACTACCACCATCATACCTATGCCCAAATCACCTCAAACCGCCTTGTCCTCCCCAGATTGTTTTAATGCCATGTCTAACGAATTTAGTGCACATATTAAAAATGAGACTTGGGATTTGGTTCCTCGTCAGCCTGATATGAATATTATTCATTGTATGTGGTTGTTTAAACATAAGTTTAAGTCAGATGGATCTCTGGAAAGGTACAAGGCACGTTTGGTCTGTGATGGCCGAAGTCAGCAAGTTGGCATAGATTGTGGTGACACCTTCAGTCCGGTTGTTACAGCTGCTACTATACACTAAGTTCTCACCTTGGACCTCTCTTAGTCATGGTCGATTCACCAGTTGGATGTCACAAACGCATTTCTTCACTGGAACTTGGCAAAGACCGTTTACATGTACCAGCCATTGGGATTTCGCAACCCACAGTCCCCTGATCACGCGTGTCGTCTGAAAAAGTCCTTCTATGGACTTAAACAGGGACCACGCGCGTGGTACCTGCGTTTTACTGATTTTGTTTTGTTGTAGGGGTTCATCCAAAGTAAGTCTGTCACATCTTTGTTTATTTATCGGCAAGGAGCGGACACAACTTATCTCCTCATTTATGTTGATGATATCATCCTGGTCACCTTCTCTGATTCTCTGCACCAAAGACTCATGACTACTCTTGCCGGAGAATTTGCCATGAAAGACTTGGGCCCCCTCACTTATTTTCTCGGAATTTCTGTAACTCGAACATGTAACCGCATGTTTTTATCTTAGCAGGCATATACTAAAGACATCATTCACCTGGCAATTATGGATTCATGCAAACCAGTGGCTACCCCTTGTAACACCCCAACCGATAGCGGAAACATCGAGATGTCTCGTAGTGATGATTGGTCAATATCTCATGGTACTAAATTGAAGTTGAATATTACTAAAAAATTTACAATTTGTTATACAATTTAATATTTACATAAGCTTGATATACATAAACTACGTCCAAAGCTCCTATGTGATCCAAGACTTGTACAACTTCCAATAGCAAGTAAAACCTGAAACATGTTGAGTTGGAAAGATGGGGGTCAGCTATAAATAGTTGGTAAGAATACATAGGTTTTGCATATAATTGAAAACAATATGTTATATAGCAATGATAGTTGAAGTATAATAATGAGTAATGTAAGAATATGAGTCCGACATGTAACAATGCGTCTTTTGTACAATCAAACCTTGTGTCGACTGAGACCTAACTTGCAAGTTAGTAAAAGTGTAACTGTTATCGATCATCCCTGAATTTATGCGGGGGGATGGGTTTGTCAGACCTATAGCGCTATAATCTAAACAGGCGGCTTGATCAATGTTAATGATTGTACTGTGTCTTTTTGTTACAGTCAAATTGAATCATCAAGTTTCAACAATGTAAGAATGAGTAAATGATAGTGTATAAAATGTTTAAACATGTTTCACCCCAAAAATGTAAACAGAAAAAGGGGCTATGTAAACTCACCTTAATGCTAGAATTGAATCCCTTGATATAGAATATTTGTGGCTCCTGTGTCCAAATATCACCCTATTTTATAAGGCAATAATTGAGTAACAGGAAAACATAAAAGTCTAAGTTTTCTAGTCTACAAGTATTTCTAGGGTTCCTAATTTGCGGATAGACAATTGTCTAATTGTTATATTAAATAAATTGTTAATGATCTAATAAATAAAAGAAATTAGAAAAATAAATAAATAAAAGACTTTTTGTAAAATTTTGCTTAGAGATTGACATATTATAATGTTGTAGATATGAAAATAATTTTTATAAAATTATTTTCTTAATAATTGAATATATAATGTATCTATATTTCATTGTCAAAATATAGTATTAGTGTTTAAAAATATTAAAATTAATAAAGTTTCAAATTAAAATTTATATTTCTGTTCTAAATGAACAAAAATAATTTATGTAAAATTTTGATGTAAAAATAGTGAAAAATTGATTTATTATTAACTATTTATGATTAAAATAGTGAAAATTAATTAAAAATATTTAATAAACGTTTTTATGAAATCAATAATTGTTTCTGGATTATTTATTGATTTATAAGTTTAAAATAATTTTTTTGGAATTTTATAAAATCGTTTAGATATTTTTATTGAATATTTAACTTATAAATAAATAAACTTGTAATATATTTTATATATATTAAATAAATTATTTTTGAAAAACTAAAAATTGTAAAATGAACTTCATCAATAGAATAACCTAAAATAATTTTTATAGAATTTATAAACCAGTTTTAGTAGTTAAAAACTATTTTTAAAAAGAATAAGAGTATAATTATAAAAGGAAAAAGCTCAAAAAGATATTGTATGTGCCAAGGCTCGAACCCGAGTCCTTGGCCGAGTCAAGACTTTAAATCACAAGTCCAGACCATCTGGTCTGGACCCTGAGAACGAATGAATCTAGTTTCAGTTACTTATAACGGCTACTTGGATTGATTCATAATTTATTTAAAAAAAGAATATGGAGTCGGGGTTCGAACTCCATCACATGACCGGTTCCCACGTTTTAAGACAAAAGTGTAATACCAACTGATCTACTGATCAGTTTGTTATTTATTTTGTTTGGTTTAATTTATGAACAGACGTGCGGACGCGTCGTCTTCCCCAAATCAAGAGCCTACGAACCCTAGATTCACAATCAACCAAACGAACGATCAATAGCCACATAATCCATAGGGCTATTGATCGGTCGATATCAAGGAACGAAAACAACAAATTAATTGGTACTTACAACGGTTTTACGAGTATGATTTGGCCGGTCAACAGAACAGTCAACGAGCGAGTGATTCGTAGATTAATAGGAGTTTTTTTTACTGAAATTGAGAGTGGGGATGAGGTTTTCGGCATCTTTAGGCTCTGATGAAAGGCCTAATTTATAGATTAACTGTAACATACGGTTTTTGAAATTTGTAAAGTTTGACTATGGTTTGATTATAAAACGCGTTTTACACTAATCTTGGTATGGTTACACGATTTCTTGGCATAGGGAAAAAGCTAGAGGCCAATTACCACCTTTCCATACTTAAACACAATCAATATCCGCGGATTAAGGTTGATTTTGGCAAGGTTTGATTGCAGTTTGACTTTTGATAGTCAACTGTATGCTTATGGAAGGTGTTAAATGTATTATGGTTGGATAATAATCGCAAAAAACACTATAGCTCAGTTGGTTGTGGGACGGTTTGGCTTGGCTGTGGACGCGGATTCGAGTCCTGGTCCACGCAAATCATTTTTTGGCGATTATATCACTAATATTTTATTATTATAACTTTATAATATCATTATATAAGTCCGGAAATAGTACGAAATATTGTTTTTAAAACGTACAAAAATGTCGAGATCCAATGATTTTTATTAATTAATTTTTATTAAAAAATATGTTAATATACGAAACGTTACACCCCTGTTGACACAAATTCCAAATTAGGTGCTACCTCTGCACCACTCTTCAGTGACCCTACTACATATCGCAGTCTGGCGGATGCTCTTTAGTACCTCACATTCACCCGTCCCAATATTTCCTATGCTGTGCAGCAAATTTGTATGCAGATGCATTCTCCTACATAGGCTCACTGGAATGCTCTCAAACGCATTATTCCGTATCTTCAGGGTACACTTGAGTCCAGCTCCCAATCTATCTCTTATTGCATACACTGACGCTGATTGGGCTAGTTGCCCAGACACCAGACGCTCCACATCTGGTTACTGTGTATATCTTAGGGACAACCTTCTTTCTTGGTTCTCAAAACGACAGCCCACCATTTCTCGCTCAACTGCTGAAGCTGAATATCGAGGCGTTGCTAACGTCGTTGCTGAGATTTGTTGGCTTCGCAACCTTCTTCTAGAGCTCAGCCGTCCTCTGTCTAGCGCCACTTTGGTCTACTGCGACAATGTCAGCGCAATATATTTGTCCGGTAACCCAGTTCAGCATCAACGAACCAAACATATTGAGCTCGACATCCATTTTGTACGTGAACAGGTACAACGGCGGTGCGTTCGAATCTTACACGTACCTTCTCGGTTCCAGGTTGCAGACATCTTCACTAAAGGCGTCCCTCGCATCCTGTTTGATGACTTTCGAAACAGTCTCAACATTCGTCCACCGAACGTCAAGACTGCGGGGGTTTAATAACATATATATTATTGTATAGCGTTAATTTAGAAATAGAATTAGCCGGTCATTATTCGCTTTCAATATATTCGATTGTATCTTGTATTATAAATGGAGAAGTAATATACAATAGACTTCATTCAGAAAAATATTATTATCTTATAGTATTCCTTTTGTGTTTCTACACTTTGAAGAGGTTAATTTTGAATTAGGATATAAAGATCAAGAAAAAGGTTATAGATAAATATTGGTCAATTATTTATTGAGTCTTTTGTATTTAATTAGGGATAATTATTGGTTTATCTAGATAGGTTGTTAGTTTATTTTATTATTTAAATAGATTTTGAGTTTGGTTAGGATTAATATAAGGTTAATATAAATAGATGGTTAAATCTATTGTATTTGATGTTCTTTTGTTGATAATAAAAAGAGTCGAACAAGTTCGTTCAATCTCGTGTGTTTTGTGTTTGATGAAACGGCCCGATTTTCCAACAATTGGTATTAGTGTTAGACTTTCACATAATTATGGCCTAATTGATCATTTATTATTTAAATTAACCAATATGATATTATTATCCCTACATTAATTATAAGTCATTATTATATTAATTATAAGTCATTATTTGATGAGAATAATGGCATAAGTTAGAATTTGTAGGGTTGCCCTTTTGGTGTCCATAATAAGTGTTATGAGATGTTTATAAAACACTTTATTCAACTAAATAATCCATCTAAAAGAGACACCATAAAGTGAAACCAAGAACATCATAATGAAATCATGGCTATACCACCATCCGCTAAGTTTACCATTCCCACATGTAAGTATTTCTCATTTGACATTTATTGTTGGGTCTGCTGACCTGAAAAAGAACAGATGATTGAAAAGCCAAAATATACTAACAGTTGATCCACATAAATAAACAGCCTTTACAACATACTCTTCCTAAAAGACTGTTGACCCTAACAACTGATCCACCCAAACAACTGCTATAACAACTGCTGCTACAAAGGACTGCTGGATAACAACTGATAGAGAACAACTGCTGACCAAAGGTCTGATAGAGAACAACTGCTGATCAAGTGCTGAAGACTAAAGGTCTGTTGGAGCCAACAACACTTAGGCTCCAACAGATGATACAAGACCATCAGAGTTTTCCTCAACAGTAGTTTACCTTACAGTGTTTTGTAATATAACAGTAGTTTGCATAGGGCAGATGTTTTATGTTGTTATTCTGTTAGAGGTCACTATCTTAGGTGACGTCAGCCTAGGTCACCAGTGGTTTAGATTTGTCTATAAATAGAACAGTGCTTGTACTGTTCTATTTGTCACTCACAACATTCTCTTAGACAAACAATCACAGAGTGATCAGGCTGAGGGGGAGTACTTGTAATTGATTGTAATCTTTCAATATAATGAAAGCATTCGATTAAGAAAACATTTATTCCTTTTGTTTTGATTATAGTTTATTATTCCGCTGCACTTACCATATATATTCACTTCATTCATTTCTCATTCTACTTAAAACAAATCAAAACAATCAAACTCAGATCCTAATATTTATGTTATTAATTGAATAAACATGATTAGGTTCTAAGTCTTGACCCATGTTTAAAGATATAATCAACAATTAGAGTTTGGCGGTTTTGAGAGTCGTTTTTAAGTAGGGGAGAACAACACCCCGCGGGGTTGTAACTGCAGTAAAACGGCACGGTTGTTGATAGCGGAATTTGTGGTGACGCCTGTTGTCGTTATTGTCTGTACCAAAGGAAGGAATCGACAATTTCTCAACAGCTTTAATTGGGCTTTTTGGTGGATGCAAGTAATTGGTTGGTGAAATATTTTCTTGTTTGTAAAGAGTGGATATGGTGCTCATGTTTTGAAGCATTCGGGTCTTGAAAATAATTGATTCAAAAGAGAGTATAATTAATTAATAAATGTTTTCAATGCAAAGGATTGTAGCAATTGATGTCACACCCTCAAATTTCCACTGCGGAGTTTTACCGCGAGGTGCATGACAAACCAGGACCCATAGCCATAAGTATCATGAACGACTCTAAATGCCCAAACCATTTAGTTCGTTTTTAAGAAAAAGTTTCAAAGTTTAACCAAGCAATTTAAAGTAATGCGGAAGCGTAAACGAAGTAAAACATTTGCAAAAGTTTGCGCAAAACAACGCGCCCAAAACCAAAGTTTAAAAGTACGAAATAATAATTATTCGTAACCCAAGACACCAATGATGCATGCCCTAAAACGTGCTCCGTACCTAAGGACCTGCAAAGCATGCTAAAATGTGTCAACATAAAGTCGGTGAGTTCACAATATAAGTAAGCGATGTAAATAAAAGCGTAGGTTCTCAAAACCCCAAAAGTCAAGTGTACAACGTTGGTCTCTCAGACCCTGTAAACAATAGCTAATTCAAATGTCAGGGGTAGCTAGCCCACTCATGATAACTAAAACCGGCGAATACCGAACTACTAATGAACAAGTTCCCATAACCGGGATAAAGATGCCTTGCATCGTTGTCCATCGACAATGATTATGTTTGAAGCTAATAGTTCACATCCGTGCTCCCAGCACGATGTGAGGTTTGTTAGACCTAATAGCGCTATCAACTAATTAACCCGCTTGCCCAACCGGCAATTGATTCGGTATTTTGAAGGACTTAAAAGATGTGTTTGGTTTAGTTCATCAAGGACATATATATGAATTAGTAAAAATAGATTCACCACGTGAACCATGCACCCCAAACCCGGGATGTGTAAAAGGAAGTTGTCTCAAGATAGACTAGAAAACGTTACCAATGTAGTCTCAACCCGAGACGCATGCTTTGAGAAAAAGTAGTGAAACTCACCTTATCGCGTAAGCAAAGAATCCGAACAGCAAGTATTATATGCTACCGACACCCTAATAACAGTGTCACTACGTGAGTATAGGCGTAACATCATCACACCATATAACTCGTTTGTCCAAGGCGTTTTAAATATTCAAAAGTGTGTATGCGACGCCTAGTGATTCTACATGCAATAGTAAACCCTACGGACTCGTTGGTGAATGAGTTGGTTATAATTAGTTTCTACAGCCCGTATGTGTCATAAACATGTGTACTTCCGTTATATGTCAATTTTAGATCACCTAAGACCTCAAGTAATCACATAAGCACATAATACACAATCTGTGTTTTCAGGACAGATTGTGCGCCATCAAACGAATTTATTTAAAATAGTAAACCAGTGAGTTATCCTCCCAAATTTTTACTGAATTTTCTTTGGGATTCACTTGGCAATACCTATTTTTGTTTTGTCTTAATTCCAAACACAAAAATTATAAAAATTCGTACAACACAGCAGTGTTCAGAAAATTTCCTCAACAGGTCAGTTTAGTAGAAGAATTCTTAAAAATTGTGTATTCATCCAAACGAGATGAATCCACTTGGAAAAGCTCTATTTTTCCAGTATTGACCTACTGTAAAAATTTCATAACCTAACTCCTTGTAAATCTCAAGTTATGACCATTTAAAGTTAGCCCAATTTACAAATCCGAAAATCTGATATGACCCCTAATCAATTAAAATTCCAAAAACGACTCATCCGACGTCCAAAACACATGATTTTACCCATTATGAAAAGCTAAGACCAGATGTGACCTAACCATGCCAAGAAAACACTAAAATTATTATGTTAGAGCCGTGTTACAGCTCCTACAAATTTGACTAACCATTCTGTCCAGATTTTAGTTTCGCCTAAATCATACTTTAATCGCCTACCGTGTGCATACAAACTATTAACAATCATCAATTATCAACACAAAACATTCCTAATACCTATTCCATCAGATTCTATGATTAAACATGTCAAGATCAAAGCTTTAAGAATCAAAACACCAATTACTTGCGCAACAAGTATCCTACGATGTTACTAAGCGTTTATGAGTATGTTTAATCCATTTAATCTTCAAAAAGATTCATGCTTTAATGTTTTATAAACTCATTCAGACCTGGAAAAACTTATTATATGACTTTTATTAATGAAAACACAAGATAGAAGCATAAGAAATCGTAAAATATACCCTTAGCTCTCCCAATCGATCAATCGCGCGCCTTGGAGCCTCCCAATTGATGATCTTGAGCCTTAGCAGGGGTTGTTTGAGTGAAATATTCGTGTGGGGCAGTAAGGGGGCGATTAGGGTTGAGTATGGGGGTTGCATGGGAGTTAAGGATGCTTAAATATAAGTTTGAGGCGGTTTAGACCCGTCAGGTCAAATGGAGCGGCCGCTCGGAGCCTGTGAGCGGCCGCTCACAGGTCCGGGTGGCGCGCTTTTGCCTCGTTTCGTCTCCCGACGCGTTATCCTTCGACGTTTTCGTTATTTCGGACCGTAACAAGTGTAACCCCATGCATTAAGACCCTAATCAACCTCATGCTCCACTTTTAATGATTTCTATTAACGTGTTCGGTTTAGGTTCACATAATCACGTATGGTTTTCACATAAGTTTGTCAGGTATCACCGAGACACATAAGTTTATTTTTCACCAACGTCCGAGGTTCACTAATCATGCAATCACACATTGACTCATAACCATGCACGTATGTCTTATCTAACTAACCCTAGTTAAGTATAATGCAAGGAAATGTAACTAGAGTTTAGTTAAAGTGAGAACCTGAATTTTCGGGGTATCACAATTGAAACGGAAGTGTGGATTTTTTTTTTTTTGGAAAGAAAATTTCATTAACAAAAGGCGCACAATTAGTCCTCAAATTAAGGACCAACCGGCGAACCGAACAAACAAATCAATCCAATGGATACACATACCAACTAGGCCAATCTAGATCTTTCCATCTAGATCTATTACAAATCCAAAAAAAAGAAGTAAACTTTATAGTTTCCACAATCTCTATCGGTCTTCGGTTCTTGTTGTTAAAAATTCGATTGTTGCGTTCATTCCAAATAACCCACATGGCCGTATAAATTATACCTTGTAGAATTTTTTTGGCTTTTTTGGACAGTGGAAGAGCATTTGGTATCCGCAAAATATCTTCCACATCGAAAAGTAAACACGGAGGTAAATGGCACCAATTCTCGATTCTATTCCATACTTCTTGCGCGAACGAACAACCCGTGAAAATGTGCAGAGCCGTCTCAGTAACATCCTGGCAGAAAATACAGCAATTGCTTTGAATACAGACTCCTCTTTTTATTAATTCAGCGTGAATTATTTCAAAGCAATAATAATTCAAAGTGAATCGAATTATTTCAAAAAATAAAAGAAAATATTGGGCTGAAGTTTTTATTTGGTCGAACCAAAGTTATTTTTGGGGTTCAGATTAGGTGATGGTCGGGTGAGTTCGATGTCCATCAACCATAGGTATGATCAAACGGAAATAGATAATTGTTAGTGAAATATTTATTGAGTCTTTTGTTTTTAATTAGTGATAATTATTGGTTTAACACTACTAGAAATTATACCTTCCTTGACATGCAAACAATGACACACACCCCTTTTATGACACTCAAAAGTGTGTATCATAAAAAAAATGTCATATTGTAAGGAATCTGATAAATTTATGACGTGTAATTTTGTGTGTCAAGACTTTTATGTTAAAAAATAAAAAACATGACAGTATCAAAGTTTGTGTGTCATGCTTTCTTGTCTCGAAATTAAAATTTTCCTCTCACACTCTCTCGCCCTCTCGATAACCTCAGCAAATATCCCAAATCCCGTGTGTTCTTCTTCCAAATCCCATCTATCTTCTAACTCTTCTCCTAAAAACCCTTCTTCTCCCAAATCACACTCGATCTCCCTCCATCTCGTAACCCTTCTTCTCCTAAAATCCACCGTCACCAACACACCACAAAACCACCTCGTGTTCAACCCTAATTGGCAACTGCGGTGGTCAAAGGTGGGTCAGGTTCAGCCCGTCCATCATTGCCGTGGAAGATGCTGCTTTGTCTTGCCACTTCACCTCCCTTCATCCCTCTGCTATCTCGGTGGCTATGGTCTAGTCTCTTACTCCGTTGATAAACAAATTCCTCTCTTACCCAGGCACGTTATTACTTGTTTGTTACTTTATTAATTATTGTTGGGTTTTCTTTTTTTCAAAGTTAAGGTTTTATACTTTTATTAATTGGTGTGGATAGTAGATCTGAGTGTGGTTTTGAAAAATAGTTTATTTTAGTTGGGATTAGTTTGAATATGTTCTTTTTGGAGAATATTATCCGAATCTGTTCTTGTTTATTAATTAGTTATGAACCCTAAGAAGCTATGAATTCTTTTTTTTTTCCATGATGATACTTATGGAAAAAATGGACATGGTTATAAGTTTTGTTGGTGAGCGTGTTAAGATCCGATAACTATCTGAAGTGGATCGAACGTTCCAGCCAGATTTCGGCAACTGCAGTAAAATTGCTTTATAATATTAATCTAGGCTTTGTTTTGATTTTTGTTTTTTGTCTTGAGTTTAACAGAATATATATGGTTTCTTATTAAACTGATTTTGAGTCTGTTTAATATGATTTGCATTGTTTAAGCATAAATGCATATTGTTTGTTAGGTGACGAATAAATGCAATTTTATTATATAATTTATTGATTTTGTTATTATAAATATAAATGTAAATATAAATCCAGGGTTACTAGTTATTTTGCAGATTTTTTTTTTGGTAAAAAAAGCATGACACGCAAAATGAGTGTCATAATAGTGTGTCGTAAATGCATGTCAAAAAAGAGTGTCATAAAAGTGTGTCATGAAAGAGTGTCATAAATGTGTGTCATAAAAGAGTGTCATTAATGTGTGTCATTAAAAAATGACACGCGCTTGCATGTCATAAAAATTTAATGACATGTTCTTCCTTGACACTTTTTTGTGTGTCATAAACACCCTTTATGACGCGCAATACGCGTCAAGAAAGGGGTTTTTTTTTCTAGTAGTGTAAGTAGATAGATTTATCTAATTAGTTTATTTTATTATTTAAATAAAGTTTGACTTTTGTTAAGATTAGTATAAAGTTAGTATAAATAGATGGTTAAATCTATTGTATTTGGTGTGCTTAGGTTGATAATAAAAAGAGTCGAACGAGTTCGTTCAATCTCGTGTGTTTCGTATTCGATCAAAGGGCCTGATTTTTCAACAAACTTATCTAGTCGCAAATGTAGAGCATTTCACAAAGTCTATATGAGTTAGTTTATTAGGTTAGTATTAATATCATTCATCTTTTTGTATGAAAGTTTTTAGGCTCTTCCTAAAAAATCAAAATAGTGACTGATAATTGTACTAAAAACTTTTTTATATTCCTTTTGTGTTTTGAATGAAAGTTTTTAAGGTTGTGAGCTAATGCAAATCAAAATTATACATACATAAGTCTATGTGTTAGTGTTATGGCGTAAAACCCTACCACATCATCACAAATGGACCCTAACACCATTACACCCTCAATGTGAAATGGGCGCTGCCTATCAAATGTTAATGCCCTCATGAGTGTTACTACTTCTCCAGCCGTTTTATTTTATTTTTCTTAATATTAAATATCACAACTACCTGATTGTATTAAGTCACCTCAACCTAATATCACATTTCACATTTCATCCCACCACAACACCCTTTACTAGTGTAAAAGGTTAAAATAACAAAAAATGTATAGGTACCTACGTGAGGGCCCACTTGCGGCAGGCACATATATATTATGTGTATATGGGCCCTCGATGAGAAAAGTGAATTTGCCCTCATTTATACTAGTTTTGTGAAATTAACGTTAAAAACAACGGATGTTAATCCTGCATCATATGGTGACATTGATAGCAAGATAAGGGGTGCATGCACCAATCGGCCTTTTTCCCGAGTGTTAAGTGTTATGTGCCATGTGTTCAAGGCTTGACGAGAAACTACTATCAAAACGAGGGTCTCACTGGAAGCAGAATCTTTATTCCTATAGGGTAGCGGTAAGGTTCTTTACAGTTTACCCTTGTCGGATCTTATCTTAGCTTTGATATTGGTACGATTTACTAAGTATGATGGTGATGCGACCTACGTGACAACACTTTTCTTAACCTTTTACCCCACCACAACACAGTCTAGGTCTATCAATAGTTGTATCATGTTGTATGAAAATATAGAACTTTTGGACAACAAAAGCATAGCTATGCTGGCCTGGTCTGTATCTGTTGAGCCTATAATATTTGAGAACTGATTAATATAAAAAATAAGTCTTTGCTACCAAAGAAATGTTTCTGGTGATGGTGCTAGTGTGACTTAAGCGCAAATAATTTTACTATGATGAAAATAAGTGCTAACACGTGTTTACTGTGACAGACTTATTTACCTAGAGGGTAAGTTGGTATTAAAATAATTTATTGGTGAAAGACTTGTTCAATTATCTATCATTATTGATATTGATGGGATATGGGATGAACCCAGCCATGGGCCGAACCCAAAACCACAAACAGCCAAATGGGTTGAACAAACCACTCGCGAAGTCCAAACGCGCATTGTGACGTGGACACAACACGCCGGGTATAAGCATGTTGGGCACTACACGACATAATCACACTACCTGCGTAAGCGGGTGGGACGACATATCATAACTGTACAAGTGACAGCGACTTGCAGCCTATCAGAGCTCCCATGTTACTGTACTAGGTATCCACCCCATTAACAGTCATGACGGAGGAGATAGAAAGTAGCCATGACATGGACAACTAACTAATCTCATACCGGACGATCCTATTGGTTCAGGCCCTTTATTTACACACAAACTATACACACAATTTGGAACTCTTTCTAATTATTAATCTTCAAAATGAATTACAAGAGAGATAAGTTGAACAAAACTCTACGTACTGCAACTATTAAATTGAAAACAAAACAAACAAACACATGCAAAATATGGCCACGTTCTCCAACTTTCACGCAACAAACTCTAGCATCCACTTCCAACATACTCGGTCAATAGAGACCATTTCTTCTGCTGACCCGTTCTATTTTTGCCTAACTCGTAACCGACTATCCAAATTTTACTCAACACATCAAGATTAACCCAACATTCACCCCCTTAATCTTGATCTCGGTTCTTCCTTCTTGCTTGCGTTCGTTCTTTCCTTTCTTGTTTTAACCGGAAACGGTTATCTTACTAAACATGCTACTTTCTTGCTTGATTCGATCCTTTCTTTCTTTCTTGCTTTCTATTCGAACCATACGGTTTGGTCTTTCTTTTTCTTTATGAACAACTCGTGTCCGCTCCTTTCTTTCGTTTGGTTGTCGATTTCATTCTTTCTTTCTAATCGACATCCATTCTTTCTTCTTTCTTAACGATGCATGTTCTTGTTCTTTCTTACGCACTGTTCTCTTTCTTTCTTCCGAGGCCTTCTTTCTTTATCAAGTGACGCCGCCCTCTTCTTTCTTCCTTTCTTCTTTCTTTTGGCGCCTCTTCTTTCTTTCTTTATCTTTCTGGCAGCTTCTTTCTCTTTCTCTTTTGCTTCTGCTTTCTTTCTTTCTTTACTGAATTAAAACAACTCTTTCTTTTCTTTCTTTTAAGGATTCAAATAGAACCCACCTTTCTTTCTTGAACCATCACCAAAGTACTAATGCAGCCTTGGTTCCTCCTTGCTTTCTTGAACATTTAACTCCAGAACAAACCGACAGTTGCTCCTTTCAACCTTCTCGCAGCTTACTCGGAACCACACCGAACCTCTTCCTTTCTCGTGACCTGCTGTAACACCCCAACCGATGGCGGAATCATCGAGGTGTCACGTAGTGACGATTGTTCAAAAGCACATGGTACTAAAAGGTAAATATATTATTGAATAATTTAAATTGTCTTACATAGATGAAATGGGAAAAAATACAAAAGACTGAACGAAACATGAAATTTGAAATAACTTATTAAAAGCAAGCACTAAAGTCCAATGCTATAGTACTAAGATCAAACTGCACCTGAAACATGTACAAAATACGTTTTGTCAACATATGAAATGTTGACGAGCAATCCTAGATTTAATACATATAGTAAGTTGGAAAATGTTATACAATTCAAGTGCAAAGCTACAGTGCAATTATGTGAACTATGTAACATACAAATGAGCGAAATCAATCCTGTGACTGTATAATGTACTAAATGAACGGCGGTGTACTTATCCAATAAATGGATAATAACTTAACAATGACCACGGATTCTCCGATGAAAAAGGGGGAGAATCAACCTAGACGGGTTGTCAATCCAATAGCGCTATCCAATGTTAAGGTCGGCTTGTACATTGTTAATGATTTCACTAAGTACAAATGTATTCTACATGTAATGTCTAAGCATAAAGCACGTTTGTAAACAAATGCACATAGTACTAGAATTGTATTGTAAAAATGTGAACTTGTATTTGTAATTTGTATAAGTGTACATGTAACACCCCAAAAATGAATAAAAGCAAAAAGGGGATAGGAAATACTCACTTTCGCCAAATGACTAGATGACTAAGCGAGCGTGAAAATGCGAGCAATCCAAAGGTTCAACAACGAAACTAGTCCAACTTAGAAGAAAAGAAACCGAATAGAAAATATATCAAGCTTCCAATTCGCCAATTACAAGAGCTTATAATCTAAGCTTCAAATGTAGAAGTAATATACTCTAGAAGAAAGGTGTGAGGGAGAGTTTAATCTAATTGAAACAATTGATTTAGAGGTGCAAAGTGTAATGGGTCATAGGTGGTTTTTATACTAGTTTTGGATTCAATTAGCCATTAAAATTGGTCAACACCATAAAGTAAGGTTTTATTATGAATTGAATATTTGACTAGGACTTTGACTGTTTGACTAAGACTTTGACTAGGACATTGACTGGGACTTTGACTGGAACTTTGACTGTTTGACTGTCTTAGCGGACCGCGAGGGCTAAAAAAATATTTTTTCTAATTTAATCAATTTTAAGTTATAGACTTGTTTCCTTCTGTTTCCAAGTTGTTTTAGGACCGAAAATTAAGGGTTTTGAGTATCAAGGTCTGAAACATACGTGCTCGGGTGTAGATGTGAGTATAAAACGTGCATACTTTTACTTATAAAAATTATAAGTTTTATTAAATTGTGAATTTTGGTCCTATTAAAATACGAGGGTTAAAAATGAAAATTTTGAAATAGTTGAGGAACCAATTATGCACATTTATGAAAAGTGAAGGGTGCAGGTTGTCACACCTGCTATATATTTTTTTTTCTTTCGTCTAACCACAAAATCGTTGATCAGCCCTGATCTCCTACTTTCTTTCTTCCTATGGATGGTAATCACCACCACAAAAAAAAAAAAAAAAAAAAAAAACACACACACTTCAACAAAGTTCTCTATCGGCTGTCTCGATCGCCGCTGTTAACATTAGTATGTCTTTCGACTACTGCGGTGACACCATTTCGACCACCACCCTAGGTTGTCTCTCCTTCATTTCTTTCGGATTGCACGTTCAACTCCTTCTCTTTCTCTGCTTTAGGTTTCAAAACATTGCATCACAACTTTCTCTATCTTCGTCTCCACGGTAATTACACTGACCCAACGATGTTCCGAACACTTCTCATTCGACTGCAATAAAATAGCCCTTTCATAACAAAACTGGGTTACTCTTACTGCTGCGTTTTTCCCTGCAGTGATGGGCTTCACCCTTTCTCGAAACCGACTCTCAAAACGGCTTCTTCGGTCTTCACTTTACTCTCATATCAATTGTTGGTTCAGGCCTTTTATTTACACATAAAGTACACACACAATTTGGAACTCTTTCTAATTATTAATCTTCAAAATGAATTACAAGAGAGATAAGTTGAACAAAACTCTACGTAGCAACTTATTATATTGAAAACAAAACAAACACATGCAAAATATGGCCACGTTCTCCGGCTTTCACGCAACGAACTCTAGCATCCACTTCCCACATACTCGGTCGATAGAGACCATTTCTTTTGCTGACCCGTTCTATTTTTTCCTGACCCGTAACCGACTATCCGAATTTTACTTAACACATCAAGATTAACCCTACAGATTCGATAATGTCATTCATCAAGGCCCGCAGATGTGTTCCCACTCTACGGTCGCCAGCAGGCGAGGGCATAGGGGACACAAATGATATTCCTCGATGGCGACAATTGGCTCATCACTCCTTCTCCCTTCGGCTATAAATACACCCCTTCTCCTCCAAGGTATAACTCTCTTGTTTTCTCGCACTCTATACTTGCTTGCTTGAATAATCTTATTCATTCAAACATATACTTATTCTAAACGTTGGATGGTGGTTACAAGGAGAACTCCACATCTACCCTCCTTGTAACGAGGTCATGGTGTTTTCAGGTTTGGGGGAGCTGATAGGAGGTTAGACTTTTCCTCCCCTTTGAATACTTGCATGTACCTCCAAGGTATAACTCACGCGGTCTTGCTTTCCCGCACTTTATTCTTGCTTGCATGAATAATCTTATTCATTCAAACATACACTTATTCTAAACGTCGGATGGTGGTTACAAGGAGAACCCCACATCTACCCTCCTTGTAACGAGGTCATGGTGTTTTCAGGTTTGCAGGAGCTCATAGGTGGTTGGACTTTTCCTCCCCTTTGAATACTTGCATGTACCTTCGGGTTCGGACTAGTGTTTCTTCAGCTATATTCTATTACTAGAAATGTTAAACATAAAACGTTATGCACTGTAATTAAGCTTAAAACTTCTAAAATAATTCGAATTCCTCTCGTTCCCTCGTCTACACCCCTTTCTACTTTCACTTGTAACACCCCAACCGATGGCGGAAACATCGGGATGTCACGTATTGATGATTGTTCAGTAGCTCATGGTGAGTAATAAATTCCATTAAATAATTTAAATGAATTATATACAATTGTTCTAGAATTTGTACATCAAATTGAATAAAACTATACACATATCTTCAAGCATCAATTCAAATCTTCAAGCAAATAGAACCTGAAACATGTTAAGTTGAAAATGTTTTGGGTCAACAAAAGTTGGTGAGAATTACATAGGTTTTTGATAATTGAATAAAAATGTTGTGCAATTCATGTGTCATGTCAATCTAGTCCATATGTGAGAACATACTAGAAATAAATCGAGTGCATAACCAACCCTGGTGACTGTTATGATATGATACAACCCATACGCTCATGGTTCACTTGAATATGTTATACGATAACAAACACCCACGCTACCTTTGTAGGAGGCACGTATCCGGGTGGGATTGTCAGTCCAATAGATCTATCAATGTATACCGTCGGCTTGTACGGAGTTAATGATTATGCTAGAACGGTGCTTACTCTAATCATGCTCAAGACATAATGCAACATAGAAAACACATAAACACATTGATGATTGAATTGCAAGAATGATGTTATAACACGTTTCACCCCAAAAATGGTGATAAATAAAAAGGGGCTATGTAAAACTCACCTTAGCAAATGTTATACTTCTTGAAAAGATGAAATAATAGTGTTGTCCAAACAATGCCAAATATCACCCTATAATAAGGTAATAAATAAGTCTAAGTCTAACTAGTTTATAAGTATATCCTAGGGTTTCGATTTGGGGATATCCAATTGTTGAATTTAAAGTAAAATGTTAATTAAATAAAGGGAAATTTGATAATTAAATAAAAGAAAGTCTTTTTATAAAATTTGAATTTAGAATGCTCACAATAATGTGTTTGAAGTATAAAAATAATTTTATAAAATTATTTTCTTTAAAATAGATTATTAAATCTATTTATTACAAATTGTCAAACTTTAAGTTTAATAATTAAAATTACTAAAATTAAAGAATTATCAGTTTAAAAATTATATTTCTGTTCTAAATGATCAGAAATAATTTGTATAAAATTTTGGTGCAAAAATATTAAAAATTGGATTTATTATGATTTAATTATGATTAAAACTAACAAAAATTGATTAAAAATATTAAATAAATGATTTTTCTGAAATAAAAATCATTTCAGAAAAGTTTATTGTTATAAAAACTTAGAATAATTTTTGTGAAATTTTATAAGATCGTTTTGATATTTATATAGATTTTTATAAATAAAATAGAATAAACTTGAATTAATTATTATAAATTTTAAATAAATAATTTCAGAAAACTAAAAATTGTAAGTTGAGCTTTTTCATCGGAATGAGTTAAAATAATTTTTGTAGGATTTATAAAGTGGTTTTAGTATTTTAAAATGAATTTTTAAAAATACAAGTATTATATATAATTAATTTATTATTTGTTTTGAAAACAAAACAACAAACAAAAAAGAACTCGCCACAGCAGGACTCGAACCTGCGTGGCTCGGGTAGAGGGTATCAGGCATCACCAGCTGACCTACGAGTCATTTGGTGTTAGATCCCTATTTGTTTGAGTTATATACCCGTGCTTGCAGATTGTTTATCCCCAATTAATCAAGAACGAGCCCTAGGATTTACAATCGAACGATCCACACATCTATAACCCGATTAATGTTAGGGCTTTCATTGTGTGGATGCCGACCAACAAAACCCTCAAACAAAATTGCACTTACAGATCCGTTTCGAGCTCGATTGATCAGTCAACCAAGAAAGTCAAACGCACGATCGTTCATCATGAACAGAAGATTATATGAAGAAATTGGAGATGTAGGAAGGATTAGTGGCGAGTTGAGATGGTTGAGGAGCGTTCAATTTATAGTATTGGTGTTTAGATCGATCATTTGGTAAGGTTGACCACATATTGAATATAGTACGCGTATATGATTAATTGATGATCAATCAATTGGTAATCAACGTGTTTCCTAGTCAGAAAGGGGCCGAAGACATTGATTCTCGTATTAATTTAGTCCAAAATCGCGTGAATTAAGGTAATTAAGTTGGTCAAAAGGGAAACCCACTTCCCATTTGTGCTGCTGTTCGTTCACAGGGAAGAAAGGAAAGAGAGACGAGAGTGTTTAAATATAATTAAGGCTGGGAATAAAACAAAGAAAGCATCCAGACCAGTTGGCTGAGATGCGTGTGTGTGTGGAGGTGGTCTCCGGTTCGAGCCTCAGCGGGGCACTATTTTTTTTTAAAATGGTGAAGGAAGGAGATGGGGTTTGGGCTTCGTTTCAGATGGGCCGGAGGACTAATGGGCTGGGGTACTGGGCTGTGTGTGTGGGCTCGAGATTTCAGGGATGTAAGGTGGGCTTGGTGTGGTTTAGGGAATGGGCATTGTTATAGAAAAATAACTCTACAAGAAATCTGATTTTTTTATTTATTTATTATTATTATTATTATTATTATTATATATATATATATATATATATACACATATAGGTTGCGAAGTAGGAAAAATAAATATAGACTTGGGCACATTAAGGATAAAATAAGGGCTTCTTCGTATAGAAATTTGGTGAAAATTTTTGCGATGTTACATCACTCATATTCCATCTCCTCACAAAACCGATTAACATTCATGCTTTTGTTTCCTCCTCCCATGATCCATATATTCCAATTCACGAGTTACTGATGTGCTCTATAACAAAAAGGTTTAGAGTTCAAAGCTTACACGGTGTTGGTATGACTCATACCATATGATATATTCATCCTAGAAAATCAAGGAATTGTTGATGAAAAAAATAAGAAGAAGAATTCACGTCTTAGTAAAGCGAATTGGCATAAAGAAAAAAAGAGGCAAAACCAACGATAATGCACTTGCAAGTCGTCGAATTCTTCATCGCTCCTCTCCAAAATTGTGACCTTTACCCTTTCCATGGGGTCACCATCCTTCCGAATTCTCTATTCTTTGTGTTATATCCACCCACCTATTGTCTTCCTATGTTACCAATACCATCATCCATCTATATTCTTAGGTGTGTACCTCGTTTTGTATTCTCAATTTTTAATTTCTTATTATTGTGACGATTTCACGAAAAATGTGATGTTAATAGTTGATTTTGAAAGTCGACTCTTAGACTATTTGTTTGATGTGACGTTTAAAGTATTGATAGTGATTCAACTCTTTTAAGTTGGTTAAAAAGAGGTAATGTTGGGGCGCTGATGGAGGTTCTTGATCAGGCGGAGTTTAAAAGAGGGATCGACAAATGGGTTTGGGACAATGAAGAGGGGACTGATTTTTCAGTCAAGAGGTTGCGCTTGGATGTCATCAAAGCTGGTTCGGAGCAGGTCGGGTCGACTTCTTTTGTTTGGAACTATTGGACTTCGCTTAAATGCAACCATTTCATGTGGAGGGCTACTATGGGAAAAATCACTACCAAGTTGGAGTTAGCGGCCAGGGGTTATTTCGTGTCATGCATTTTCGCTCAAAGTATTTGGTGGAGTGTTTTCCGGTGGATTAAAGTGCCAATGCCTTTGAATGTGATCACCCTAAATGAGTTGATTTGGACAGTGGCAAACTTTCCAGGAAAGAAAAGAATTGTTTACACAACTGTCATGGCTACTATCTGGAGGATATGAAGTGCGCGAAACAGTAAGGTGTTCTAAGGCCGATTCATACCTGTCAAAAAATCGATGGAGTTTGTTAAGGAAGATACTTTCGCTTGGTTGTCACTTAGGTCTAAGACCCCTTCCCCGTCCTGGGAGAAGTGACTAGAGTTCGATATTGTTGACTTGTAATTTTGGTTTTGGGGTCTTTTTTTCTTATTGGTGTTTGGTGTATTACAGTCGCTTGCCGGACCTATATATTCACGTATATAAATTTTAACATGTTAAAAGAAAAGTTAATTATCAATTTTATTACTAGGTGCTCATCTCTTTCAGTTTTTTTTTAAAGTAACTAACAATTTTACACAAACAATACTACGTATCTTACACTTTTAAAGAAATAAACTCAAACCATTTTTATAAATGAAAAAAAAAAATTGCTACTAGATCATTAGGTGATATTGTAGGAGTTGATGTTTACTTTTTCAAAACATCTATTTAAACTTCAAGACTATGGGAGTGGAGGGGGAAAGAGGAACATGATGCGTCATATGGCACTTTAGAGTCAAAATTTCAAGCCAAAAAATATGGTGGAGAGTGGAAAGACGTGAAAGGAATCTTATTATTATTTATTATTTGTGTGTTAGATTTAAAAAACAAAAATACAAACCAATAAGAAGCAGAAACCTCATAATCCCCCCCCCCCCCCCCCCCCCCCGCTACATCTATTCAAACTTCAAGACTATGGGAGTGGAGGGGGGAAAGAGGAACATGATGCGTCATGTGGCACTGTGGAGTCAATATTTCAAGCCAAAAAATATGGTGGAGAGTGGAAGGGGGTGAAAGGAATCTTATTATTATTTATTGTTTGTGTGTTAGATTTAAAAAACAAAAATACAAACCAATAAGAAGCAGACACCTCATAATCCCCCCCCCCGGCTCACGCCATTCCCCTCTTCACACTCTAAGACATTAACTAAAACACGTACTAGGACATCGTGAACCATGCAAGAAATTGATTTTTTAATAGCACTAAAGAAGGTAGATGAAAAAATATATTCATGTGGGACAACAAGCTATGGGGTATAAAGAAGGAGAAGAGGTTGGGGAGCCCACGTGGCCCTTTCTCCCGTCGGGGAACACCGCCCCCTATCAAAATTCATTGACTTTGGTACTTAAACCCCCTCCTCCCCGATGAAACTTTTTCAACTTTCAAATTTTGCTACAAATTAAATGAAAAAAAAAAGAAGGGGGAAGGAGGAGCCACACCCTTGTTTGAAGGAAGGGGAAGGAAAAATTACGTGGCGCTGACGTGAACTTGGGGAAGAAGGGGATGGGTCTCCCACACCCCCATAGCCTCATAAGTCGTCTCCTAGTGATAGCAACAACTAACACTTATGTATTTTAATAGAAACTTGCTACTTAAGATAGGCTTGATAAAAAGCTCGAAGCCTGCCGAGCCTTATCAAGTCTGAGTCGAACGTGAGCCTAAAACAAAGCTTGTTTATTTATCGAGTCCAAGCTCAAGCCTGACATATAAAGCTCGTCAGGCTAGTCGAGCCTTAGTATAATACTACTTTTGAGCCGAGCCGAGCCGTGCTGAGCTTTTCACTTATTGAGTTCGCGATCCTAAATGAGCCTATTATTTATATTATTTTTAATATAATGTATTAACTAATAAATACTAAACGAGCCGAGTTTAAGCATAAAAAATAATTCTCAAATCGAGTCGAGCTCAAACTTCATAAGTTAATCGAGCTCGATCCTGATCGAGCTCAGCCTAACTTGTTTGCACCCTTACAATTTTCATGATCATGTAAAATTTTCTAAGAGTGAGGTTCACCCAATAATATGACCTATTTTGCATGTCTAAGCTAATTCCAAGAAATAAATATGTAATTACTTTTTATCACTATATGAGAAATGAACTCAAGACCTTTAAATTAAGGTGTTCTTAATGAAAGGCTTTCCCATTCCAGTGGGTCACTAATGCAAAAAAAAAATGTTATCTCATTTAATTTGATAATATATTCATATGGTATGGATCGGGTCTAGCTAATTTCATACTCATACCCAGTTGTAAAATCTCATCTCATACATGTCTCATTACCTGTCGGGTATTGGTCAGGTATTACCTGTCAGGCATAGAGCATACTCACGGATATAAGGTGTACCCATTGTTGTGATTGGCATATATATATATATATATATATATATATATATATATATATTTATCTTTACTTTCTTTTATAGTCTTTTGTTTTAAAAATCTACCATATATTAAATTTAATAAATAATATACATATCATCGTCACTGTTTGCAACATTTAAATGTAAATATATATTTTAATATGAATCTCAAAAACTATTTCATATTTCATAGCATCATATAAATATATACAATAATTTCATTAAGCATATACTTCAAAAGAAAAGTTATTTTTTCAAATAATGAATCTATTATAATGAAATATTACTAAAAATAGTTAAAAGAAGATATATATAAAGCTTAAAATTTTGGGATATATATATGTTTCGGGTAAACGGGCCAGGTATCACCTAATCCCATACCCGTTTCGTACCCGCGAAATATTTTTTTCCCATCCCAAACTCATCCTATACCCATCGGGTATTCTCGCCGGGCTCATGTTTTTCTTTTCCATCCCTAGTCTAAAATCTTTTGTTACTAAAAGTGTTTTAATTTTATTTTTGAAGGTTCGACTCCCTTGGTAAACTTATAGTTAAAAAATTCCTTTCATTTATATTCCCTTAAAATATTCACTTTTTTATCCACTGAAAATGCATTGGATAATATGATTATTAGTTAGACATATCTATAACTTATAAAAATTAAATTTCTATGAGGTGGCATTCAATGGAGAGTGTCATGTGGCACTTTGAAGTGATAGTATTGAATTTATTATTTTAAATAAAAGATAAATTTTTAAAATTTTTATTTTCTTTTTTTAAATAAAATCTATATCTATATTACCTTAAAATTTCAAATGTGTTAATTAATATCTTTTCCAAATTTTTCTCTTATATTTTTAAATGTTAATTATTATTTTTAAATTTCAAATATTTTAATTAATATTTTTATCTTTATTTTTTCCTTATTTTTCACTTACAATTTTTAAACGTTAGTAACTTTTATGTATGACATTTTTTTTGAAAAAAAAAAAAATTTTACACCAAATTAACGATCGCTTTATTATCTTTTCAACGAGCACCATAGTGCCACCATAGTGCTATACAAAAAACGAAAAAAATGTTTTTTTAGTGAGTTTTTGTTCATGCAGAAAAAAAATACATGTGTGTACACTACTACAAATCCGAGCAAAAGACGGGGTCAAAAAAAATAAAGACGGGGTTTTTGGTGTCAACCCCGTCTTTTACTCAAATTCCCTTGTGACTTTTGAGGCAAAATAATAAAATATTCAAATAAATTCAACACAACCTCGTCTTTAGATCTAAACCCCGTCTAATAGTCCAAATACCATCTTTGAACGAAACCCCGTCTTTTGCTATACTAATAAAATATTCAAAAAATTCAACACAACCCCGTCTTTAGAATCTAAACCCCGTCTAATAATACAAACACCGTCTTTTAGGAAACCCTGTCATTTGCTATCCTAATAAAACGTTAAAAATTTCAACCTAAACCCCGTCTATTGATACAAAGAAAACTTGAATTCTATAAACATCATCACCAACGGTCCTCTGTTTCTAACACCACCATTTCATCACTACACTAGCACTTTCTCTACAACAATATCTTCTTCATTCATAATCACCATTAAAAAGTCTTTTAATGGTTTAAGGTTAGTTCTATTTCTGATTTATATGTTAATTAATGTGTTTTTTTTTACTTCAACTTTAATTGTGCTTTAAATCTTTAAATTTGTTTAAAGTTTCATATTTTTTTAATTTATATTAGGTATTCTTAAAAAATTAAGTTTGAAAGACTATAGGTTAATCCTTTAGAATATATGTCATACCCGTCCAAAATTTATCTAATAGAGATAAATTTTAGATTGTCCCTTTCGGGACTGCTTTTTGAATGTTCTACCTCATTTAGGATATGTATACATTTTAACGAGACGACGTTTAAGAAAAAATCGGTTGGTATTTCCTTTGCTCCCACGAGTTTGCGGTTTTCACGCATTCTTGGGGAGTTAAGGGGAAATGCTGCCGATTTTTTCTTAAATGTCGTCCCGTTAAAACGTATACATCTGAGATAGAACATTCAAAAAGTGGGTTAGGAACCACCGTCTTAGTGTACCGTTTACATCATATGCATACTGTAACATCCGGCAAAAATCGATATGTTTCCGTACGTAATTAGTATATGTAATTAACGGTTTAAGTGCATGTTTAATTTAATTGGATTAATTTAACTGGTGCCGTAGAGAATAGCAAATTCCCCATAAGATGCATAGGAATGCACACGTTTAATGATGAAGCATGATAGGATCATGTGCGAATAAACTTATCCAGTATGGACGTTGGTGATTACCCGGTAAAAATTAAATAAACGAAAAGGATCCCGGACACCCAGGATATAAAATAAAGGGTATTTTCACAAAATATAATGTGTTTTGGAACTCCAAAACCATAAGTGAAAGTTTCACATACAAATCTCCCGGTAACGAATAAAGGGCGCGTACCGCACCCGGTACGCATATAACTTATAATCTCACCCAACGAAAGCCTAATTAACCAACCAACACTTAAACTAGGATATGTTTAATGGTTATTAGAGGCTATTATAATGTCCAAATAACGCGTGATTAAAATCCGATTAAAACCCGACAAACCCCGAAAACTAAATATTTAAACATAACAAATAATACAAGATATTTTGTGGCAATGTGGGCCCCACTTGGCTTCAAAAAAATCAGCCAAGATCTTCCCCACATGACCAAATCTCTTTTGCTAGATATGGGATCCAAGTGTGAGGATATTAGGAAGATTATGTAAGATATGATGAAGATATGGAAGATTTGATAAGATTATATATAAGATATTGTGAGTACTTGCAAGATATACACAATCTCCATTTCCTTGATAATATCTCGGCCAAACACCCTCTTTAAAATCTATGCAAGATCACCCAAGATTACATATATCACATTCATATCCACACTAGATTTGCAAGAGATTTTCATGTCCTTTGAAGATTTATATAAATCCTTTTTTTTTGCTTCAAAACTTACGGCCAACCTCTCTTTGAAACACAATCTTTACAAAAATTTCATTAGTACATATGCATCCACATTTCAAGGGATTTAAATCCATGTTAGATTGCATATGATCTTTGAAAGATCATGAAGGATTATAAAGGGTCCATGTGAGAGCATACTTGATCAAACAAAGCAAATCTTCTTCTTCTTTTCTTCTTTGATGCCGTGAGGTTGCAAGAACACACACACAATTTTCTTTCAAGTTTTAACATCTCCAAATCACTCATAAACATCCATCTTCCAAACCCCCATTGTGTGTTTCAAGCTTGGAGCTTAACCACTAAGGAAGAACACACTAAACCCCATCATAATCAAGCATTGAAACCTTCCCTAGCCTTGTGCTAGTTGTAAGTATTCTTGATCATGTTTTGCCTTTAAAAAGTTTATGTTTATTAGCTTAGAGCAAGTTGTACAAGGGGTGAACTTGAATAAGCTTTTCATAAGAAAACATATGATTTTAAAGACTAAAATGGTGTTTAGTTAGTGCGAATAAATTGAAAGGCTAGTGATGGATGTTAAGTATTCTTGTAGTTTTTATTAAAATAATGAATACTTGAAGAAAAATAGTGATTTGGGTAACACTTGTTAATGAAACTTGGATGAACTTGAAAAGTGATTTTAATCGTCTTAACTTAAGGATATAAGACTTGTTAAAGTGGTAAATACTAGTGAACATACACATGTATTTTGTATAAATGTGTATTTTTATAAAATGGAGTTTTATAAAAATATGGACTTTTTCTAACATATGGATATATATAAAATACAAAGGTTTTTATAAAAATGTTAGACAAACTAAAACTTGGGAGAACTTATATAAAAATGAACACTTTTATATAAATGGGAATATAAAAGTGTTGGAACATTTTTGTATATAAGTTGTCAAGTTTTGTGTTAAAAATACAAAAGTGTTTATAAAAATTTCCAAGTAATATGTGTTGGGAATTAGAAAGTTGAATAATACTTCTAGAAAACACATATTGGAGGACTTGGAAAAAGATTAACTATATAATTACATATAAGTTAAGAAATCGGACTTGGACGTGTTAACGAACTAAGACGTAAAAGCGGACAAACGAGAAAAATATCATTACGTCAAGATGAGTAAAATATATTTTAAGGAGTTAAAATATATATAACTTGGGTGAAAAATTTACATAACACTTTCCTAAGTGTTGGAAAAATATTCGTGGGAGAAAATATAACGCAAATAATCTAACGATTAAAAACGTTAAACGAACGTATGGACTTAACGAGGAAAATACATATATATATATATATATATATATATATGTTCAGCTCGACGAAATTCTAGTATATTTACTTAATGGGAAAGTAAATATACGGGAAGGAAAAACCGAGACGAGTAAATAATATATATATATATATGTACACCGAACCGACGAGATCCTAGTATATTTACTTAATGGGAAAGTAAATATACGGTGTGGTGAGTCGAGTCGGGCGTTAAAAATATATTATCGAACGACAAGACCTTAGTATATTTATTTGAATGGGAAAATAAATATACGGTAACGTGAGTCGTGTCGAGCGGTAAGGATATTATATCGAACGACGAGATCTTAAGTATAATTATTTAATGGGAAAATAATTATACGTTAAGTGAAGTTGAGTCGAGAATAATATTATACAAGTTAATTAATATTCATGAAAGTATAAATGTAACTTGTAACAATGGTAATCCATCACCAACGGACCTAGGACATATGTTTAATTAGACGGGGAATTATATGTAAATGGTAGTGTTGGGAGTTGGGTGTACAACTTGCCGGAGAAGCACACGCTATAGACTTAGTGACTTACACGCACTAGGACGTTCGTAGGTGCTTGATCACGGACTTGCTATTCTCTGCTATTTGATTGTACGATGTACATCAGGTGAGTTTCACGGCCCCATTCTACTGTTTTAACTGGGGGAAAGATATGTTTGTTAAACGTTGTCACATGTTGAAATGTTTTCAAAGGTTAAAATGAGATAAGTGGTATGATGAGTTCTTGAGCAGTGATCGCCACTCGGGGTTGAGTCCTCTCTTCCGTAATCATTAATTCAGGAAAATGAAACCGAAGGAATATTTGGATAGTACTATTGGTGCCTGACAAGGCCCACCCCTAATCGATAGCGTCGATTAAGCATCGGCGTATGCCAGGGGTGCACGTATTCTGAAATTAAGTCGTTGGGTTCCGAGAAACGACTTGGAGCGGGGCATTGTTATTAGTCTTGGTTTGGTTATGGGGCTCAAGGGATTGCTCATCATCATAGTTTGTAGGAGCTAGCTACTCCTTACAAAGGCCACAAGTTGTGCAGGTTTCGCACATGTTGTAAAAACGGAATATCGATCGACAAGATCCTAGTATAATTATTTAATGGGAAAATAATTATACGGTAAAGTGAGTCGAGTCGATGGTTGTGAAAATGTTGTTGTTATGAAACTAAAACCTGTGAGCTCACCAATATTTTATATATTGACGTCTTTTTAAACATATCTTTCAGGTAACTAAGTGCCGAATAGATATGGGGCTAGTGCAGTGGAATTCGGGATATCGGATACTGGTCGGGGTTTCATTCAATGTTACCATCGGGTTGGAACATAAACAGAAATACCCCCACATTGAAACTTAATGTTCATCGTTTTATGTAATGCTTTGTGCAATATTGTAACGAGATACTCATTTTTGACATCCTAATAAATTAATCTTTCCTAATTAAATATAGTTTGTGTTAATCTTGACTTTGATATGCTTTCGAGCGTTGCGCCACGTGTTTCCGCCATTGGCGTGGTGTGACAGAAGTGGTATCAGAGCCAAGGTTATAGCGAACTAGTGTTTTTGAAAAATCTAGACTATAACCGGTTTTGGCTCGAAAACAAAGTTTTCAAAAATAAAAAACAACGAAATATTTTTAGAAAAGAAAGAAAATTGTACATGGATTGTACAAGGGGAAATTCCGACCGACTAGCCATGTGTGTCAATATATGAAGTATTAGAAAATACGGGTAAGATGTTTATGTTGCATAGGAATCCGATTTTCTAAGATTAAGTTAATACATATACGTAGTACGGATATTTTGCCAGTAAGGTTGTTGTGTCACGCTTCACATTAGTCCACACTCCTGCATCGATCACCGGTACCAGCAAAGAGGAAGGATACTGTGGTCTACGAGGAGCTCACTCGCTTACCTGTAGACAGGATGATCGGAAGGACTAATCTTTATCGCGTTAATGGATGTCGCCACGTTGTTTGTGATTTGGAGGCGAAACTAGATCAAGTCTCTTGTTGTATGAAATCTCGGTTTTGGATCAGGAAGCTCGGAACTAGCGGGCAACAAGATTACCTGGCAACACAAATTATCATTACGGGTGCACACGTAATAATAGTTTGGGGTGCACGGTAACCTTGGTGGGCGCTAGGGCCGGGATTGGTGATCACTCCTTGTCTTGGTTGTTCTTGTCCCTTTAGTTTCGGTCTTAATTTTGATTGGCCAATGGGTTAAATGGGAGGTCTCGTCGACGTCCCTTGATTTTGATCCTAGCTAACCTAACGAGCGTTCTTCAACATTACCTTTAAGGTACGAACACGGAAGAGCTCGAACATCTATTCATATGAGAAATCTGACGTAAACCCTCGCATCGGATAATGACGGGAGACAGAAATTTCCTTGTATAGGAGTTGAATGTCTCCGCCACAAAGTTCTTCCAAAGGAGCGGGCGTACGAGGATGCGCTGCCTACCGAAGAGATGAATGCCCGGTACGATGCGAGGAATGCTAAACTTGGAACCCAGTGAAGACCGAGGGTGCGTCCCTGCTAGACCAGTGCGTTTTGAGAATGGGACCCTGCATGGATCAGATATGAGACTCGTGGCCGTGTGCTGCTGTGTTATCATGATGAATAAGTCATGTTCGATCTAACGCATGCCCAAGTTGTCTTCAAGGGCCGAGTATATTTTTTTTTCTCCTGTAGGAAGACAGAATCGAAGTTGCAGGATTAGGAAGCTTAATCATTGTTATCCTAAAGGCTCGATAGCTCTCGTCTGAATCGACAGTCATGGACTGATGGTGAAATCAGCATGCCGCATTACACATCCGTGAGTCATAGGGCTTTGCTAAACTTCGATGATGTCGCAATTTTCGGCCACTAATCACGACCGCGACATCGTTTGCCAGTGTCAGGATGACGGCGTGTAGTGGAACAGCAAGCCCCAGTCGGCGTTTGGCGATGGACTCACTCGGAAGTGCATACGATTAACTCATGGGAAGCCACTACTCGATGTATTGAGTATTCAAGTAAGGATTAACAACCTTTGCAATAGCGCTGGATCGTATTCGGAAGATGAATTGTGATGGGCTTAGCATATTGGTACTTATGTCATACTACCTTCCTGAGGTGCAAAGGTTATCATAAGACTCCTCTATCTACCTCCTGTTTGTTTTTCAAGGATTGTTGGTAGTCTTGCTTCAGTCGAGGAACGCCAGAGTAGGTTCGTTACATGTACCGTGCCTGAATCCGTCATAAATCCTAGAAAGTGGAACCACACTTTGGGAATCGTAATCGTAAGGGTGTTCCGTAATTGTCAGAATGTCGCAAGACGCTTTTTGCTGACATTGAAATCCCCCTCGAAAATCAAATGATGGACTACTGAAAATGATCACGCTATTCTGTCCAATTAAGCTTACCCATGGGACGACAATTCCATTGCTCTTGTTGCAATGTTGAATGTCCATCACCGTCGTCGCGGTAACAAGACTAGTTATTTATTGGTCGACGATTGATGGAAAGTGTTTTTGTCAATCCCCGAAGATATTGAGACGTTGTGTCCCCTCGTCACGGTGATTTTTAAAAAAAAAGCTAAGGTTGCAAGATCCATTCGTTATGGATACGGTGACCTGTCTAATCTCTTGCCGTATTTCGATACCCTCACGGCGTGGCCTATCCGGAAGAAAGTTCACCGGCCTCGCTTGAGTGACAGAGAGGCATTCCAGCTAATCACTATCGGTGCTAGATAGCATGTAAGGAGACCCTAATGAGAAGAATGACTCGGCTGGTTTGCCAGAGTCGGTATCGTTTTCATTTTATCGTGGTGTATCGATAAATCGTGATCCTTCTACCTCTACTTGCTATGCTCGTTGTGACCACTATCCTTGTTATCGGGAAAGATGTAGGTTGGTTTCCAGGTCCTATGGATACCAGTCACCACACATATAATAGCTACGACGAGTCTAAGGCTCCAGTCGAGCCTGACGTTGTTGCCCCTATTATTATCCTATGGCTCAAGTGAATCCTGTTGACGCTATTAAGTGTAGCTCTCGCTGAGTTTGTTGTTGTCAGTGGTTCAATAGCACTTATCGAGCTTGATGTCATCGTTTCTATATTTGTTGTTGAGTTCATTGTTGTCGTTGTTTGTACAGTCCATGTTGGGCTTGATGATGTTGTTCTATGGCTCTGCTCGGGTTGACATTGTTGATATATATGAGGCTCCTGCAGAAGTGAATGATATTAACGAAGACGTCTCTATGACCCTTTCCAGGCCGCTATGACCATCTATGTGTCTTTGTGGAGGTTGTTGTTATTAATTCCATTCTCTTTGAGGCTTTCATTGAACTACTAGTTATCATTCCTTGGGCTCTTAGGAAGCCTAACATTGTCAATGGTTCTCAAGCCTCAGTGGAAACTGTCAATGTTTCTGTTGCCATTGTCTGAGTGACTCATAACAAGCCTATGGTCGTTCTCTCCATGAACAATATCGGCTTGAGAAGTCAGCTAAATTATGTGGAACCCGTCATTCCCATTTGTGTTATGACGACTGATGCGCCAGCCAATCTAACCAAGTCCTACCATTGAGCCTATGGAGGTTAGGCTCAAGGCCGAAGGTACGAATGAAATTCCCACCTCCACAAGTGGCCTGAGACGCACGGGGATGCGTGCTCACCATAACGGAGCTTTATGGTGGGGTGGACTATGGGTTCTCCATATTGAGCGTCATATTGTCGCGTGCATTCGTGCTACTGTGTTACCCCCCAGCCATTGTTCATGCTCGTTGTTGCATTATTTTTGCAGGGAGTATCCATGTGGTTGCGCTGCATCGCCAATGATGCATTCCTAGTGTTTACTGCTCCTGCAGTGGTGTAGCCTTACTGTCGTATTTCTCTGTGTCGTACGGTTCCTATTGCGGTGTTGCCTTGTCGTCGTACTTCTCTGTTGTCGTGTTGCTCCTGTGTGGTGTTCCCTAGTTGATGTGCTTCGTGGATATGTTGCTGACATTGCCATGTTGTTTCTACTATCGTGTTGCTCAGAGGGCGTATTGCTACAGCTGTTGGATTACCTTGATGACGTGATGATTTGTCGATTGCATCGCTCTTGTTTCTCTCGGAATGGAAACATCACCTAAACCCCTCGTGCCGTCATTGTTCTATTTGTTTGATTGTGTAGTGCCGACACTGATTATGTAGGATTTCAGGTGTCCAACGGACTTCCTAAAAGTCGTGCTTAGACACCCTAGCCTTAGTGATTACGTGTGTATTCCCCTAAAGTCTGAATCTCGTGGTCGTCTGAGTAGGTGACCGAGTCATGTGCCGACCCCTGTATATGCTCACGCATTTCGTGAACAGTACATCTTCGGAATCTGAGGCACCAGTGACGCTATGTCCAGCACTAACCTGTTACGTGCAATTTGGTCGCCCAACGATCGGTCATGCAAATCAATGAAGAAACCCTGTGATCTACACGTGACAAGGCGAGACTTGCCTTTGTGATAAGGGATTTCGAATACGTCTCGAACCTGAAGGTATCGAGAATTTATGAGCGATATTATGATCTATACCTTTGGGACTAGCAAGAGTTGAAAGGTTCAATTCATTTATTGCTCACACCAGTGGATTCATTTGGAGTCATACGTACCATACTGATGGTTATGGGAATACCGTCGTGGACCCACCCATGGGCGGGCATTGGTGAAGTCCCTGGTACATGATTAAGAGGCTTTATGAACCCTGAATCCAGAAGGGCGCGCAGCATTATCTACTCTTTAAAGGTGCCACACTACTAGGTTGAGATGGTTGATCGTCTCGACCCATCGATTAATGTTGTTATTCCTTTGATGGAAGGTTTATCTTACCTTGGTGTCGTGGCGTAGATTCTTGGAACAATGGAAAACAATTTCGACCTTGAGTCAATAGTGGTGTTCCCAGTCATCTTTAAGTAGCATTGCTCACGCTAGAGCAAAACCCCTTATCCTTGATAGACGCTGTTAGAGACACCATAGTAATGTGAGCTGCCAGGTCAGGGCGTATGGCACCTGACTAATCAGGACGAGTTTGAAGGCTTACATATTCCGCCCATATGTGTGACTACTGAGTCATTGAATGGGATGTCTTATGGAAAGGCTCAGGACTATTACTTGTGGTGCGATATCAGTCACTCGCTTGTTTAAGTAACGACTTGGTCGCATGAAGTCGTCAATCCGAATGTGAAATCTATGCTAAGTGCATGCATCTATGACCCGATTTCAGCATTTACCTAAAAAGATTCCGAAAGGATGGAACCTTCGATGAGTGTGGGTTTCGGTTTCAGGACTCTTTTCACTTAGATCTCTGCATAAGAACTGAAAGTCAATTTAAGGGCATGTGACCTGTATTATTCAGAATTGACTTACTAGGTTGCTAATGACGATAGAACACTAGTGCCCATGAAGCACATATAACAGAACTAGTACTGGATACCCACGTTTTGGGTAAGCTACTGGTATAGACCTATGTGCCGGAAGCATCTGGTCATTTGTGTTTGAGTCGGCTTGTAATTCTCGAGAATTGTGGAACTACAATACCGGTGTGTCATATATACACTGCTTATTGTCAGGGAACTGAGGGGTGAAGGCGACCTTAAAACTTTTGCCCCCCCCCCCCCATCAGTCCCTACTAGGCACCCTAGTACCATTAACCACAATTGCTCAGGTGGAAGGTAGAAATTCAGTACCTAGAGGGTTCTATGGAAATAAAGTCCCATTTTGAATATAGTTGTTCGGTCGACAAGAACCTAGTATATTTATCTTAATGGGGAGGTAAATATACGGTAAAGTGAGTCGAGCTGAAGGATGAATAAAATGGAATACCCGACGAGGTTTCCAAGGGGACTTTTATGTGGTGCGATAAGATCACCTGTTTGACATCACCATGACACCCGAGGTGTCCCGGGGTCGGATGTGACCCAAGTGATGATTGATTGTTGTTAGGAACCCTCTCATTCCGTACTCGTCTGTGACTTTGAGATGAGGCGTACGGAAAGTTGCCTATACTCTTAGAAAGAGTCGTGGCTAGGCACCGAATTGCCGACTTACATTATATCGGATTGTAGTGGTCACTCTACCTCAAGTTTGACAAACTCTGTACACAAGCATGGGATACTCGATTTGAGACGAGTATGGCTTGTCATTCTCGGACAAATTGAATGTACTTGACGGAATTGTTCCGTGTTGACACGATTGATGTTCGTGGCAGATCGAACCCATGAGCTTCATCACCAAAATCTCCTATGTGATAGGAATTAGCATCCCAGTGTTCGGGGTGTACTACTCAAAGCCCTTGGAGGGCATGCGTGTAAATCTCCAGTGCGTCGATTGACAGACGGAGATAGATACATAACCTGGTTTAGGTTATTCGAGAGATGGCCAGTAGATCTTGCAGATTAAAGACTGTTTGGACGAGATGCGAACCTACTAAGAAGTCATACAGACAAGGCGTAGGCCTTAAGAACTTCGAACTGGTAATAGGCTTTTACTGAGAGTTATGCTCTTAGAAGGTGTCGATAAGCGCTGGAATTGTAACAGGCCAAATTCTTGATACTCCCGTGACACGGAGATATCGATCAAAATTGGTCTCGTGACGATTAAGCTCGAATTATCGCAAGAGCTTAGTGGGACTCTTGATGAACCCTGTAAGTCTGGCCTAAGGAAGCATTGTTAATTCCTCGATCGACGGGAGTCCGGTTGACGTTAAGCTCTACTATTTTGGGAAACCGATAGATGTGTCGGATTGGGAGGTCCAAGAGTTTAGTCGTAGTTGGACCGTGATATTGTGTTTGTTAGAGCACTAAGCGTGAACCTAGCATGAACCTGAGTTCACTTAGGAAAGAGGAGATCTCGTGAAGCGCAAACAACCCGCCCTGTTCAAGGATACTATTGTAATGGACAACTTGAATTGAATTCCGGGACGGAATTCTCTTAACGGGGGGAGAATGTAACATCCGGCAAAAATCGATATGTTTCCGTACGTAATTAGTATATGTAATTAACGGTTTAAGTGCATGTTTAATTTAATTGGATTAATTTAACTGGTGCCGTAGAGAATAGCAAATTCCCCATAAGATGCATAGGAATGCACACGTTTAATGATGAAGCATGATAGGATCATGTGCGAATAAACTTATCCAGTATGGACGTTGGTGATTACCCGGTAAAAATTAAATAAACGAAAAGGATCCCGGACACCCAGGATATAAAATAAAGGGTATTTTCACAAAATATAATGTGTTTTGGAACTCCAAAACCATAAGTGAAAGTTTCACATACAAATCTCCCGGTAACGAATAAAGGGCGCGTACCGCACCCGGTACGCATATAACTTATAATCTCACCCAACGAAAGCCTAATTAACCAACCAACACTTAAACTAGGATATGTTTAATGGTTATTAGAGGCTATTATAATGTCCAAATAACGCGTGATTAAAATCCGATTAAAACCCGACAAACCCCGAAAACTAAATATTTAAACATAACAAATAATACAAGATATTTTGTGGCAATGTGGGCCCCACTTGGCTTCAAAAAAATCAGCCAAGATCTTCCCCACATGACCAAATCTCTTTTGCTAGATATGGGATCCAAGTGTGAGGATATTAGGAAGATTATGTAAGATATGATGAAGATATGGAAGATTTGATAAGATTATATATAAGATATTGTGAGTACTTGCAAGATATACACAATCTCCATTTCCTTGATAATATCTCGGCCAAACACCCTCTTTAAAATCTATGCAAGATCACCCAAGATTACATATATCACATTCATATCCACACTAGATTTGCAAGAGATTTTCATGTCCTTTGAAGATTTATATAAATCCTTTTTTTTTGCTTCAAAACTTACGGCCAACCTCTCTTTGAAACACAATCTTTACAAAAATTTCATTAGTACATATGCATCCACATTTCAAGGGATTTAAATCCATGTTAGATTGCATATGATCTTTGAAAGATCATGAAGGATTATAAAGGGTCCATGTGAGAGCATACTTGATCAAACAAAGCAAATCTTCTTCTTCTTTTCTTCTTTGATGCCGTGAGGTTGCAAGAACACACACACAATTTTCTTTCAAGTTTTAACATCTCCAAATCACTCATAAACATCCATCTTCCAAACCCCCATTGTGTGTTTCAAGCTTGGAGCTTAACCACTAAGGAAGAACACACTAAACCCCATCATAATCAAGCATTGAAACCTTCCCTAGCCTTGTGCTAGTTGTAAGTATTCTTGATCATGTTTTGCCTTTAAAAAGTTTATGTTTATTAGCTTAGAGCAAGTTGTACAAGGGGTGAACTTGAATAAGCTTTTCATAAGAAAACATATGATTTTAAAGACTAAAATGGTGTTTAGTTAGTGCGAATAAATTGAAAGGCTAGTGATGGATGTTAAGTATTCTTGTAGTTTTTATTAAAATAATGAATACTTGAAGAAAAATAGTGATTTGGGTAACACTTGTTAATGAAACTTGGATGAACTTGAAAAGTGATTTTAATCGTCTTAACTTAAGGATATAAGACTTGTTAAAGTGGTAAATACTAGTGAACATACACATGTATTTTGTATAAATGTGTATTTTTATAAAATGGAGTTTTATAAAAATATGGACTTTTTCTAACATATGGATATATATAAAATACAAAGGTTTTTATAAAAATGTTAGACAAACTAAAACTTGGGAGAACTTATATAAAAATGAACACTTTTATATAAATGGGAATATAAAAGTGTTGGAACATTTTTGTATATAAGTTGTCAAGTTTTGTGTTAAAAATACAAAAGTGTTTATAAAAATTTCCAAGTAATATGTGTTGGGAATTAGAAAGTTGAATAATACTTCTAGAAAACACATATTGGAGGACTTGGAAAAAGATTAACTATATAATTACATATAAGTTAAGAAATCGGACTTGGACGTGTTAACGAACTAAGACGTAAAAGCGGACAAACGAGAAAAATATCATTACGTCAAGATGAGTAAAATATATTTTAAGGAGTTAAAATATATATAACTTGGGTGAAAAATTTACATAACACTTTCCTAAGTGTTGGAAAAATATTCGTGGGAGAAAATATAACGCAAATAATCTAACGATTAAAAACGTTAAACGAACGTATGGACTTAACGAGGAAAATACATATATATATATATATATATATATATATATATATATGTTCAGCTCGACGAAATTCTAGTATATTTACTTAATGGGAAAGTAAATATACGGGAAGGAAAAACCGAGACGAGTAAATAATATATATATATATATGTACACCGAACCGACGAGATCCTAGTATATTTACTTAATGGGAAAGTAAATATACGGTGTGGTGAGTCGAGTCGGGCGTTAAAAATATATTATCGAACGACAAGACCTTAGTATATTTATTTGAATGGGAAAATAAATATACGGTAACGTGAGTCGTGTCGAGCGGTAAGGATATTATATCGAACGACGAGATCTTAAGTATAATTATTTAATGGGAAAATAATTATACGTTAAGTGAAGTTGAGTCGAGAATAATATTATACAAGTTAATTAATATTCATGAAAGTATAAATGTAACTTGTAACAATGGTAATCCATCACCAACGGACCTAGGACATATGTTTAATTAGACGGGGAATTATATGTAAATGGTAGTGTTGGGAGTTGGGTGTACAACTTGCCGGAGAAGCACACGCTATAGACTTAGTGACTTACACGCACTAGGACGTTCGTAGGTGCTTGATCACGGACTTGCTATTCTCTGCTATTTGATTGTACGATGTACATCAGGTGAGTTTCACGGCCCCATTCTACTGTTTTAACTGGGGGAAAGATATGTTTGTTAAACGTTGTCACATGTTGAAATGTTTTCAAAGGTTAAAATGAGATAAGTGGTATGATGAGTTCTTGAGCAGTGATCGCCACTCGGGGTTGAGTCCTCTCTTCCGTAATCATTAATTCAGGAAAATGAAACCGAAGGAATATTTGGATAGTACTATTGGTGCCTGACAAGGCCCACCCCTAATCGATAGCGTCGATTAAGCATCGGCGTATGCCAGGGGTGCACGTATTCTGAAATTAAGTCGTTGGGTTCCGAGAAACGACTTGGAGCGGGGCATTGTTATTAGTCTTGGTTTGGTTATGGGGCTCAAGGGATTGCTCATCATCATAGTTTGTAGGAGCTAGCTACTCCTTACAAAGGCCACAAGTTGTGCAGGTTTCGCACATGTTGTAAAAACGGAATATCGATCGACAAGATCCTAGTATAATTATTTAATGGGAAAATAATTATACGGTAAAGTGAGTCGAGTCGATGGTTGTGAAAATGTTGTTGTTATGAAACTAAAACCTGTGAGCTCACCAATATTTTATATATTGACGTCTTTTTAAACATATCTTTCAGGTAACTAAGTGCCGAATAGATATGGGGCTAGTGCAGTGGAATTCGGGATATCGGATACTGGTCGGGGTTTCATTCAATGTTACCATCGGGTTGGAACATAAACAGAAATACCCCCACATTGAAACTTAATGTTCATCGTTTTATGTAATGCTTTGTGCAATATTGTAACGAGATACTCATTTTTGACATCCTAATAAATTAATCTTTCCTAATTAAATATAGTTTGTGTTAATCTTGACTTTGATATGCTTTCGAGCGTTGCGCCACGTGTTTCCGCCATTGGCGTGGTGTGACACATACGATTATATAAGCTATTTGTATATTTTAATTTTCAGATGGATCGTGATGATTGGATGTATAAACGAAGTCGTACTGATGCAGTTTATTTGGCGGGTGTTCGAAGTTTTATTAACGCCGCAAAAGCACATCGGGTGAATGTGGGAGATGAATTAATATTTTGTCCTTGTGCATCGTGTACAAATTTCGAGAAACATGATATTAAGGATGTAAATTATCATTTGATAAGATATGGTTTTATGCCTAGATATACTTGTTGGTCAAGACATGGAGAATCGCTTGCTAACCGTGGCACGCCGTCGTGCAATATAGACAATGATATAACTGATAATATATACGAACAAGATATTGATAAAGAAAATGACATTTTGAATGACGACAATGACAACTTTAATGACATGTATAATGATTTAGAGACTAATATTGGTGAGAACGAGCAAGAAAAATTAAGAAAGTTACTAGAAGATGATCAAAAACCATTGTATGATGGTTGTACAAAATATTCAAAACTTCATGCTGTGTTGAGGTTGTCTACCTTAAAGTCAACACACGGATGGACTGATAAGAGTTTCACAGATCTGTTGGTGCTATTAAATGACATGCTTCCAGAAGGTAACGAGTTACCACTTTCGTTATACCAAGCAAAAAAATGATGTGTCCAATGGGATTAGAAGTTAGAAGAATACATGCATGTCCAAACGATTGCATGTTGTATACAAAGGATTTTGAAAATGATCATATGTGTTTTAACTGTGGCGCGTCTAGGTATAAGCGTAAAAATGCAACAGATGAAGTTGATGATGATGTGTCGAAGAATGGACCACCGGCCAAAATGTTGTGGTATCTCCCAATTATACCTAGACTGAAACGATTATTTGCAAATAAGAATGAATCAAAATTGTTGCGTTGGCATTCAGATGAACGTATAAATGATGGAAAATTAAGACATGTGGCGGATTCACCTCAGTGGAGAACTATTGATAATAGGTATCCAGAATTTGGTAACGAGGTCAGAAACATACGGTTTGGACTTAGCTCAGACGGGATCAACCCTTTTGCAAATATGAGTAGTCGTCATAGTACGTGGCCGGTTCTTCTTTGCATCTACAACCTTCCGCCGTGGTTATGCATGAAAAAAAATACATAATGATGTCGTTGTTAATTCAGGGTCCGAAACAACCTGGTAATGACATTGATGTTTATTTGTCTCCATTGATAGACGACCTTAAAACTCTGTGGAGTCCCGGTGTCAACGTATATGATTCTTATAAGAACGAATATTTTGATTTGCGTGCCATGATTTTTTGCACCATAAGTGATTTTCCAGCATACGGTAATTTGTCAGGATACAGTACGAAAGGTAAACTAGCGTGTCCTGTTTGTGAAGATGACACTTGTTCGATGAGGTTAAATAATTGCAGAAAACACGTATACATGGGACATCAAAGATTCCTTCTGGACAGTCATGATTACCGGGATTGAACAGTGGAGTTTGATGGAAAAACTGAGCATGGAAAGGTAAGGAAAGAATTTGATGCGCTTTCACGAGTTAAAAATTTAAATGTCGTGTTGGGGAAAAGAAATAAAAGAAGTCCACCTTCACAAGTTAGAAAACGTCCTGAACCATTAGGTGTTTGGAAAAAGAAGTCTATCTTTTGGGATTTGCCGTACTGGAAGCATTTACAAGTTAGACATTGCCTAGATGTTATGCATATTGAGAAAAATGTATGTGAAAGTCTTCTTGGCTTATTGTTAAACATTCCCGGAAAAACTAAAGATGGGATCAATGTCCGCAAAGACATGCAAGAAATGGGAATACGTGAAGGTCTCCATCCTGTTATGCAACCTAGGGGTTTTTTTCTGCCACCGGCGTGCTATTCAATGTCAACAATTGAAAAAAAAAGTTTTGTGAATGTTTGCACAATATTAAAGTTCCATCCAGCTATTCCGCAAACATTAAAAGGTTGGTGTCGTTGAAAGACTATAAATTGCTTGGTATGAAGTCTCATGATTGTCATGTTTTGATGACACATATGATACCTATTGCAATTCGTGGATCATTGCCAGATAAAGTCCGACATACAATCACAAAACTTTGTTTGTTTTTCAACACGATTCATTCGAAGTAATTGATCCGCAGTCATTGGAAAGTTTACAAAAAGAAATTGTCGTCACGCTCTGTGAACTTGAGATGTATTTTCCGCCGTCTTTTTTTGATGTGATGGTTCACCTGGTAGTCCATATTGTGAGAGAAATTCAGGCTTGTGGTCCGGTGTTTCTCCGTTACATGTACCCTTTTGAAAGATACATGGGTTTTTTAAAAGGTTATGTAAGAAATCGTAATCGGCCAGAGGGTAGTATTATTGAAGGATATACTTCTGAAGAAGTGAATGAGTTCTGTGCAAGTTATTTGGATGGTGTAAAAAGTATTGGTGTTCCTCAATCTCGTCACTCGGGTAGACTTCAAGGGACAGGAATTGTTGGTATGAAAGAAATATTTCCAAGTTACGCTTCGTGGCAACCTGCACATTTTGTTGTCTTCCAACACACAACCTGTATTGCTCCTTACGTTAATGAGCACATGGAAACATTACGATCGAAATACAGGGGTAAAACAGCATATTGGTATGAAAAAAAACACAATGAAGAGTTTGTTAGATGTAAACAGCTTGATGAATAGTACTTAACACATCCAGCTTTTTTCATATATAAAAAACTTGAATTGAATGTTATTTGGCTATAAAACTTGAATATATATAAAAATGTTATTTGGCTATAAAACTTGAACAACAAATGGTAACTAATCAGTCAATTTTAGTTGTGTGATATTTAGGTTATATATATATATATATATATTAATTTTGTTGACAGTCTAATTACTAAATATGGTTGACAGTCTAATTAGGTAACTTCTCTTTAGAACCTGTTTGTCTTTTTCATAGTTGTCAAAGGCGTAAAGCGCACTCAAGGCGCTTTGGCACTCCTATCGCCTAGGCGAGAAGCGCAAATAAAGCGTGGGCCCGAGAAAAAAAAAAGCGCAAAATAATACAACAGTTTTGATCAGAAAAAAAAACAGTAATGTGCAGAAAAAAAAACAGTAATGAGCAGAAAAAAATAATACATCCTCTGATCAGAAAATATTAGTATAACCTTGGTTTTAAAATGCGTGATGCGCTCCGAAGCATTTTGATCCCAAAGCCGATGCGCGACGCGTAATGCGTGATGCGCACACATCACGTATACAACGCTTTTGTTATTTAAAAAATTATATATAGATAACATTTTAACTTGTTGAGTTTAAACACTAAAAATTTAGATATTCAAATAAATAAATGCAAGAAAAATAGCTTTAGTACCATGAAAAAAGTTCACTATAACCAAAATAAGCCTTGAACCCTTATGTGTACAAGGGCGCATTATGCGAGCGCATCAGGTGCGTATTATGCACTTTAGAGCGCATCATCCTCGCATCACGTAATAGCTGCGCATCGCATCCCCTTATGCGATCTCATCAGCGCATCGGGCGCATCACGCATTATGCGCGCATCATGCGCGCATTTTAAAACCAAGAGTATAACTGATCTATATGATCAGATAACAGCACAGTTGTCAAAGATTAGTATACTCTGATCAGAAAAAATAATACATCAGCAACACTTTGATCATAAAACAATAAAAAACAGTAATAAAAAAATTGGTAGAAAACAATAAAAAACAGCAATAAAAACAGTATTACTGATGCATATAACTGGAAAAAAAACAGTAATTAGCATAAAACAATAAAAAAACAGTAATAAAAAACAGAAAAAAAAAACAGTAATTAGTTTTAAAAAAAAAAAGATGGTAAAGGATAATAGTTTTAAAAAACAGTAATAAAAAACAGAAATAATACAACAGGAATGATCAGAAAAAAAAAAACAGTAATTAGTTTTAAAAACAGAAAAAACAGTAATTAGCAGAAGATATGATTAGGCGATAATTTGGTTAAGGATATTATTATTTTTTTAAAAACAGCTTAAAAATGGTAAAGGATAATAGTTTTAAAAAAAAGATGTCGTTGCCTAAAGAATACATCAGCAACACTTTGATCATAAAACAATAAAAAACAGGAAAAAAAAAATAGCAGAAAATAATAAAAAACAGTAATAAAAACAGTATTACTGATGCATATAACTGGAAAAAAAACAGTAATTAGCATAAAACAATAAAAAAACAGTAATAAAAAACAGAAAAAAAAAAAAAAACAGTAATTAGTTTTTTAAAAAAAGATGGTAAAGGATAATAGTTTTAAAAAACAGTAATAAAAACAGAAATAATACAACAGGAATGATCAGAAAAAAAACAGTAATTAGTTTTAAAAACAGAAAAAACAGTAATTAGCAGAAGATATGATTAGGCGATAATTTGGTTAAGGATATTATTATTGTTTAAAAAACAGCTTAAAAATGGTAAAGGATAATAGTTTAAAAAAAAAAGATGTCGTTGCCTAATTTACCTAGGTTGGAAAAGCGACCTAGGGTCGCTTCTAGGAATTCTGTCGCCTAGGCGCCCTGGGCGATCGCCTTTGACAACTGTGGTCTTTTTGAGAATCAACATTCATTTTATGCTTCTGCATAGAACATGCTAGATATATGTATCTTTCTCATGCTTTCTTATATATATTAGGTTACAAGGCATGTAGTTCAAAAGTCCTAAGGCAATGCCAAAGCCAAAGCAAAACGAGCAAAAGGCAAAGGTAAAGAAAAAAGTGGCCAAAATTCCAAGGAATGATCACCAAATACAAGCCAACAAAGTCAAGTTACACTTGAACAAGATAGCATTGAGAACCGATACGTGGTATTCGGCAACGAAAGATCAACTAGGTGCACGCATCAAGTATGACTGGGCTACCACATTTCCTTTTTCAACAAGTGAAAATTTGTTTCCTACCCAACTTCATACCTATATTGAGGTTGAAGCGATTTTAGCAATGCTCGTCAACGACTGGGTTGATCTCACCATTATGTTTTGGTTTACTTCGTAAGTTGTTACTACTATAAACATTGTTTAGATTTAGCTTAAACATTCAGTTTATCATATATTATTATTTCTTGATTTAAGGTACTTATATGAGGTGTCGAAAGCTAAAGAACTCAGCCGTTGCGCTTTCTTTAATGTGAATTCAATCACTGGTGATATGTGTGATAACAATCCTCAAATGGTTAAAGATCACATGGTGGAAATGGTGAAAAAGCACAATACTAAAGACATTGTTTTTGCACCACACTTAGCCGAGTAAGTATATTTTAATTACTTTTCCTTTATTTTATTATTACAGTTTACCTAACTATTCAATAACTTTAATTTTGCAGCAACCATTGGTCGCTGTTCATAATTGCCCCACGTATACGGCAAGTATATATATTGGATTCTACATTCTTAAGGGGCGATAAGAACCGTACTCACTATCGGCTTTCGGTTCTAATTAGTAATGCTTTAGGCTCAGATTTATCATATAACATGGTCCATGTATGTTTTCTTTTCTATTTCTTACTTGTTTGATTTTCTTAATTTTTATTTTAAATAATAATAAATTGTTAAATTATGTAGTGCAAGCAACAAAGGAGCGGTTGGGAATGTGGATACCTGGTAATCCAATATATGTTCGATTTTGTCAAACTTTATGAAGACCAATTTCCCCAACGAGTAAGTAATTTACTATTTCTTAATTGTTTGATATTTTTTTTTTACTACAAGTAGACTAATATGAGCTTTAAGTTGAGTTTTAATTTTGAACTCAAAATTTAAAATCTTGTTTTTTCATTTGAATTAAAGCTTTTGTATGAAATGCGAGTTCTTGCTTGATGTCCCGGTTTCTTGTTCAACATTAGTGTATTAGTGTACTCATTGTTCCACATTTTCTGTCCTTCGTCCCGGCCTACATGGGCTGCCTACTTTGGCAATGAATCCATTTGACATAATAATTATGACCGTAGCGATGTCGGGGATCAATCTGTTTCATAAAGAAGTAATTTTATATCACTAAAATCAAATGGCTTAGTGAGGTTAACTATTATGTTAAAGTTGACAAGTAATATTTTGGAAATGTAAACTTTTGGCAGAAATAGAGCCAAATTTGTTTTGATTTTGTATAATGTTAATGTTGACCTCAAAAGTCAAATTCTGCAAATGTGAAATGATATGTAGTAAATTTGATTTGTCTTACGTATGCTTCAAAATTAAAATGTAGGTTATTGCTTTATGTCTAGTGCATAAAGAGTATGATTTTTAAGGTCAAATCTTGTTATTTTGTTAATATTGGTTTGCTTTGTATGTTATAACTTAACTTTTTTGTATTTACTTTTATCTTAGATGTGGAACGACACCAATTTCGCCACGGAACAAGAGATTGATATTCTAGTAAAGAAGTTGATTCCTAGTTTACTTAGTGAGTTAGATATTCCTATTTAAGCTTTAGACATTGATTTTAGCCTTTTGAAAACTCGTTTGATTAGTTGTCGGATGAATGTGTATTTAGATGCTAGATTAACTTTGTATTTTCGGCTTGAATGTGTATTGATCAGTTTGAACAAGTTTGGAATGATGTATTGGGCCAATTGAATTATTGCCCAGGTTTCCAGGTTTAGGTCGCGTAATCAATATGCTGGTTTAATTTAAATTGTGTCAAAGATGGGGTTATACTAAAAGACGGGGTCGAGAGCATATAAAAGACCTGGTTTTAAGACGGGGTTTAGAGCAAAAAGACGCGGTCAAGAGTATATCAAAAGACGGGGATCAGCAAACCCCATCTCTTGCTAAATGACCAAAAGACGCGATGGTTTAAGGCGAGGTTGTAAACCCCGTCTTAAAGGCATATTCACCCCGTCTTTTGCCCATCTTTTGTACTAGTGGTAGGTGATTTATTATATATGTTTTTAAACCTACTATTACATATATGAATTGCCCATGTTCATGTGCTATAACGATATGTTTAGTATTAAAAGAGGTTGAGATTTTTTTTAATCTGCTGGGAACGCAGCATGAGAGCCCCTTTTCGTAGTATAAACATTATAACAACTTTCTTTAGCATTAAAAGTGGTTGAGACTGTTTACTTCTTGTATCCTTTTTTATTAAATCATATTAGATTTTTTAAACCCGAGACACTCGCGGGTAATCAGCTAGTTAAAATATAGATTAAACTACCTTCTTTATTATTTTCACAAGGGGACCATTTATTAATTATTTCGTGTTGGACTAGGATTCCAATAAAACGCCAACTAGCAATCGAATCTTGGCTTCAAGCACAATACTAAATTTTCGCTTTTAAAATTATAAAAGTTCGAATCCACCAATTAATCTTCACTTTAGCCAAATTTCATCTCTATATGGCCAACAACGGCCTTAAGCTAACCATATTATTCCTATTCATCATAACATATGAGTATTGGTCCAGTCATGTGCAAGTAGTTGACTTCACCGGTCCAACACATATTGTTAAAGATGTTTTCATACTCGCTGGCCAAAGCAACATGGCCGGTCGGGGCGGGGTGATCGACAAAAACTGGGACGGGATAATCCCACCAGAAGTCAAACCCCGCCCCGGAAAGATATTACGATTGGGTGTTAATATGAGATGGGTGGATGCACACGAACCACTTCATGCGGATATTGATGTGAACAAGACTTGTGGGGTGGGGCCTGGGATGGCGTTTGCGAATGCGGTGTTGAGAGGTGATCCTAGGCGGTTTCGGGTTGTTGGGTTGGTGCCATGCGCGATTGGAGGGAGTGGGATTGGAGAGTGGTCGCGTGGTGGTAGACTCTATCAAGGGTTGACTACGAGGGCGGCCGCGGCGGTGGAAGGTGGTGGAGAGATTAGAGCGGTGTTGTGGTTTCAAGGGGAGAGGGATACGTTGAATATAAGTGATGCTGAATTGTATAAAGAGAGATTGAGGAAATTTGTTATTGATTTGAGAACTGATTTGAAGTCTCCTTTGCTACCCGTTATTCAGGTATGTATGTTCTACAAGAACAAAATAAGGGGTGTAAATGAGCCGAGCTGAGCTTGACTGGGCCCAAGCTCGACTCGAATATAAAATCCAAGAGCTCGAGCTCGGCTCAAAATAATTTTAGAACAATTTTAAAGGAGCTAAAAGCTCGGCTCGCCAATGTTAAATAGTAGGTATAATATAAATAAAATAATAATAATATAAAATTTGTTTGGGCTCGAGAGCCTAAACGGTCTTTGCTCGAACTCGGACTCGATAACTAAACGAGTCATTTTTCAAGCTCGAGCTCAGGTTCGTTAAGGCTCGGCTCGTTTGAGTCTTTTACCGATCTAATCCAGAGTAGCTCTCGAGCCGTTCAAATCAGGGGCGTAGCTTTTAAAGGGCGGGGAGGGGCGGCCGACCCCCCGAATTTTCGCGCAGAAGTTCCGATTATATAGTATTCGTATAGAAATTTTTGGTATATAAGGTTTCGACCCTCCGAAACTGGTTTTCGACCCCCGAAACTTGTAACTTCCGACCCCCCGAAATTTCGGGTCAAGCTTCGCCACTGGTTCAAATCATTTACACCCCTATTACAAATTGTATAGTTTGTTCGTTGGTAAACGTGATTGGTTCTTCTTCTGGTCATTGGTTTAGTCGGTCAACGTTATGGGTCAATGGTTAAGCTTAGATAGACTTAAATTAGCCAATGGTTTAATTAAAGTTTAAACTTTAAACTTAAAGGAGGGTTTTAAAGGTCGCTTAAATCGGAAAACTTTAACCGCAAAATAATTAAAGAAAAATCCATTTAACATGTGCTAGCACGATGCGCACGCGGTGGATGAATGGTCAATTAGTTTGGTAGGTTTCTTGTTTGTATTATAGTTTACCAAACGAGTTAAATAAATGTATAGATGTGTATCATGTTTTAGAATATGTATACACTAGATTATACCCCGGGAGCGTCCCGGGTTGATAAATTTAATATGATACATCAATTTTACATATAAAATAGACTGATGTATAACTCTAATATTAATATCTAACCTAAAACAAATTAACAATGTACAACTCCAATGCTAACACCTAACCTAAAAGAATGTAGAACTTTAATGTAACTCTAATATTAACACATATCCTAAAGACTAAACAAATGTACAACTCTAACATACTAATATTGATACCTAACTTAAAACAACGTACAACTTTATTAACCTATTCGGCGCTGGTTGAAAATTTTTTTTCATATATACTGATTTAAACATAATTAGTGACTTGTCTATTCATGATTAATGATTTACCTGAACACTTTGTATTTTTTTCCTGTATGATCAAAACCCCACAAAAAATAGTCGTTTTTTTCTCCGTTTTTTATATAGCACTATGGTACTCGTTGGAAAGATAATAAAACGCTCGTTAATTTGGTGTAATTTTTTTCTTTAAAAAATCTCGTATATTAAAGATATTAACGTTTAAAAATTATGGGAGGAAACATGAGGGTGAAAAATCCAATTTTGTTTTTAAATTATTTTTTTCCTAAAATATCTCAATGCCACATGGGATGACACATGTCACACTCAAAGAAGAGAATGCATCTTTGAGTGCCATGTCATTAAAATGGCTTTGGTTTATTATATGTATAGATATGGTGACTAATTGCGGAACCAATTTTAACTAAAGATTTCTATAAGCGTTTAGACATTTGTATGTAGTCTCTTGGGTGTATATAGTAAGAGCAGGAAAGAGAAGCGGTTACTATAACATGACCGTTTTATTTTACTTTTTAACGACTAATGTTACCCCACTCTGTTTCATGCCAAATTAATCCAAATTACACTGATGACCAAGTTTGAACCTGAGACCTCCCTCTAAGAGGCATAAACCTCTACCAAGTGATTTATCCTCACATTGGCTGTCGTTTAATTTATCATTGTTAAAACAAATAGATATATACTATACAATTAACATGTATAGGTAGTATTGTTTAGATGTAATGGGGAAGAGAACAAATGGACTTTAAGTACAAAATAACGTTAACATGTACAGGTAGTGTTTGTTTAGATGCAATGGGAGACAGAATCCTTTCTTTCTCGTCCACTCAAGAGATACCTCAGAACTAAGAAGAATGGCAGCCTTGTTACGCAACTGTCAGACTACGTTTGGATTAGGATCAAAGGAGAAAGGTATGATTTTAAGAAGATAAAGATTGGGAAATAAGATAAAGAGGAAAGTTGAAAGAAATAGAAAAGTTTGTTAAATATTGGGTTAATTGATTTAATAAGTATGGAGTAGTAAGTATATTAGCATTATAGTGGGTTATGTAAATGTTTAAATTAAAATTAGTATTGAGTTAGTATAAATAGTAAGTTAATGTAGATGTTTAATCATGTTAAGTTGAGTCTTAGAAAGGACAAATGAACCAAAGGGTAAAAGCTTATAAGAAAAGAATTTGAGTCATGGAAAGGACAAATGAAGATCAAGGAAGGTAGTTGTTTGCTCAACCAGAAGACCAAACATCGCAGCCAAGTACTTGTTTATGCAAGTTCATACGGTCGAGGGACAAGGTCGCCAGAATGGTTGAGCTAGGGCCTAGGGGGCTAATATTAAGAATGTGAAGAAGATAAAACACAATTAATTCTAACAGAAGATTATGAACCCGCTCTACTACTATTATTGACTTTATACAAACAAGAATTTTCCGGGTATGAAGAATGGTTAATTGTGGACCTTTGTTCATGGGTAAGATGGTGAATAAAGTACAAACTACATGTTGATGGTTGGTCAGATAACATAGGCCAGAATAGTTCGGATGAGTACACAGAAGCACTAAAAACGATGACAAGAGTTATTCGAGATCTACTAGTATGCAAGATACATGTCAAATGGATCAAAATCCAAAATTAGAGGGGTGGCTGTTGGAATAATTAGGATTACAAAAAAAATGAGGAGTGGTTTTAAGAAAAGAGCTAACTACGTCAATAGTACTTATGGTTTATAAAAAGTAATTTCTTAGAGTAATAACTTTATTTTTTAACATGTTAAAGGTTTATAGTTTCAGTTTTGTAACATGTTTAGGTACTAAGGTCAACTCCATTAGTTTTTCTAGTTAAGTTTTGATGAAGTGACTAAAATGTTCAAGAATAACTAGATGGATCATTCTTGCAATTAATTTTATTTAATTACAAAGATAATTTTTGCAATTTATTGAAACTAGAATTATCTATTAATATTATTAAATTTATTTTTTTTTAAATTTTATCAATATAGTAAATTCAATAATTATACTATATACGTTAATATATGTACTTTTTATAAAACAATACTTGTTTTGATTATCAATCATAACCTGAGCCTTGAATAACCACCATAAGTTAAACGTTGGGTGTGCATGTTTATGCATCACGGTTTTTTACTCACAACTGATTTGGTATACATATATGTTAATATGTACATTTTTGTATATATATATATAATATGACAAGTATTTTCTGAACATGTTTGAAGTCATATTGTGTATATATGTTTTCTTTTAAGATTTTCTTTTTAATTATAGGTTGCTTTGGCCTCTGGTGAAGGACCTTATATAGAAATAGTACGAAAAGCTCAATATGAGATCAACGTTCCAAATGTAATAACGGTGGATGCGAAAGGACTCTTACTACAACCAGATGGGCTTCACCTTAGCACCCATGCCCAAGTTCGGGTTGGGAAGATGTTGGCTCTTGCTATGCTTCAATCCCATTGTGCTAGCTAGCACTTGATTATATGTGAATATCATCAACTGTTCCGTGTGATCATGTTCTTCGAAATGTACATGTCTAATTTTGTAACGTGCACATATGTAAATTTACAATACACCTCTAATCATAAGTTTATAAGTTGTTCGGCATTATACATATATCTATAATATGTTTTTGAAATGGTTGTTCAACATTGTGCATATGTGTACATTAACAAAACCATGATTAAAACCACCATCTACTTCATTATACATAATTACATTATTGTAGGCATAATACATCCATCAATGTATACGTATTTACATATATTATCTTCTTTGAAATTGAAATCCTATGAGATCATTTACTATCTTCATTATTTTATAATCCATATTGCAACTAGAGAATTATTAGGATTGAAGAACAAATATGTGCATATAACACCATATTCCTGAATTCTGGCTAACCACCTCACGTCAAACCATAATTAACACCATAAACACTCTTTTGATAAAAAGAGAATACCAAAATATCTTGTCCAACAATATATTTGGACAAACAATCACCACAATGTACTGCGATTAGGATAGAGATAACTTATTGTTTTGGTAGTGGAATTAGGTAGTAGTGTGGTGGTGTTGGTGCATGAGGTCGACAAACCATATATTTTTTTTCTTATAATCAATGTGGTGTTGCCATGGTTCTAATTTTAACCAAGTTAATGGTGAAGATTGAGGCGCCAATGAAGATGAAAAAGGATGTGGGAGATATATCAGCTGTAGGATGTCCGTGGAGTCACGCTCTATTATTTGATTTTGACTGAAGTGATCAAAGAACGTGTCAGTGAGTTCCTTCAGGCTGTCTATCTTGCCATTGGGTAGACTGTCAAACCATGCTCGCGCAGCACCTGTAAGTGTTTGCGCGAACATGTGGCACCATGCTGGCAAAGTCCATCCTGCGCACTTCCCTGCCACTTCAAAGCTTAGTAGGTGGTCATCAGGGTTGCCTGTGCCGTCAAACTTTCCCAAGTAGCTCGGGATCTTGGTTCTTGGTGGCAGTGGGGTGAGTGCAATGCACGGAGTGAATATGGATTTCTCACTGAAAGATGGAGGATAGTATGGTTGCGTGAGGTCGTCTTCAACGGTCAGTAAGTGTCCTTGATCAACAATGTTGGTCAGGGGCTGTCTTATGTCACGGTGAAAACGACTTTGTGACTCGTCAGAGTCCTCCCTCCATGTAGGGTTAGTGGTGTGGTTGCTCTCGCCATTGGGTCCTGCGGCTCTGGATGGCCCCTTAGATACAGTAACGGACCTTCCTTCGCTGTAGGAGTGTTGGCGGGTGGTTTCTCTGAGCTGTTGTTCTTTAAGTCTCTGTGTATAAACACGTTTCAGAGCTTCCTTTTGCTGGGCATACCACACCTCCGGACTAACCATCAGCGTGACATGACCAGTTGGGGAAGTCTGGTTGTTATCTGTAGCAAAGACAAAAGATGTGGTTTGCCTAGTCTTTAAGGACGTAGGGGCATTATGACCAGCATCTGTGATGTTTAGCTGTCCTTCTTGGGTGTCACCAAGCTGGCCGGTGCTTGCCTGAGCAGTGCCGGTGCTTGAAGTTACCCCTAGTGAAAGAAGGTGGCAGAGGTAAAGAACTCATAGTTGGTTTTGTATAAAGATAGAAGTTTTTTAAAGATTGTTGTTCTAACACGCTTAAATTACGGATGGTGCCAATGAAGAAACACGGATATAACAATCTATAATACAAGCACAATAAAAGATATATTTCTTATTGATGATTGCTGGACAGTTACAAAGACTCAGACACAGATTGTTATAGCATTTCGACTATAATCTATCTTTCTCAACTATTGATAATTCTCTAAGCATTTCTCTGCCAAGTATCGAATGAATCCTTCTCCTATGGGAGGAAGGGTATTTATAGGCCTTCGAGATCCTCTGTGATTGGCTGAATTGATAATGACACATGTGTTGTACGATCGCAGGCCACGATCATTGTGGGCGCTAGCGTCCTGCGATTGGTCCACGTGTCTTGTGTATGTCCTTTCTGTCCTTTTTAATAGTCCTCGTACCTGCAGGTGATCATGGGGCAGGGAATAACGGCCTCTGATTGGCCACATGTCCCTTTCATTTTCGGATAGCAGGTGACATGCATGAGGTGGCGCGTGCCGGCTTCTAAATTGTCTAGTCAACATTCCCGCTGACGTGTTGAGTAGATGTGGGGTCGTACGCACGCGCGGGTACATATTTCTTCAAAGACAATACCTAAATATCTTGTCCAACAATATACCTGGACAAACAATTATCACCACAATGTACTGTGATTAGGATAGAGATAACTTATTGTTTTGGTAGTGGCATTAGGTAGTGGTGTGGTGGTGTTGGTGCATGAGGTCGACAAGCCATATTTTTTTTATACTCAATGTGATGTTGCCATGGTTCTAATTTTAACCAAGTTAATGGTGAAGATTGAGGGGCCAATGAAGATGAAAAAGGATGAGGGAGATATATTAGCTGCAGTTTCTTCTCCAATTTGCCGACTATGATCATGTTCCAAAATATATATGGAAGCTTGGAGAACCCTAGCGGCCAGGTTAAGTCTTCCCTCCGAATGCACTATTTGGTTTGTGATTTGTGATTTGTGATTGCATGTACTGCTGAAAAAATGAGATGGGTTATCTTACGGGGAAAATCAGTTGGTGACGATGAAGATGGGCGAATGTGGCGATGGTAATTCCCGAAATAGTGGTGGTAGCCGATTGTGATGACCAAAGATTTATCAAATCGGGGGGAGAGAGAGAGAGAGAGAGAGAGAGAGAGAGAGAGAGAGAGAGAGAGAGAGAGAGAGAGAGAGAGAGAGAGAGAGAGTGATTGTTAAATAGTGAGTGGAATATTTTAATCAAGCTTTTAGACTATAAATATAAAAAATAAAAATATTTTAAAGTGAAGTTGATATTTGTGTTAATCCACAATAACTAAAATAGGAGTTTACTCTATTTTAAAATTAATTCGCTTTTGCTTTTCTCGTAAATAGTTTTTTATAAAAACAATAAATAAACTATTTTTATAAATTCAAAATGCTTCATTATCATTACGGCTTGGCAGATTTGGAAAGCATGAAATGAGAGGATTTTTTCCAACAAAACAACTAGGGGAAGGGGATTGTGGAGGATTGAGATAGATGGATTTCTTTTGACGTTATGTAATTGTGTGGTGTTGCCGTTCTAATTTCCGTCTTGGGAGTTAGTCCGTTTTTGTGTTGAATGAAAATCAATTTTCAAAAACAATAAATTCAAAATGCTTTAGATCACGTGTATTTCTTTTGAGATATTTAAGGGGACCATTGTTTATCTTTTGTTGTACTAGAATTCCGGTATACTGCCAACTAAACCATTAAATCTTGGCTTCAAACTCAAGACAAAAATTGCTTTCGCAAATATTAAACAACAAAAATAATATCTATCCACCAATTAATCTTCCTTTTTCTTAAAATTTCCTCAACTTTATTATGGCCAATATTGGCCTTAAGCTATCCATTTTATTTCTTTTCATCATAACATGCGAGTATTGGTCTACTTCCTTCACTAATACTTCTACCGTTCCAACCTACGTTACCAAACATGTTTTCATACTCGCTGGCCAAAGCAACATGGCCGGTCGGGGCGGGGTGATCGACAAAAACTGGGACGGGATAATCCCGCCAGAAGTCAAACCCCGCCCCGGAAAGATTCTAAGATTGGATGCTGATATGAGATGGGTGGATGCACATGAACCACTTCATGTGGATATTGATGTGAACAAGACTTGTGGGGTGGGTCCAGGGATGGCGTTTGCGAATGCGGTGTTGAGAGGTGATCCTAGGCGGTTTCGGATTGTAGGGTTGGTACCATGCGCGATTGGAGGGAGTGGGATTGGAGAGTGGTCGCGTGGTGGTAGACTCTATCAAGGGTTGACTACGAGGGCGGCCGCGGCGGTGGAAGGTGGTGGAGAGATTAGAGCGGTGTTGTGGTTTCAAGGGGAGAGGGATACGTTGAATATAAGTGATGCTGAATTGTATAAAGAGAGATTGAGGAAATTGGTTATTGATTTGAGAAGTGATTTGAAGTCTCCATTGCTTCCTGTAATCCAGGTATGTATCTTCGAATTGTATAGTTTGAATTCCTATTAGATTGATTTAAAGTTGTCATTATCTCCTTCATTCATACAATTGAAATTACCAAATAGTTTTTACAAGTGGGTGGCTGGTAAACGGGCAACAAGTTGCGCCGCTACACCCTTTTGAATAGCAAAACCTACTCTATTAAAAAAAACCCTTTGACCTTGGCCTTGGGAGAGTTACTATGTATCACCTGTTTACTCTAAAGAAAACGATAAGGGTATAAAGTACAAGCTTATATGGTCAAGCGTAAGATACTAAGACGTTAAAAGAAAAAACAAACAAACAAACAAACAGGCTAGATTGTTTCTTGGTGGATGATATAGCTGGTCAACATAGTGAGTCAATGTTTCCCTATCGGTTAACTAACGGTTAAGTTTAGCTAGAGTTGAATAAGCCAATGGTTAAAAAAAAAAAAAAAAAAAAACGAGGTTATGCTATGTGTAATGGTTTAAATTGTTTTGACTTACGTTATAAAATGAGTTTAAATTAGTGTTGCATGGTCATGAGTTCTCAATCACTTTTTTTTCATTTTTAGTGTTTAATGGATTTACAAGTTTTCATTACACACTCATTAAAATAATACTTAAATAAAGTAATTTAAAAAAAAAAAAACGACAGATTTGATTGGTTGAGAGACTTGGGCCCCCAAACTTCCTCCTTCGCAAGCGTCATCCGCCTCATGCTGCCAGATTTCGCGTCCGGTAACGCCTTAGGTGTGCTGGTACTTAGGTGTAAAGCTTTGTTATTTAGGAAAAAAGAAAATAGGCTAGATTTGTTCTTGGTGTGGTTTAGTTGGTTAACGTTTCTATCGGTCAACAGTTGTTTAAACTTGAAACAAGGGTTTTAAAGCATGGGGGCTTCCCTGGCCGTCTTTTATTAAATGCGTTTACATTGTTGATAAAAAAAAAGAAGAAGAAAAGTAGCTTAAAATTGTATGTAACTTTAAGCGCAAAATATTAAAGATGGATATTTATTTATTCAACATGTGCTACACGATGAGCACGCAGTGGATGGAGGGTTCACGAGTTTGGTAGGGTTCTTTTAGTTATCATAGCTGGTTACCAACGAATATTTAAATTAATGCATAAATTAAAAAATTAGAATGCATATTTGCAATCAATTTCAATCAATTATCACACTTCAACCATAAACAAAACGCTCTCTACTATGAGCCGCCGGAACCCTATTCCGGAAAAGCTCCAAGGGCAGATCACAAAATTCTTCATCTCCAACCTTCCAGATAAGTGTAGTGGCAAAGATCTGGCTGAGTTCATTCGGCCGTTAGGGATTATTTTCGATGTTTACATTGCGAGGAAGAGGGATAAGAATGGAGTTCGATTTGGTTTTGTTTCATTGGTGGATGTTAAAGATACGACGGAGATGGTTAATAGCATCGGTGGAATTCGTATGGGAGATTTTCGTTTACGTGCCAACATCGCTAGATTCACCTTAGAGGAGGGAGAGATCCCGCCTCCTCCAAAAGTGAATAGGAGTTATGAGAAGGTGGAACGTAGAGAGGACAAGAAGGATGATCTTAGGCCGGGACCATCAACGTTCATGCATGGGGGACGTTCTTTCCAAGATACGTTAACGGGACGGCATAAGGAAAAGGTGGTACGTGTGAACGATGGGATTGATGGTTTTTTTGAATCTCAGGGAAGGGCTCTAATCATGAGGATGCTAGATTTGGAGGCTCTCAAGAATATTCATGCTATTCTCAAGTCTATTACTAAGGAGGAAGGTTTTGTCCAATATTTGGGTGGGTTATCAGTAATGGTTACCTACAGGAATAAGGAGGTGGCACAGGGGGTACTTACGGGTGCTAAAGAAGTGTTGGGCAGATTTAACTCTGTGTCGGTTTGGAGCGGTCAATCTTTGGCGTTCGAAAGGTTGGCATGGCTGAAAATACATGGGATACCTCTACAGTTGATGCATGAAGATGTGTTTCGTTGTATAGGGGAGTTGTTTGGGAGGATCGTTCATAAACCTCCTAGATCGAATGATGATGAGGATCTATCGTATGATTATATGGGGGTGTTGGTTGGAGAAGGAAAAAGGATAGCGGAACAAGTTGTGGTACAGTGGAGGGACAGGAGGTTTCGGGTTTGGGTGTCGGAGGAGGCCGGGGACTGGGTTCCGGCCTTCAACGATAAAAATTCTGATCGTAACACTGGTGAGGAAGAAGATTTTGATGCGGGCTCTCCGGGTAATAATGATTGCGAAGAGGAAGAGGGACTTGAAGATGAGGATCAATTAGTGGATAATGGGCATGGTGGTGAGAAGTTGGACGACGTCAACACAGTGCCGGTCAATTTGGACGGTGCCGTAGAGATGGAAGAGCCGGTCACTGTGGTGCCGGTGATGTCAAACCCAATTATGGAAACTAGTAATGGTGACTTTAATGATGAGATTATTAAGGAAGGGGTAGTTAATGCGGAATTATTTAAGGAAGGGGATTTTAATGAGGTTTTTATCCCTGGGAAATTATTTGATTTTGATAGGGTTTTAAATGATAATGAAGAGGGTGATTATGTGCTAAAAATAAATAAGCGAAAGAAAAAACAACTGGGTTCAAAAGATGTGGGCCGAGATATATTCCAGTACTCTAGTAGTCTGGAAAAGGCTAAAGAGATGAAAAAGCCCAAGAAAAGGGGGCAGGCGGACAGGATTGGCCCGGTTAATTTAGACGGCCCAATTGAAGATTTGGTGGGACTGTCCGATGGATTACTAAATAAGGAGGACCAAGATGTGGACTTTGAAACCCCAAATTCTTTCGCTGTGCTGAATAGTGAGGAGGAAGAGATTATACGCGAGGTCAACAGTGTGGTGGATGGGAACAAAGAGCAGGTTATTAACAAGACAATTCATATGGGAAGTATGCTGGGGGCTAATTTACATGACCATAGGGACCTGGTTCAAGAGGCGATTTCAAAAGAAGGGGTACAAGCGGGTGCCAAATGAATTGTTTATCCATCAACATTAGGGGGATGAGGGATGGGGGAAAGGCTAGCTGGTCTCGTGGTCTTCGGAAAAGGTATGGTGTTGATTTTCTTGGGTTACAGGAATCACATGTTTCTGGATTATCTAGACGGGAAGTGGGTTCTTTTTGGGGTGACGGGGGTTTTGATTTTGATGTTATTGATGCTGTGGGAAGATCGGGGGGTATTGTTAGTATGTGGAATCCAAAATTTTTTCGGAAAACGGCTCTTATTAAAGGGCAGAATTATTTGGTTACCAGTGGTGTTTTAGTATCGGATGGTTCTTGTTTGAATATTATTAATGTTTATGCGCCGCAACGAGCCGGCGCTAAGAAGAGATTATGGGACGAACTAGCGAGGACTGTTAGACAATGTCAAGGTATGGTTGTCCTGCTGGGTGATTTCAATGCAGTGCGGTTTCCAGAAGAGCGAAGAAATTCGAGTTTTAATCAGGTCATTGCTTCGGACTTTAATGGTTTTATTGATGATTTGGGTCTGATGGAATATGTGATGAGGGGCTTCAGGTTCACCTGCATGACTGGGAAGGGTATTTATCATAAACTTAGCAAAATTGATCGGTTTTTCGTTTGTCAGGAATTTTTTAATAGATGGCCGACTGCGTGTCTTAGAGCTTTGAGGCGGGAAAGATCGGACCATAATCCCCTGCTACTTACGGTTGTTGACACTAATTATGGTCCTAAACCATTTAGGTGGTTTAACTCTTGGCTTTGTAGAGAAGGGTGTGAGAAGATTATTGTTGATTCTCTTGATAATTATGTGGCTCATGGCTTACCAGATGAGGTGGTTAATTCCAAACTACATCATCTTAAGCAGGTCCTAAAAGGGTGGTGGAATGATAAGTTAATCTCTGAAGGAGAAGAAAGGAGAGTTCTTAAAGAAGAGATTGAAAAGTTAGAAGAGCTAGTGGAGAATCGGGACTTGGAGGAAGAGGAGCTGTGGGTTTGGGAGGAATGTAAAAAAGGAGTGGATGCTCTGGATATGTGTTATAACAGAGATTTAAAACAAAAGTCGAGGGTTAAATGGGCGATGGAAGGGGATGAAAATTCTGCATTCTTTCATAGGGTGGTGAATGGTAGAAAGGCGTCCAACGCTATTCCGGGTCTTCTTGTTGATGGTTCTTGGATTTCCAAACCGGCGTTAGTTAAGAAAGAGGTGCTTAGACATTTCAGAAGTCATTTCACGGAGAAGGTTAAAGTTAGACCGCTGATTCGTTGTGATAATATTAACATGTTGTCTGCGTTTAACCGTGACTTCATCGTTGATAAATTTTGTAAGGAAGAGATAAAAGAAGCTGTTTTTTCTTGTGGGTCGGATAAAGCCCCGGGTCCCGATGGTTTTAATTTCAGGTTTGTGAAATACTTTTGGGCTTTTTTTGAGGAGGACTTTTGCAATATGATGGATTATTTTCATGAGTATGGGTCTATTAGCAAAGGGTGTACTTCCTATTTTATTACTTTGATTCCAAAATCCAAGACGCCTATTGGATTATCAGATTATAGGCCTATTAATCTGATAGGGGTTATTAGTAAGGTTATTTCCAAGGTGCTTGCGCTTCGCTTATCGAAGGTTTTAAATTCGGTGATTTCGGTTACTCAATCGGCTTTTTTGAAGGGTCGCTTTATTTTAGATGGGCCCTTGATTATTAATGAAACCATTGGATGGATAAAGAAAAGTGGCAGACGGGCATTTATGTTGAAATTGGATTTCGAAAAGGCATATGATAATGTTAATTGGGGTTTTCTTTTAGATGTTCTTAAGCAGATGGGTTTTCATGATAGATGGTGTACGTGGATCAAGGGAGTTTTAGAGTCGGCCAGGTCCTCAGTTCTGGTAAATGGGTCGCCTACGTTTGAGTTTCAGTGTCAAAAAGGTGTTCGGCAGGGTGACCCGATTTCTCCTTTTCTTTTCCTAGTGGTTATGGAGGTGCTTCATTGTATGTTGGAGAAAGCGGCGAACTTGGGTATTATTAACGGTATTGTTTTTAATAATAATGATAAACCTTTGACGCACCTTTTCTACGCTGATGATGCCCTTATTGTGGGTGATTGGTCTAGAGAAAATGTGGATAATGTGGCTACGATTTTACGGGTGTTTCATCTCTGTTCTGGGCTAAAAATTAACATTTCCAAGTCCTATTTATACGGGGTGGGTGTTGACCATCAGGAGGTACAGGATATGGCAGAATTATTGGGTTGTAGAGCGGGCTCCTTGCCTTTTGACTACTTAGGCATAAAAGTTGGCGCGAATATGTCTAGAGTTTGTAATTGGAGCCCGGTCGTGGATACTATTAAAAATAGGCTGGCGTCTTGGAAAGCGGTGACTCTGTCGATGGGGGGCAGACTGACTTTGATTAAGTCTGTGCTGGCTAGTTTACCTATATATTATTTTTCTATTTATAAGGCTCCTGTGCAGGTTTTGGACTCTATAGAACGGCTGATGAGGACGTTTTTGTGGTCGGGCTCGGATGAGGTGAGAAGGATGCATTGGGTCTCGTGGGAGGTGGTTTGTAAACCGAAGAAAAGAGGTGGGCTGGGAATAGTCAGCCTTCGTGATATCAATTTTGCGCTCTTAGCTAAATGGGGCTGGAGATTTACGGTTGAAGATAAGGCTATGTGGCGAAATATCATACAGTTGATTCATGGTGGCAGAGGTGCATGGTCCTTTTTGCCGGTTAAAAGTCGGTGTCGGGATGCTGGAAAGGGATTGTCTCGCTGTTGGATGATAGGTTGATACAGGGCAAGAAATGCAAGCAATTAATCCGGGGTATCATTGGTCAGGGGGAGTTGATTTCCTTTTGGACGGACTTGTGGTTCGGCGAGTCATTGCTAAAAGATAGATGGCCTTGTTTATTCCGCCTAGAGAAAAATAAACGTTGCAAGATAAAGGAGCGGATTTCTCGTCAGGGGAATGTCTATGTTTTTAATGGTTGCTGGAAGAGAGGTTTTCGTACAGTTGAAGAGCTTTCCGAAGCTCAAGATATGGACCGGCTTTTGTCTCAATTTAATTTTGGTGGGCCTAGAGATTCATGGGCTTGGGGCTTGGATGCTAAAGGGGTTTTTTCAGTTGCTGAGTGTAAAAAGCTGATAGAGGAGGAGAGGGTTGGGAACATTCAATCCAATTTCAAATGGGTGGGATGGGTTCCGTTGAAGACTAACTTGGTCGCGTGGAGGGCGGCTATGGATAGATTGCCGACGAAGACTGCATTAATAAACCGAAATGTTTACATTCCAAACGTGGACTGCACGTTCTGCGGTATAGCAAATGAAAATCTGAATCATTTATTGGTGGGTTGTGGAACAGCGTACGGGGTGTGGAGTAGTATATGCAAGTGGTGCAAACTGGATCCGTTCTTTGCTTACGAATATGACGATTTGATTGAGCTTCATAGAAATGTTCATGGAGGAAAATGGAAGAAGAAAATAGTGAAAGGAATTGTTATAATTACGACTTGGGTGCTTTGGAATGCTAGGAATGAAAAAATATTTCAAGGGAAAGATAAGAAGGTTATGGAGATGGTAGCCGACGTGAAATCAAAAGCCTATCTTTGGTTGAAAAATAGATCTAAGTTTTCTTGTATTGTTTGGAAAGATTGGGCTTGTTATCCCATGTATATGTGTAATTAGTGGGCGGCTCTTGTCTTTTCTTGAGTTTGCCTTTTGTTCTTAATGAAAGTCAACGTTCAAAAAAAAATTTCAATCAATTATCAATGTATCTAGTATTTGTAAGATATAGTAGGAGAGAGAATTAGAAGTGGTTGTAGTGTTATACAATATAACATTTTTGTCACTTGACACAAATTAAAATAGTAGTTACAATTTTCATAGTTTACTGGCTAAAGTTGAATGCCCTTTATCATTACAATTCATATAACCTTCCATAATGGCAGTGACCGTCATCGCTTCTTGGATTTTCTTTAGTTCCACTTCCCAATTTGACCCCAATTATTTTGTGTGTGTTTAAGCTTTATGTAGGTGATTTGTTTTAGCGTTAGTGCATGTCTATAAAATTACAGACATACACATGTATGTTTGTGTGTTCAATATAAAATGAATCTTGAGTAGAGAACCATATAAATATTTATATGTAGAGTTGGATGTAGTGGGATAGAGATACAATAACTCAAAGCTAGTTTTGTGTACATACATACACGTATTTATACATGTACATATATGTGTGTATATACAGTAGCGGATCTTGAACTTTTAAATAGGGGTGAAAGATTTAAAGAAAATAAATAGGGGGCCGAACTCACTATATATAAAATTTTCGGTAAAATTTACACTACAAAACGAAAAAACCAGGTCCAAATTAAGCCCAGCCTAACCCCTGTATAATACACCCTTATATATATATATATATATATATATATATATATATATATATATATATATATATATATATATATAAGGAAGAGATTAATTTACATCTTATTCCCACATGTAAAACCAATAAACTGAATTCTTATCAAACTCATTTTAATTATTTGTGTTGACTTTGGGGTAATAAGCTCCAATATAAATGTGTGTTTTCAACTTGATCTATTATCCTATATATCCTATCCTGTACACACACTATATTATAATACATTTGAGTTTGTTGAGTTTCTAACGTCACATGTATATTCTTTCATTTTTTTTATATACGTTGTTATTATTATTATTATAATTTTAAATAGCGTCATAATAATAAGTATGTTTTTGTATGTGTTGGAACCATATGGTGTATATATGTCTCTTCTAACATGTTTTTATTTAAAATTATAGGTTGCTTTGGCGTCTGGTGAAGGACCTTATATAGAAACGGTAAGAAAGGCTCAACATGAGATCAACCTTCCAAATGTAATGACAGTTGATGCAAAAGGATTGTTACTACAACCAGACGGGCTTCACCTCAGCACCAATGCCCAAGTTCAAGTTGGGAAGATGTTGGCTCATGCTATGCTTCAATCCCATTGTGCTAGCTAGTCATAATTCATTAATTGTGAATATATATTGATAGGTTCATATTGTTTTCTTTGAAATTTAATACATAATCATTATTTGAGGAAAACCATACTTACGAAAATTACAGTTGTACATTTTAAGAGAACACTTTGACTTTTTTTTATCGGCAAGTTTCATTTCATTTCACCCAAAAGTATATACAATAATCGGTATGCTAGTAAGATGCTAGACACAACCGACTCAAGACACCAAACAACATTATTATAGTTTTTTACAAATCACCCAATGTCAACACATTACGTAACCGGTACTTCAAATCGTTTCCAAGACTCCCAATTCCACCCTGATGGCTTCATTTTGTGATTGACCCAACTGAATGATACCGCTTGTAATTCTCCAAAAATTCCATCCAAGTTCGCCCTTGTTCCTTGAAAGACTGCGGCATTTCGAGCTTTCCAAATTGACCATGTAGCCGCAAATATGGTGATTCGAACCCATTTTCTTTTTCTTTCCGAATGTCTCCCAATTTATGAATCTTTAATAAGTCCCGTACAGTAAAAGCGTATACGGGAGGAATGTTGCACCAACGACTAACCTTTTGCCAAATCCAAGACGCCACATAACAGGCCGTGAGTAAATGATCAGCGTCCTCATCAATATCCCCGCAAAGTTTACATTCAACCGAGCCGTGAATGATCCTTCTTCTAAGCAATCCTTTCATTGTTGGCAATCGATCTTGTTCGGCCCTCCATATGAAAATAGACACTTTCTTCGGAACTCCCTTTACCCATTGAAACGGGAAGAAAGGAGTATCATAGCTGTCCAGAACTTTTCTGCATGCTGAAACAGTGAAGACACCATCCGCAGATCCAACCCATTCCCAATTATCCCTACCGTTTGACAATAAGGTACCAGCAATCAGTGATGTGCACTGCTGCATAGCCGTCAATTCATAGTTAGAGCTAGGTGCTCGCCTCCAGCCCCAAGACTCAAGACGAACAGCCACCGAAACAGATTTGCAGCTTTCGATATCGTACAAACACGGGAACTGGTCTTTAAGTGGGCCGTTGCCAATCCACCAATCTAGCCAAAACCTGATCTCCAACCCATCTCCCACCTTTCCTTTAATGTAGGCTGGAACATATACAGATCTTGTTCCGAAACAGCATCGCCGACTTTATAAATCGAATTCCAAACCCCGGCTAATCCCCTTCGGACTGGAAGATACGAAGAGCTATTATTATTATTATTATTATTATTATTATGAATAGCCGAAACAACCCTCCACCAGAGGGCCTATTTTTCGTGTTTAGAACGCCACCACCATTTAATTAGAAGACTCTCATTCATTCGTTTTTGTCACACCCCGACTTTTCCCTCATCGGTTGTGACGTTTGGTAGCTTCGCCACGCAGCGGAAAGATGCATCTAAGACTCTTGTTTCCTGAACGCCATTGCTAACCCTCTAGGATCCCCGATCCCAATACGTCGACTACTCCAACCGTGCCGTTACCAAAGTTTAAACCTGAAAGACATACTTAAAAAGTCAACATATAATGCTGGTGAGTTCATGAGTTTTAGAAAAATGTTTCGTTAATCCTTTAAACTGTTACCGTTACTGTTACTGTTATTGATACTGTTCATACTATGCTTGTGTGTACGCTAGCTAGGCGTCAAGTGTGTTACTCATACGGGCGAAACCATTGCTGACTGTGTGATACCCTTGTTTACAGACTATCTCATCTTCGGTAAGCCTAATGTGATTGAGACAATATGCACCCGCCCGGCCTCCAACCGTCGAGTGGGGTTTGTCAGTGTGACACCCCAGGAAAATCCCACATCGGCCGTGGCCAGGAGAGATCCTTGGTTCATATGTAATCCAATGCCTCTTAAATCACCAACGCGTTTTGGGGCTTAATGTTAGTGGATGAGAGGAGAACTCCACAGTTAAGCGTGCTCAGGTGGGAGAAATTCTAGGATGGGTGACCTCCTGGGAAGTCTCCACTGGGCACCCAAAAAACAAACCCGTGAGCTCTGGATGGGCAAAGCGGACAATATTGGTGGTGAGAGGGGCGAGGTGTTACAGATTGGTATCAGAGCCATGGTTATAGGGAATTAGGTTATTAGACACATGACCTAGACTATAACCTTAAGAGTCCAACATGAGCCTATTTTTTGCTTGCTATTTGTTGGTGTTTCTATAATCCATCTTGTATCCTCTTATCTTGCTTCTTTCTCCTTCCTTTGACTCTCTTTCCCGGTGGAGCTACAATGCTTCATCCCGTAGGGGAATCTGCTAACCTTGCGTATTTATTCCGTTCAAAATTTTGACTTTCATAATCATTTACGTTATTTCATAATCCTACTCCGTTTTTGGACGATACTACATAATTTCCCACATGTTCGATTATTTCTAACATTAATCCATAACCAATACTTTACAAACCTATTACCTGTCATTTTTTTTCTTTTTTTTCTTCTTCTTCGCCGTTTTTATTTTAAACCTCCCTGCAATTTTCTGAAAGTATCTTCAACCATAAAGTTTCACCATACCCAAGATTTTAAAACCTTGTTTAAACTATAACACTATAACCTATGCAGAGGAGACACCCTGACTTCTAAAACGAACGATTACTAGTTTTCATCTAACTTTCACCACCAAGAGATTTTACAAAATTATAGCAAACAAATGTTTAGTGGATCCTCGATTTCCTCAAATTTACTTAAAAAAAAAAAAAAAAAAAAAACCAACATCATGTTTAAAATCTCCAACTCCCTAAATTATTCAATATAAGCCCATTTAGCTTGTAGCATTTATCCTCAAGCAATTTAATCACCCTTACCTTTACACATAACCAATTTTAAAAATGAAATTCTCGTGGCCTCTAAAAAAGGTAAACCCTTTAAGTTTTCAATTTATTCCTACTTGTTTCATGAATATAACTCTCCAAGTACCCTTATCTTGTTCAAAACGCGATTTCTTAATATCCATACTTTTCCATAAATGTGATCATCCATTATCTATAAAACATTAGAACTTATCCTCTTAATTTTTCGTAACTGAGTTTTCATAAACCTGATTGTTTATCTCTTTATCCTAAATAAACTTGATTTCTCTAAACATAATTATGTATTGTCTAAACTCTTCGTGAACCAAACTCCTCTATACATGATCTTCTATTCTTTTTGTATAACAATGAATTTTTTTTATATATTTATCATAAACTACTATTTAGGAACTATATTTTCATAACCAAAACTTTCACATACTTGACTTTATAATCAAGATTATGTATTATCTATGTTGATAATTTTCCACAAACCCGATTTTTATAATTCAAATAATATATTTTCTATATTCATCATTTTCCACAAACTTGATTATCTTAAAAAAAAATCAAATTTTCATTACGATGAAAATTTTAGTTATTCATAAATCTATAATAAACTTATATAAATGTATATTTTTCATTTCTATAAAAATGATTATTCGTTGTTGATATTCTCTATTTTTCTACACTAGCTTTTTCCGTGATTACTCACTACCTATATTTTCCAAGACATGAATTCTCATTTTCATAAACTTAAACATGATTTTCCATCCTGTTTGCCATAAACTAAATTTTCATAAGCAACACTTTCCATCTTGATGGCCTACGAACTTTAACTCGATTATCACTAAAAAAACCATGAACTTTATTTTCTCGGTCTACATTCAGATCTCTGTATGCTTCATCATAACTCGAATTATACCTACCCATGTCAACTACAATCTACATGTCATACTTGTTTACATTTTAATTTAGATGTCCTACTTAATTTACAAATTCAATTTAAATGTATTCATGATTTACAACTTGATTGTGGGTTTTGCTTATTGATCTTATTTGCTTGCATTATAAATTAGGAATTTGTTCCATGTCTAGAAATTTATATTTAATCGTTGATAAGTATTACATTTTCGCGAATTACTATATGTGCATGTCACTCACCACACATTACTGCTTGTAAGCTTAACTCAAACGTATATGGATAAAACATTTATTTGAGTGTATTCCTTGACACTAAAAAAAAAACATGTTCCACTACCTCTTAAAAAAAACTATAATTTTCGCATACATAACTTTGTGGTTGCATAATAGGAGGACATAACACGTCTGTGCAAGGTAAATTAACCATTACGGTGCGCAACGCAATGGTGAATTTACAGGTGCATTGGCGTGTAATGAAATTCTATTGTGTAGCTAGTACCCTAAGCCTTTCACAAATCTTTGAACACAAATATATGCCAACAAGTTAAGAGGGTAATTTTGATAAGAAACTCGTACGTTTTCAAGGTGCCAAAGGTGTGGTGAGTTAGTTGCGGTACACCCTATATATAAACACTAATGGCGTGTTGAAGGTGGCACTAGGAGTCGGACCAGGAGCTAGCCCTAGTCAACATATAACAAAATCATAAGTTATCATTCTCAAGACTACATAGTCTCTATTAGTTGAATTTTGGGGACAAAATTCTCTTAACTAGGGGAGACTGTAACGCTCATGATTTATACAATAATTTACTTACAACTTTAGGGCCTGAAGTGATAATGCTCCAAAGTTGAAATACCAATATAAATTTTTAAATGTAAAAACGTTGTTTAGATTACTAAAAAAACTATATATAATAATAAAAACAGAATTCTATTTGTCTATCAATTAGAAATTTAAACATGTAACTCATCATTAAAAAAACGTAATTAATAGTATTTTTGTTAATATAGATTAAAATCCAAACTATTAATTATAGCAATCTATCTATCTATATATATAAAAGAATTGAACTATGATGACATGTCATTCAATGAGGCAACCCTCCACCCTTTGAATGTGCCATGTGGCATTATGTGATGCATTTTTTTTTAATTTTTTATTTTCTTTTCTTTTTAAATAAAATTAATCACATAAAACCCTACTTATCATTATATATAATCTTATCTTCTAAATACAAACCCTAAAAATATTTTTTACTTTAGTTTCCATCCTCCCTCCAAAACCCAACATCAATAATCGGTAATAAGAAAAAGATAGAATAATAAGGTGGTTACGATGCAATCTCTACTGCTGGAACTATAATCTTCATCCTAAAACAAGAAATTACCAAAGCATATATAAATACACACTCATCGTACGTAGTATATCATACATCAACCACTTGAGTCTCTCACCCCCTTACGTTCTCCGCTGATTACCGTGATCAGTTGGCTGTGTGATCCCAGTAAAGGTTAGTTTTTTTATTAATCAGTCGTCTTCTCAGGCGGGTTTTAGAATTACGGTTCTCTTTCACTTATTAAATTGGAAAATCTTCTTGTGTTCTTGCAACCCTACGACTGTCCATGTGTATACATACATGCATATATGATACATTATCGAGTAGGGTTAATTTGATGCATTCTAATGATATAATCTTGTAGTACGTTGAATGTAAATAGATCTAGAAATTGATATTTGTTCACTAAAAAGGTGGAGATTCTCTTGGGTTTGTAAAGTGACAGAAAAAAAATTAACTAGCCTTTCTAAAAAGAATAATTATGAGTTTGTATATCCATAGAAAAATCATCTTACCTTGAAAGTTTACAATTGATCTTTACCACTACAAGAAAAGAAAAGGGTGCTTTACGGCGACACCTTTAGCGGCAACACGTCTTTCAGTCGCTGCTAAAGGTTTACCTTTGATCAAGAACAGATCCAACGGCCCAAAAAATAAAATATCTAATATTGACAACATAATTAATGACTTGCCAATACATGATTAATGAATATTATTATTATTATTATTATTATTATTATTATTATTATTATTATTATTATTGTTTAGATGATTATTGGTTAGGTTTTAGGTTAGGGAATATGAGTTATTACTGATTAGAATACTATGGACATGTAGTGATTGAGAGATTTTGTGGTTAGTTAACTTGAGTCATTTCAATAGGTTATCACGTCATATTAGATTTTTCAACCCCGGGACCCTCCGGGGTAATCAGCTAGTAAGATTATAAAATATATATATTATACAACTAATAATTATTTTTCTATTTTTTGTTTTCCGATAAAAGCCGTTAACGGCCAATCCACAATTCATTATTTATATCCTTATCTTATTTTTATGAAAATCTAAAATCACCAACTAAATTCTTGACATGATTATAATTAAATAGTTTTAGTGATAATTATCAAACAATTGTTTTATTCAAATTTTCTTAACTTATTCCTAACTCAAATACAACTCAAATTCTTACCCTATAAATATCAAAGCCACCTTAACCATTCCTTGCATCTTCTCCAATTAAAAACACTCTTCTCATCTCTCAAATACTAAAATTTCCGACCATCATTCTTTCTCTTAGCTAGTTTCAAGTTTTCCAAGTAAGTACTTTAAGTATTGCAATGTCGTTTCCTTCAACGTTTTTTTTTTCATTCTCCTATTAAAACTAGCATGATTTTGCTTTTAAAACCTGTAACATAAAGTTTATAAACTTATTTTTTAACAAAACGAATTTTTAACATATTCAAAGGTGCACATAAGTGCAACCCTTGATTTGGACAGCATGCAAAATGGAACTTAAAACCACCATAACTCAATTTTTACAACACTTTTTAAAGCACACTCAGATACCATGGTCAAGATCATCAAATTCTCGTTTCAATGGTATATTGTATGTCAAAAAACTCATCCGTTTTAACCCCTAACGAGCCCAAACAAAACAAGGGGTTCAAATCTGGACGTGCTGTTTTGTTTCACGTTTTTGACCTATTTCCAGGGCTCAAACGAAAAACTTTTCTAAACAAAAGTTGTTCAAAATACTTTGATTTAGCTTACTGTAAATTTTTAGAATTTTTGGAGGTCGTTTGATATTTTTAAAACGTAATTTAAAACAATAACTGCAATCTGTCCAAAACATGATTTTAATAAATCTAACCTATCTAACACTCCACCTATTATTCTTTTGATTATCCTAATCGTATAAGAACTCTAGACCCTTAATATGACCCTAAAAGAAAACTTCTTATTACTTTAGGGCATTATTACTAAACGGTCGCACACTCGAGAAAACACACGAACTCATTAAGCACCTAAGGTGAGTTTACATATCCCCACTCTTTTACATTTTTTTCAATGCTTTTCGTGGTGAAACATGTTAAACTTTATTCTCTAAACTTATGCAATTCAACTATGTGTCTTGTGTGATTCTTTGTGCTACGTGTCTTAAACTTGCTAAGTAAACTCAACTAATACTTGCATAATCATTAACTTTGATCAAGCCAACAGTAACAATGATAGATCTATTGGATTGGCAACCCCACCTAGATTCGTTGACCATGTTTATGGGGAGCGTGGGTGATTGGAACTGCAACTTAAACTTAGGTGAACCATGTCTATGGGATGGACCTTTACACTTTGTCAACATAGGGTTGATTATGCCCCAGTTTGCTGTAGTTTTGTTTTCACATGTATGCCCTAGTTGTTACATATTGACACAGAATTGTACGCTTTATACTTTTTGATACTATACTTCGTTTTGATAAAACTTATGTACTCTCACCAACTTTATAGTTGACCCCCTCCATTTTTCAAACTTAACATGTTTCAGGGAATATTGTTGTTTGAAGTTTTACAAGCTTTGGATCACTTAGGAGCTTTGGACATAGATTAAACAAGATTATCATGTTGTTTGTCAATATTCGATGTTTGTATGAATTTGTAATTCGAATAAATAAACTATGTAATTTTTATAGCTGATCATGAGCTATTGAACAATCATCACTACGTGGCACCCCGATGTTTCCGCCATCGGTTGGGGTGTTACAGTCAGGCCCAATAGTGCTATCCACATTACCCCGCTACATCCCCGTATTAGTGGTTTCTAAGGGACTTAGATGAACCGTATAGTAATAAAGTGTGAGCCATAGTATAACATGAAAACGTGTGTTTTATAATGTATAACATGTAAATGTGTGATCAAAATGTATAAGCATGTTTCTCCCCCGAAAACAAAACTAGTAAAGTGTGGGGCCGTGAACTCACGCACCCATTTCATTTTCCAAAACTTGTTTCGTTTTGAATTCCTCAGGTTTTTATAAAAAGAAGCATGTCTTCCACCCCGAAAACATTTATAAAACAGTAAAAAGTGGGTCATGAACTCACCTTAATTTCCATGCTAAGCTAGCAAACAAAGCCTGAAATCTCGACCGATTTTCTCGTGCCCTAATACAACAAATGACACCTTAAAGTCTAACACATATAAACCTAGCCTATTATCCGGCTAAAAGATAGTTTATCCAACTATCTAGACTCGTGGGTATTAACCCGAGTCTTAAGCATTTTAACCCGTCGAACCGATCGTGACTTAAATATGTTTTATGCGACTTAATACTCAAGTTAATCACTTGTTACTATTTGTGTATAAACCACGTTGGACCAATATTATGAAACGTATAGCTTATCCCGAGTCAAAACTCAACTTATAATTATATTTTAGGAAAATACTCTTTGATAAAAATATAAGTATAGTTATTTAAAACCGATTAATAACAGTATCGCTTCTTTTCCAAATCTATGTCTTTAAAGGTTTCGAACATAAATTTTTATATAATTATTTCTCAAATAGGCTGAGCGTTTTTGTAATTCAAAACTGTTTAAATAGAAATGTTTAGTTACTAAAATCTTTAAAGACTGACACAATTGACGCTCAGTAGATAGATATTATGTATTTGTTTTGGAAATATTGTTCGGCGTTTCTCTTTAAATGTAGCAATAAATCATTTGTCGAAAACCTTTTCGCGATATTGTAGAAAACTACATTTGTCAAAATACTTGAAGATTGTTTATAATGAAATTTACAAGAAATATCGCCTTCGTTTACGCTTATAAATTTTATAAAATTTCGGCAGAGTTTCCTCTGTTTTTGTGCGAACCAGACAACACAAGTTGTCTAAAAATTCCCAAAATCAACTTCAAAACACCAGACTACAATTTGTTTATCTGCAATTCCAAATCAAACGAGACTTATACGTTTCGACGCTTTTATATAATTTACACTTATATTTATATAAATATATAGTCCAACAACAACACAAGGTCACTGTTCGTATTTATAATTTATATATATATATATATATTTATATTTATAAATACTATACAAAATAAATACGAGATTAATTATACCGAAAATCACGTGCGCGTCTCGATCTACCAGTTGACTGAGTTGACCGGGTCTTGACCGAATCCATAACAGAGTTTTGCCACTGGTTTGCCACTGTCCTTCTGGGCAGAAGCTGTAAACACTGCTTGCTATGTTCAAAACAGAGTTTTGATCAACCCAAGACACCAAAAAAACTACTTATGAAATTTTGTTCAAAATCAAACCATTAATTTCATTTTTCAAAATCTTTGGCTGCCCATGTTTCATCTTAAATCTCAAAGATTCCATTTCAAAATTTGCAGCCAAAGAAGATTGTGGTTATTTTCTGGGATATTCTTCTACTGCCAAGGCCTATAAAGTGTTTAACACAAAGACCAAGACTATAGAAGAAACTCTGAATGTAAAGTTCAATGAACTTTCATCCCTAAAAATCCCAGCAAATCCTGCTGAACTGTTTGATTTAGATAAATTCAAATTTGAAGATATCACTGTTAAAACTAACAATGCAGGTAGTCCACAGTCTCCACAATAAGATTACAGAACAGATGTTGTGATCCCCAGTCACTATAAAATCTATTCTGCATCAGAGGAAGCAGCTGTTCAAAACAACTGTCAAAACTCTGTCACAGCTGAGTCAACCACTGTTGGCCAGTCTTACCCTCAAACCACTGCTTCACCTCTCACAACCACTGTACAATCATCTGTTGACAAAAGTCAAACATCTGTTGACAAAAGTCAGTCCAGTTTTACTCCACTTGGACCCATTCCCCCACTTCCATTTCAAACATCTGATGGCACTACAGAAGTGCAAACAGATGTTACAACAACAGAGTCACCAAACCTCTATCCCTCACCTCAAAATGCCATCATACCATATCAGGGAGATCTAATCTACCTAAGAGCTCATCCACCAGACCAGATCATTGGCAACATCAGAGAGGGTGTGCTAACAAGAAGTCAACCCTCAAATATCTGTCTTTTTGCAGGGTTCCTATCTCTCACACAACCTGTCAAGTATCAAGAGGCACTAAAAGACAACCGTTGGGTAGAACCTATGCAAGAAGAGCTCCTTCAGTTCAAAAGACAACAAGTATGGGAACTTGTACCACTGCCTAAGGATGTTTGTCCAAAAGGTACAAAGTGGGTCTTCAAAAACAAAACTGATGAAAGGGGTATTGTTGTCAAGAATAAAGCCAGGCTTGTGGTTCAAGGCTTCAAAAAAGAAGAAGGAATAGACTATGATGAAACCTTTGCTCCTGTAGCAAGGTTGGAAGCTATTCGACTATTTCTAGCCTTTGCTGTCAACCACAACATCAAGGTGTATCAGATGGATATCAAATGTGCCTTCCTATATGGCAAAATTCAGGAAGAGGTCTATGTATGTCAACCACCTGGTTATAAAGACACATTCCATCCTGATCATGTCTACAAGCTTAATAAAGCTTTGTATGGACTCAAGCAAGCACTAAGGGCCTGGTATGAAACTTTTTCCACTTTTCTCTTATCCATTGGTTTCACAAGAGGTAAAATTGATAAAACCTTATTTCTGAAATGGAGAGGGAAAGACTTCATGATTGTTCAAATATATGTGGATGACATCATTTTTGGATCCACATGTAACAAAATGTGTGAAGAGTTTAGGGAACTCATGACAACAGAGTTTGAAATGAGTGCTATGGGTGAATTTCAGTGTTTCCTTGGTCTCCAAGTGAAACAACTGCAAAATGGCACATTCATTTTATCAAAATAAATATGTAAAGAATTTGTTAACTAGATTTGAGATAAATGACTGTAAGCCATGTAGTACACCCATGAGTACAGTCAAGCTACTCACTATTGATGACAAGGATGAACTGGTTGACCAAACACATTACAGATGCATGATTGGGTCTTTATTGTACTTAACTGCATCTAGGCTAGACATTATGTTTGCCACTTGTGTCTGTGCAAGATTCCAGGCTTCACCTAGAAAGTCAAACCTTATTGCTGTAAAAAGGATATTCAGATACCTAAAAGGTGCTCCCACACTTGGTATCTGGTATCCTGCTAATGGAAACATTGAGCTTTCAGATTATTTAGATAGTGATTTTGCTGGCTGTCACACCACAAGAAAGTCTACATCAGGAGGGTGTCAATTTCTTGGGAATGCCTTAGTCTCTTTGCAAAGCAAAAAGCAGGCAGCTGTTTCCACCTCAACAGCTGAGGCTGAATACATTGCTGCTGCAAGCTGTACAGCCCAACTCATGTGGCTTCAAAATCAATTGCTGGATTTTGGGATAACTGCATTACAGACTCCACTCATGTTGGATAGTCAAGCTGCTGAAAATATCATCAAAAATCCAGTCTCTCACTCCACTACCAAACACATTGACATCAGACATCATTTTGTCAGAGATAGCTATGAAAAAGGTTTGATTTCTCTGCACCATGTTCCAACAGAGGATCAGTTGGCAGATGTGTTGACAAAAGCTTTAGACACATCTACCTTCACAAATCTGATTTCTAGAATTGGTATGCTAAACATGGATTAAACAACACAAATGTTTTTAATAAAAGCATTAAAATGTTTCAGAAAATCAAAATCCATCCTTAAAAATAGCTTTTTGGTTGAAAAATCTGTTAAAAATAAAACAACCACTGTTTCATCCATTTTATCCACTGTTAGGTTGAAAAATCTGTTTCAAACCTCTGCTCAGATAAAACAACTGTTTTATTATCCATATCTATATATATATATATATATATATATTTACAGATATCTATAATAATGATATAAAAAAAGGCTGTTTGCATCAGCCGTTTGCATCAGCCGTTTGCCAAAACAGCTGTCCCCCACCAGATGTTTAAACAGAGCCTATAAAAACCCTGTTTTATCACAACAGTCGTTACACTGTCTCATTGTATTCAAAATACTGAAATCGCCTTCTTCATTCTCAAACCCTTAATCAAATTCCACTCACTCTCACTTTCGGAATCCATTACAATGGATCTTCAAGCTAAAGCCACCCACAATTATCTCCCATATCTGGTAAAAACAGATGAAAATACTCCATTCCATTCCACCATCGACATCATCTTAAAATCCAAATACCTGACTATCCAAACCGCTGACGCCCCTATTTATCTTGATACTCTCCAAGAATTCTGGTTGAATGCTGAGTTTCTACTTCAAGACAAAAAGCCTACTTCCATTATCTCAAAAATTGGTGAGACAAGTATCGTCATTACCCCTCAACTCATATCCACAACCTTCTCACTTAATGAGCTGTCAGGTAAAGACTCTTTCCCTAAAACAGAGCTTCACACAGAGTTTCAGGAAAGGGGGTATGATGCTCAGATGACTGGGTCAACACTTTTCAAAAAGTTTTTCCCACCAGTCATGAAATTTTTCTTCCATACCCTCCTTCTCTGTGTCTCCGCTAAGTCCACTTCCTTTAATGAAATCCCATTGAGGATTCAGTACTTGGGTTATGCTATGTTGTTAGATTCTGACTTCAATCTATCCCAGGGACTATTTATGGATTTAGTGTCAAATGTGAAAGCCATAAAGTCTGGGTCTAATAATGCTTTTCTAATTTACCCAAGAATTTTAAGTGTAATCCTTCAAAAGGTTTTACCGGAAAAAGTTTTCAAAAAGGGTGAGTCTATGCAAATGAAGAGTCTAACTGATGAAACTTTCACAAGAATGCTGGGTTCAAACACCCAAGAAAAAGTATCAAAAGTGTCAAAGGTTTCCAAAACACAAACAAAGAGGACTAAGACAACAACTGTTGTCCAAACCTCTGTTGTTGAGCCCACTGCTCCTGGTGATCATGGCACTACATCCAGTGCTGTGAAACCCACACCAGCCATTTCGAAAAGAAAACGTCCATCCACAAAAACAACCACTCAACCACAAAAGAGACTTCTGGAAGATGAGATACCAGAAGATAACTCTGTTGCAACACAAAAGCAACTAGAAACCAATGTTGTTACTTCCTCACAACAGTTGGAAATATCTCAACCTGTCCAAACTCCTCATGCATCCTCACAAAAAGGATCATGTTGTAAGCCAAGGGGAAACACATCATGATACATTTGAGTCACTTAGCCATATGTTCACAAGCCCCTCTCCCAGGGCAAATTCTCTTTTTACTCCTCCACCTTCACCATCACATGTTCAACAGACCATGCAACCTCTGTTTGAGGCTATTGATAAAACTCAGGAAAATCCCAGTTCCTCTCTTTCACCTATCAATGAGAGTATACCTCCACAAGTGACTGGGACTGAGGAAATTCAATAATCCATCCCACAAACAGAAGAGGAGGTTACACCCCTAGAGTTCAATGCAACTCTAGGTGAGTTTTCAATTGGAGCAGCCACTACTGATGTAGAGACCATTGTCTCACACCAGGACAGTGGTTACATAACTAAGACTCCCTTGAAGGCAACAACTGATGAGGCCACTATAGTGTCCCCAAAATCAGTTGGAAGTCCCCAGAACCAAGAAAAAGGGGCATCTGGTTCTCATCCTTTGGATTCACCTCCTAGGACTGAATCAGTTAAAACTACCACCAGTAGGAATTTAGATGATCCTATTAACTTAGGTGATGAGTTAAAATACCAAGAATTGACGGCCAGAGTCCAAACCATTGAAACCTCTGTTCCTGATATCAAAACTGATGTCAAGTTAATATTGGAATCCTTGGCTACTCTCACCAAGAGTCAACCATCCACGGCTGATATTGCTAGTGAGCTATGGAAATCTGTTTCTCCCATCATCATAGCTCACAGAAAACTAGCATTGTTGGGTCTGCTGACCTAAAGAAGAACAGATGATTGAAAAGCCAAAATATACTAACAGTTGATTCACACAAATAAACAGTCTTTACAACATACTCTTCCCAAAAGACTGCTGACCCTAACAACTGTTCCATCCAAACAACTGCTATAACAACTGCTGATACAAAGGACTGCTAGAGAACAACTGATAGAGAACAACTGCTGACCAAAGGTCTGATGAAGAAACAACTGCCGATCAAGTACTGAAGACTAAAGGTCTGTTAGAGTCAATAGCACTTAGACTCCAACAGATGTTGCAAGACCATCAGAGTTTTCCCTCAACAGTAGTTTACCTTACAGTGTTTTGTAATACAACAGTAGTTTGTATAGGGCAGATGTTTTATGTTGTTATTCTGTTAGAGGTCACTATCTTAGGTGACGTCAGCACAGGTCACCAGTGGTTTAGATTTGTCTATAAATAGAACAGTGCTTGTACTGTTCTATTGCATCACACACAAACATTCTCTCAGACAAACAATCACTGTGTGATCAGGCTGAAGGGGAGTACTTGTATTGATTGTAATCTTTCAATTAATGAAAGCTTTCGATTAAAGAACATTTATTCCTATTGTTTTGATTATAGTTTATCATTCCGCTGCAATTTCCATATATACTTACATCATTCAATTCTCATCTTCTTCTAAATATATCAAAACAATCAAACTCAGATCCTAATAGGAGCCATAAACAAAGAGAAAAAATAAAGTGGCAGACTATCAAGGACCGCACGAAGCAAAACCACTCTCCCACCGAACGACAAATGTCTTGCCTTCCACTTGGAGAGCCGTTTCTTAAATGTGTCTACTACCGAATCCCAACACTTGATTTGGTACATATTAACGCCCACTGGAACCCCCAGATATTTGCATGGGAGTTTATCCGCCTCACACCTTACCGATTCAGCCATAACTTCCACATTTGAAAAGTTTACACCTATGCCGAAAAGTCTTGTTTTATGGTAATTCATTTTCAGCCCTGAAACTAATGCGAAGCATCTCATGAGTCTCACAATATTCTTTATATTTGCCTCATCCCATTCCCCCACATAGACTATATCATCGGCGTACATAAGGTGGGTAATAATTGGTTCCCATTAGGGAATCGTAGCCCTCTAATGAGTCCCAAATCCCTCGCCTTATTGATGAAACATGTAAGTGCTTCCATGGCCATGATGAATAGGAAAGATGATAGGGGATCGATCACCTTGCCTAACCCCTCGATAGCATTGAAATTCTCTAGAAGGTGAGCCATTGATCAGTACCGATGCTCTTGACGACACCAAAATTCCTTCGATCCACTTTCTCCACCTAGGTGGAAACCCCATTTGATAGAGCACCGAGAGAATGAATTCCCAATTTATTGTATCATAAGCCTTTACCATATCTACTTTAAGGATAAAGGCTTGAGTCTGCGTGTACTTTGTCCACGAACATACCTCATTCAACACCAAAGGTCCGTCTAGTATATTCCTAGATGACAAGAACCCGGACTGTGTTTCAGATATAACTGAATCAATAACAGCTTTAACACGGTTGGCAAGCGTCTTGGATATTATCTTAGTTATACAACCAATGAGACTAATAGGTCGGAAGTCATTGAAACAGATAGGATCATTCCTTTCGGAATTAAAGCGATGAAAGAAGATCCACACCCACGATTTATCACCCCATCATCATAGAACGCTTCCATCATCAGCATAATATCATCCTTTAAACTGTCCCAGAAATGTTTAAGGAACCCGAAAGTTAATCCGTCTGGTCCGGGGGCTCGATCACTTCCGCAGTCCCAAACGGCATTTTTTTACTTCTTGAATAGAAAATGGAGATTCTATCCAACTTGCTTGCTGATCCGAGAGCTGCTTCAAAGACGGACATGAAAAGGACGGGCGATTCTGCATTGGTTCTCTAAACTTGTACGCAAAAAATTTCCATGCCTCGTATTTAATTCTATTCGGATCACACATCCATTCATCATTAACTTGAATACCACTTAGACGATTTGTACAACTGTTTTGGTTAATCACCCCATGAAAAAACGCCGAATTTTCATCCCCCTCTATCATCCATTTGATCCTTGACTGCTGTCTCAAATCTTGTGCAATTTCCGCGTTTAACTCAGCCAGTTGTTTCTTACTTTCCACCCATTCCGAGATCTCGGCCTCGGAAACATTATCAGCTTCCATACGACCATCAATGTCATTTATGCGATTCTCAATACCTTTCTTAGTTGCTCCCCTGCTGTCATGATCCGCAGCCAGCCATACTTTCATTTTTTCCTTGATCGTCTTGAGTTTGAAAGCAATTCGTTGGTCAGGTGTGGTATTTGGAACCGGTAAATGACAAGCCGACATGACCACAACATCCAATCCAGCCCTTCCAAGGGAAGAGTTGAAAAAACGAAATGGAGTGGCCCCATAATTGATTCTATCAGTGGATAATATCACCGGACTATGGTCGGAAGATGTCCGAGCCAATGCCGTCACAGATGTATCTGGCCATGTATTCCAGAAAGACTCTCTAACCAATATACGATCTATTTTACTAAGTTTATCGCCCGAATCCGAGATCCTAGTATACTTTCTTCCCCCATAGGATATTCAATTAAGCCATTTTCTTCAATAAATAAGTTGAAATTTTCAGCACAATTTGCATTAAACTCACAATTCAATCTTTCCTCCGGTATACGAACCGCTTTGAAGTCGCCCATAAGAAGCCACATACCGTCCGTTTCAGCAATGACCTCGGTAAGGGTATCTCCCATAGCTCCATTTTCTGCCTCAAACCTTGAGGAGCATACACGTTCCCAATGTTTAAGCCCAATCTGGACTGTTTAATAATCCCACTAACCACCAAAAAATTCTTGTGTCGAATCGTGTTGTTCTTTTGAAATACCCCTGGATCCCAACATGTGATCAAACCACCCGATCTACCTTCTGCATTTACCCAATCGAACTCTACAGGTCCCCTACCCCACAATTTATTAATTTGAACTTTGGATCCATCTTGAAGCTTAGTCTCTTGTAAACTAACAAAATTAACTTTCTGTTTCTTAAAAACTTCACCCACCGAGAGGATTTTTTCATCCTCCCCGAACCCCCTTGTAACATTACGCATTTATACTTGTACGTTACATATTATCGTGAATAAAAACGTCAAGTTCTATTAGTATTGTTCGCATTTTTATATTTATTGTGGCATTTTTTGGAACCCTAATGTTATTATGATTATACATAATACACATATACATACTTGATAATTGTCAAAAAAAAAAATAGTGCTTGGGCCGGGACTCGAACCCGCGCCCCAAGCCGGTTCTTTTACACACACCAACACAACCATCTGATCTACCCATAATTCTTGTTATAAACCTGGCATCTTATTATTATAACACGACTTCAAAACCCTCCCAGTTGACTTAGAAAGTCAACTGTGAACACGACTTTCCTTAAATCAAACAATTAACGTGTAAATTGATCTTGGTTTGATTGGGATCATGATTACCGGCCTATCACGAGTCATTACACGTTCAATTACCATTCAATTCTTACCATTTTTTTTATCATTGACGCGTCAAACATTCAAGACGAGGTCAACCTTGCCAATTCGACAATCTAGACCACCTCACTATAAATTGAACACCTCTGGACCTTCACAACTCGCCACTCATTCTTTCTTAATCCCCAATTTCTCTTATCAAATCCACTGTTCTTGATTTTGATCGTGTTTTTTTGACTTCAAGCATTGACCGATCAATCCAGTAGCAAACGTGTTTGTAAGTTTGATTTTTTGGTGGGTTTTATTGTTCGGCATCCACACAACATTAACCCTAAGGTTAATTGGGTTAATGTTGTGTGAATTGCCCAATTGGAAAATCTAGGGCTCGTTTGCACGATTTGGGGAAGAACACGATTTCACTTATGTTATTTATTTTATACGAACTGAAACCAAACACAACCTCTGGTCTGGACCAAGTGGTTGTGTCTGGTGTTCTCTGACCGGGCCACGCAGGTTCTATCCTCAGCAGTTGCAACCTTTTTTCTTTTGTTTTGTTTTCTTTAAAAACAAATAAACTAATATATATATATATATAATTACTAGTATTTTAAAATTAGTTTTAAAATACTAAAACTCTTTTAAAAATTCTACCAAATATTATTTTGTGTTAATCTAATGAAAAAGTTTAACATACAATTTTTAATTTTCAAAAATTTATTTATTTAATATATATAATAAATAAATCAAATTTATTCTATTTTATTTATAAAATTCTACAAAAATATCAAAACAATTTTATAAATTTCCACAAAAATTATTCTGAGTTTTTATGACAATAAACTTTTCTGAAATGATTTTTATTTCAGAAAAATCATTTATTTAATATTTTTAATCAATTTTTGTTAATTTTAATCATAATTAAATCATAATAAATTCATTTTTCAATATTTTTGCACCAAAAATTTATATAAATTATTTCTGATTATTTGGAACAGAAATGTAATTTTTAATCTAATAATTCTTTAATTTTAGTATTTTTAAATATTAAAGTTAAATTTTGACAATTTGTAATAAATAGATTTAATATTCTATTTTAAAGAAAATAATTTTATAAAAATTATTTTTATACTTTAAACTCATTATTGTGACCATCTTTGATTTAAATTTTATAAAAAGATTTTGTTTATTTATTTATTAAATTTCTCTCAATTATCAAACATTTTAATTATTAATCAAACGAGCATTTATCCCCAATTCGAAGCCCTAGAACATATATATTTGTAGACTAGATAGACTTAGACCTATTTATTACCTTATTATAGGGTGATACTTGGCATATTGGGCAACACTACTATTCTATTTTTCAAGAGAAATAACATTTTGCTAAGGTGAGTTTTACATAGCCCCTTTTCTATTTATCACCGTTTTTGGGGTGAAACATGTTACAACATCATATATGCAATTCAATCATCAATGTGTCTATGTGTTTTTCTATGTTGCATTATGTCTTGAACATGACTAGGGTAAGCACAATTCTAGCATAATCATTAACATTGATCAGCCGACGGTATACATTGATAGATCTATTGGACTGACAATCCCACCCGGATACGTGCCTCCTACAAAGGTAGCGTGGGTGTTTGTTATCGCATAACATATTCGAGTGAACCATGAGCGTATGGGATGTACCACATTATAACAGTCACAGGGGTTGATTATGCACTCGATTTACTTCTAGTATGTTTTCACATATGGACTAGATTTGCCATGACACATGAATTGCACAACATTTTTATTCGATTATCAAAACCTATGTAATTCTCACCAACTTTTGTTGACCCAAAAATATTTTCAAAATTAACATGTTTCAGGTAACAATGAAGCTGAGGCTTGAGTTTGCATGAGGATATATCATGAAGTTATTATTTGAAGTTATTTGAAGTTTTTGATTATTTTATATCATGTATTGAATTCCTAGACATCATTTTATATTGGATATTATGTTTTGAATAATTTATTTAAAATTCAATTTATACCATGTGCTACTGAAACAATCATCAATACGTGACATCCCGATGTTTCCGCCATCGGTTGGGGTGTTACACCCCTAACATTAAATGTTAAAAAAATCATTGGATACCGTTGTACTCACCTTCTTCCCTGATGGATTGAGCCAAAACTTCCTCAAATTCACCCAAGTTAATACCGATAGCGTTTCCCAAGCCAGCAATGTTCGATGCTTCCAAAGTAATTTCATGCGATGAGACTCCATTAAGATTAACGGGTTCCAAGGGATGTTGAAGAGGAGGTATCATAGGCTGAATGTTTGTGGTGAAAGCAGGAGGGATGGGTATATTGAGAAAAGGTTAACAAGATTACATGAGGTAGGCTGGACTTTTTTAGTGGGGAGGTGTTTTCTCGAATTGGGCCCAGATGAAGATTTATGGGTAAAATACGAACTGGGCCTGGGAGGGGGAGTATTAAGGTCAATAAGATCATCCTGGAACCCATAATCCACTCTAGCCCTTTTTCTAGATGAAAAGACAGAGGGCCCAATATCGCCAAAGCAACCTGGGACCCAGTAACCAAGTTGCAATCATTATTATCTTGATCCGCCGACAAACTTGGAGCCACATCCACTTCGGGAACCAGCGCATCCTTTACTGCCTGTACATCCCCATGCACGTTCAAATCGACCGACCGTTGATCTTCAACCTGTCTCTCCAAATTCTGATCACCGTCGATCGTATCTGCTACCGACTCGTCACCCTGTGCCTCGACCGGCTCGTTGTCAACAGGTAACCCATCCTGCCTATTCAAATTCCGATCCTCGACCACCGGCACAACGACCGGTACCTCATCCGGCACCATGTTTACATCATCGTTGATAACAAATTCCCCTTCTTCACGTTCATCATCCAGATTTACGTTCCCGGAGGAAGATCCAGATGTACCTGCAACCGAAGTATCCAAAATCTTCCCGCTCTCCGTGTCGTATATAAACTTTTGTTTAAGCATATCCTTAGATTTAAGGAAGTCTGGGCACCATGTTTCTTCTGTTTCATTGACCCATACTTTAAACCGATTTCGTTTCCATTCTAGATCAAGAACATCTGTGATGCACTTCCCATCCTTGACAATAACGGCCACCTGTTCCATAGAGTAATTCCCATCCCCAAAACCCGCCACCGAACCGTGTACTACTTCCTCGTATGAGGAGGCAATAGCATCAAAAACATTCTTGTCCCACAGATGCAGAGGGACCCCCGTGATTTTCAGCCATGCTACCCGTTCGAACAATAGACTCTGACTGTTCCAGATTTCCAAATTTTCAAACCATTGCTCCCATTCGCTCCTTTTCTCTTCCTGGAAATCTCTCGCCAAATTGGACGCTTGGAATAATAGAATGACAGTCATACCAGCCACATACTTCAAGGTAACGTCCCTAGCATTGGAAGCCATGAAGAAATCTTCCAATCTACAGAGACGATAAACATCTTTCACCTTACCGATTAGAGAGCATTTTCCGAGGTACGCCTGTATCGGGTATATCTTATTCGGAAGCACAATGCAACTTCGTTGCTGATTAACATTGACCGGAGGGAAATTGCTTGAATCCCCCCAAGTCTTTCCACCAACATTTTTATTAGACGACTCAGTCCGGGAAGTTTTTTCAGCCCTAATATTATGATCTTGGTTGTTATTAGGACCAACACCTCTTTTAGGTTCACCTTCATCCTTTTCGAACTTAGCCACGTTGACTTGGAGTCTTCCATCACCCATTCTCACATTTGACAGTGCCTGAATCAGAGAATCAATATGACGAACATACTCAAATCTGAGAAAAGCAAAGTATCTGCCAGCCTTGTTTCTCCTCCTTGGTAGTTAAGCATCCGTCATCTTTCCACAGTTGTGGAACGATCTCCAGAGTGCTCCTACAGTACAATCCCATGGAAGGTTTGCAATGTAGAAGGTTGTCGTATTCGGTCCGTTGATGTTTTTATCTAGTTTGGTTGTCGGGCGTTTCTTTCTCCTGGGTTATTCCCATTCTCCGTCATCTCTCTCATCTCTCTCTTCTCTCTCACTCTTTTTTTTGGTATTCCCCCCATCACAAGAAAGTGTTTTACTCGTAACACTAGTTAGCGTAGGAAATATTGTGATAGGTTTGTCATTAAGAGAACACTTTGACTATCATCAGAAGCATGTGCGGCTTGATCAATGATGTTTCCCCATGCTTTACAACTGGGGAAAAAAACAATTTAGAGGGAATCATTTGCATAATTAGTAGAGATATGATTTTACAAATTACATTTGAGGGGCATTGGGGAAAAAAACTAAAAATGGGGATGACTCCTAATGAATTGGCGGTATCAAGCAACAATTCTGAAACCCCACAGTGATGCCGCCATTTGATTTCCTTGATTCAATGATGCCGCCAATCCAAATGATGTCTTTGATGCCGCCAATCCAAATGGTGTCTTTGATGCCGCCGATTGAAATAGAGGCATCATTTCTTATATAAGGCAACGACCATCTTTCAATTCTCTCAATCCCATTTACAACACAAATACATTCTATCATTCCCACATATCCCAATCCCATTTACAACACCACATATCTCAATCCCATTTACAACACAATTGTAAAAAAGTAAACAAAATACCAATATGAGATATAATACTTTTCCCGCAATTGTTTTGGAGGGTACGGTTTTTTATTGATATTGGGTCGATGTTACATCCACATGGAGTTACCTGACAACGTGTCCGAAAGTCCGGTTACCTGACTGGCAGGCCCTGCCAGACTGTACAGAGGCCCAAATATGGCAGACTGGGCCGTTTTCAACATAGTGAGTTTTTTGAAAAATGACCTCCTAGCCGTTTTCGGGCCACCGGGATCAGGCCCCGGAGACTCGAAAACGGCGCGGACATCGTGCGACACCCGTGTATTAGCCAAGGACAACGCGTCCAAAAGTCCGGTTACCTGACTGGCAGGCCCTGCCAGACTGTACAAAGGCCCAAAAATGGCAGCCTGGGCCGTTTTCAACATAGTGAGTTTTTTTTTGAAAAATGACCTCCTAGCCGTTTTCGGGCCACCGGGATCAGGCCCCGGAGACCCGAAAATGGCCCGGACTTCGTGCGACACCCGTGTATTAGCCAAGGACAACGCGTCCGAAAGTCCGGTTACCTGACTGGCAGGCCCTGCCAGACTGTACAGAGGCTCAAAAATGGCAGCCTGGGCCGTTTTCAACATAGTGAGTTTTTAAAAGCCGCCAAACCTTTATGAGGCTTCATCTAGATGCCGCCAAACCAATAACGAGGCTTCATGTAGATGCCGCCAAACAATTATGAGGCTTCATCTACAAGCCACCTTCATGTAGAAACCGCTAAACCATTATGAGGCTTCATGTAGATGCCGCTGTCCCATTGTGAGGCATCAATGCCGCTGTCCCATTACGAGGCTTCATGTAGATGCCACCAAACCATTACGAGGCTTCACCTCTTCAAAAGTAGCTGATTCACAAACATGACTCACTCAACTTCTTTCTCTCTTACCCACTCGTATTTGAAATCTCTAAAAATGGAAAACAATGGAGAAGGCTTTTACTGTTCACAACCAGCTCCTAAAACGGTAAAATCGACCGAGAAAATATGGAGGCGTTTACGCAAGCCATCAACAACATTCACGGCTGGTTCGTCTTCAAGTAACCCACAAGTGAAACCAGCCGAAAACGAACAAGACAAGCCCACAGAAAACCCACAAGAAAACCAACAATGCACAAACAACTGGTCTGCTGATGTTGTCGACTTTTATACAAACGGGGATGCCCCATTTTGCTACACTTGCTTCATTTCCGCCAAACTAGACAGAAATTTTTGGGGTACACTTCTAGGGTGCCAACCCAACAGGGCGCTATCCGCAACGGTAATTTTCACGTTAATTTATCTTGAAAGTAAATTGATTTGCTTAACTCAATAACGAACCTTATGCATTATTATGATTTCAGCACGTTGAAGTGTGGACGGTAAGACTGATGCGACTTAGACAAGCAAAGCTTTTAAGAGATCCTGCTTCACAGCTACGTTGGACAGTGTTACCCCCTGCCTTCTATGATGAAATGAAGGACCCGAATTCTTCAGTTGCCCTTGACATGGCTGGAAGAATGGAACCCTACCCGCCATTCTGAGAGGTTGACCGCGTTTACCTTCCTTTATCGATCGGGGTGGGAGACTGGCTGCTTATCCTAATTGATATGAGAAACATGGTAATTACCCAGTATTGGACTGATAAGAGATGGAGAAACGAAAGGCGACACGAAGTTTCTCACTATATGGAGATGGTTAGGCTTTTTTTCGAATGGTTTCTAAAACGTATTCGTTACTGGCTGAAGTCTAATCGTGTGGGCAAAACTCCAATTTCTGTTGGTTTAGTTGAATTAGATGTGCCCAAGACAACGGAAAGGTTGATAATGCAGGTTTCTTGGTTTGTATGATGATGGAGAGGCTTGTGAAAAAAAAAATCGTTGTTGTTACAAATCGACGTTGAAGACGCTTGTGTGAATTATCGACGACACATGGCAGATGAGCTATACAAATGCCGTTTTGAAGCAACTTCTCGTCATGTTATATGATTATGTAATCTTGTTTTAGTGTTTAACGCTTGTATTTGGATTTTAATTTTAGTGGTTGTATCTTCTATCAATGTTTGAATCACATGTGGCTTAACGATTCATATATTCAAATACATACACCAAATCAAATGTTACAACAAAAGTAATTAAGACATGTTTACAAGTTAAACCAGTTCATCAAGTTCGTGGGAGGCTGATTCATAAGACGTTCAGATTGCCTTCTAGGTGGTTGGTGTTGGGTTTGTGTTTCATCGGTGGGTGGTGCTCCTTCATTCCCGTACTGATCATCGGGAAAGAGGTTTAAATTCAGTGACGTCGATGGTCCTGCCCGGCTTGAAGGTCCTTCATCACACGAATTATGCGGGGGATGGTAATGAAAATCACTAACGACGTCGAGATCAACCCGTGGCAACCCCTGTCCAACCGGCGTCACAAAATCCTGTGAGGGAAATGCCCAACTATCTCCGATGCCAATTCCGCTTGCAATCAAGTTAGCTAGTGGACCTGTCACCGCCGGTTGACCGCCACCGGACCCACCAACATCACCAGTTCCCTGTACGAAGGAACTACCCAATCCAAACGAAGTTCCAACTTGGTCCAATCCAACGTCAAAGAATTGCGGGACATATCCCCCACCCTGGTTCTGATTGTTACTAGCCGCAACAGATGCACCAAACCCAGCATCATTGTCAAACGGAGTTCCAACTTGGTGCTGATTTTTCGGCACGTTTGTCGGCACCTGACGGGGAGCGTGTCGCCGGCGTACCCTTTGAGGTCGTGCCGGTGCTGACAAGTCGACGGCGTCCGTTGTAAGATGCGTCGGATTTTGTAAGTGTCCGACATCGTGTGACATCATCATACTTTGAAACGCCGTGTTCTGTATATGCTCAAGCTGCGTGGCGAAGGACTGAGGATCATTAAATTCCTGCTGAGAAGACCGGTAAATATCTCCCATGGAATCCCTCTGCAAACAAAATTATTAGTTAGAAACCGTAAACTCAAATAATTAATGTATGAATTAGACACGTAAAAATGTTTTACCATCAACTGGATTCTAGCACCGTCGTCTTGGAAACCGCCAACTGGGAAAGGTACTACACTCGGATTGCCAATAAATGCAACGGTACGCCTCGAATACCATTGCATATAACCGGGCTCTGTGAAACTCATCCTTATGATATCAGACCTGTAAACCGTGTTACGGCGGTTATTCCATGCATTGATGTAGGCTTCGTGCCTACGCATCCAGTCTACCCCGTTGTGTCCTTGCCGCCCCAAAGCATGCAATCTTTCAAGCTCAGCCATGGGTACGGTTAGGTTTATTTGCGGAGGTATGTACTGGAGCATGTTGAATTGCTTCATAACTCGTTGAGGGTAATGATGCTCAACGATCTCAAAGCATATAAGCGGACAACAGCTCGTCCAGCTTTCGATCCCACTTGAACATATAGCCGGTAGTCGATCCAAAACCGAGGTGTAAGGGGTCCAGTTGAACTAAAAACATAAAAACATACACTTAAGTCAGTTACAAAACACAATAAATGCATGCTTAATACAAAAACTAAAAATAATTACTAACACGGGATTAATAAACATACCATGTTCTCGTTCAACGATTGTAGCTGTGAACGATATGTCCTGAGGCAGTGTGTGGATACCTCCTTGAAGTTTAAGTTGCGGTCTTGCCACCTACAAAATTAACATTTTAAAAAACGTGTTCAGTAAAAAAATACAAAGGGATGCCATGCAGACACATTATATTTGTTTGGGCTTTGCGATATATACCGAGCCGCTAGCGGACAAGTATAATCAAACCGGTTTGAGGGTGGTCGTGGTGCGAGACACCGAATCCTCTCCCATGCCCATATTTGAAGGAGCATTATGGGCCCGGTCACGGCTTTCCTATCCGGCTGGGTGGCATCACAAAGCCGCCTATAAAGACAACTGAGAACTGCACTGCCCCAACTATAAGATCCTGTTCGGCTTAGGTCTCGTAAAAATCTTAAATAAAAAGCATTTAGTCTATTATTGTTATTATCAGGGAACAAAGTGGAAACGATCAAATAAAAAATGATTAAACGAGCACGGATAATGCACGCTTCATCCGTAGCCTCAGCTTCAACAAACGACGCGGTTATTTGATTAATAATAACAGTAGCTAAAACGGATTTTCTGGACATTTGGTTCTCTGCAGGCGTAACACCTAACCATCGTCGGCACAACCCTATTGCCTCGGCAGTTGTCATTGCATCATCTGCTCCAGACACAACACCTCCCTCGATAGGTAACCCCCACAAGACGTTAACATCTTGTAACCAAATGGTAGGTGGAATGTGTGAGTTTCGGGCCTCCATCGTTCCACCAAAGCTGTTATTAAGGAGTGGTCAACGTATCGATAACCACAATCTATAAGGCCACCAAACCCTGCGGCATCAACAAGGTTACGAACCCGTCCTACAACAGGGTTGTCACGAAGTGCCCGCCATATGCTTCTATCGCTACGTTTTACCATAAGGGGCTCATTGAAGTTTTCATTGTTTACGAAAATGTGAAAGGAACGATGTCGATCACGTAGATACAACACAACGTTGCTTAGGGGACTAGGGTGTAAGTTTATGTTGAGACTCATGGTGGTAGGAATTTTTTTGGTATGATTTTTTATAAATTTCAAAGGTTTCTGGTTGAGATTGTAGTGGTGATGTTGTGGAAATGGATGTGGGTGGTGCTCCTTCTTCACCTCACCCTCCATTTTATAACCCTCCATTTTATAACCCCCAAGGATGCACTCTTGCACTCTCAAAGACACTATTTGCCTATCAATTCACCTGCAAAACACAAGACCATTGCATACAATGCTAGAGTCTTTTGTGAGTGTTTATAGCCTGCAAAAAATGCAGGCCTTGAAGCCATGAAGCCGCTACACCATTTGGCGGCATCAATGCCCCATTCTGGATTGGCGGTGTCTTGACGGCAACAATGAAGAAAACCCATTCCCATTTGGTGGTATCAATGGACTACCCATTCTCGATTAGCGGCATCATTAAAGTGTGGATTTGGATTGGCGGTATCAAAGGTGAAGACATGATATGGTTTGACGGCATCAATGACTACCCAATATGGTTTGGCGACATCACTGTTTTGTTGCAGAATTCTTCTTTGATACCGCCAATTGAAATAGAGGCATCCCCATTTTTTGTTTTTTTCCCCAATAGCCCTCAAATATAATTTGTAAAATGATATCTCTACCATTTATGTCAAGGATTCAATTTAGAGGTGATTAATGGGTTATATATACCCAAAACAAATCGAACGAGACCTGCTAGATGGCCAATATTGGATTGAGAACCGAACCGTATGATAATGGGTTGGTCATGGGTACAGCATATCAATTCTTAACGTGTATGTGGCAAGAACGGTTTAACTTGTTTGAGCTGAGAACAATAAAAAAAAAAAACTCATTTTAAAAGACTAGCTTAGTGGGTTATTAAGCCCATTGGAATTTGGAGCTATAAACCCTAAATTAAGAGCTCACTGGATCTAAAAGTCTCACATTAGTTGATCATACCACTCATGTGACTATCTTGAGCGGTCCAATAATAAAACATTTTCTCTATATGCATACAATTAAATACGTATATTATATTATATTATATTATATTATATTATATTATATTATATTATATTATATTATATTATATTATATTATATTATATTATATTATATTATATTATATTATATTATATTATATTATATTATATTATATTATATTATATTATATTATATTATATTATATTATATTATATTATATTATATTATATTATATTATATTATATTATATTATATTATATTATATTATATTATATTATATTATATTATATTATATTATATTATATTATATTATATTATATTATATATAATATAATAATATATTATATTATATTATATTATATTATATTATATTATATTATATTATATTATATTATATTATATTATATATAATATAATAATCCTTAGGATTTAAATAGTGAATTTTCCCCTTTTTTTTATTTTTGCCACTTTTTTTTTTTGATTTTTTTGTTAACTTTTTTTTTTCTCATTTTGACCACCAAATTTTTTGTTAAGTATTTTTTTTTTCTCATTTTGATCACACAATGTTTTTTTTTTACTTTTTGTTTAAGTTTTTTTTTCCGTTTTGACCACCAACTTTTTTATTAAGTTTTTTTTTTCACGTTTTGGCCATCAACTCTTTTATTAAGTTTTTTTTTCCATTTTGGCCCCACATTTTTTTTGTTAACTTTTTTTTTTCTCATTTAAACCACCAAATTTTTTGTTAAGTTTTTTTTCCTCATTTTGGCCACACAATGTTTTTTTTACTTTTTGTTTAAGTTTTTTTTCCCGTTTTGACCACCAACTTTTTTATTAAGTTGTTATTTTTTTCATTTTGGCCCCTGACATAATGCGTTTTTTACCCGATTTCGCACGGGTTCGGTTTATGTCCGTTTATTATCTGTATAATTAACGACCACGAAATTAATAGCTGCTTCACTCTAACGTACGCAGCCGGCCATCGACCACATCTACCGTGCACCATCTCCACCATGTTCCGCGGACCGCGGGAGATTCTTGGTATTCTCCGCGTAGCTGCTGCCACTTTTGTATTTTCTCATTGTCCAAGGTTAGTCTCTATGCCTTTGTCGGTTACCAAAATCCGTATTAACGCATCATGTGAAAAACGCGCAACGTGCGTATTAATTAATACACCTAGTTTTCATTATTATACATGATAATTTTTACATCTAATATCTCATGGTATTTAGTTACATTTTAAACTGATTTATAATTTATAATTTTTTTAACTTTACAAATTTTATGTTTAATATATCTATCTATATCTATAACTGATTACTTTTTTTTTTTGAAAGGCTTAATTCAGTGGAAATCCTTGTACAATCCTAACCTAGCGGTCCCAAGTTCGAATCCCTACCCACACACCGGTGTCCTCCTTGCCTAAGCTCAAACCGTCACGGGGAATTTTTTTGTTGTGTGCATGAATTGAACCTGTGACCTACCCCCAGGATGGGAACCCCTAAGGGAAAACCCACCCTACCTCAAACCAGCTGGGCTGGAGATCATTGGCCTATAACTGATTACTTACACTACTAGAAAAATACCTTTCCTTGACACTTTTTTTATGACATACCCTATTTAATGACATGCAAAAGTGCATGTCATAAAAAAATGTCATCTTTGATAAAAAAAAATGATAATTTATTGACGTTTTTTTATGCGTGTCATTAATTTTCTGTCATAAACAATCTTCAGTTTAGTTTTTCAATATACTTTAACATGTATTGCTTTATCTTTGTAGTTAGTCGACGACATTGTTATAGAACTGTTAGAGCCCAAGCAGGAAGAATGTGAGTTGGAGGAAAACATGCCTCATGTGTCCGGTTCGTATCTATTTCCTTACCTCTCTATTATGTTATACATTCCAATCCGATGGTTAATATTATGAACTGCAAATTTAAGGTTTTGTTAATCTTTTGGGTGAAATAATGTTTTTTTTAACACGCTAGAATAAAGAAAGTGCTTAAAAATTTGCAACAAAATGCGTCGGGCCTGGTTGTGTTAACCTTCGTTATTTAACTTATTTTTCTTAAACTTTATATTAGCTAGAACATCAAACATGATTTTTAAATTTAGTACTTTTAAGTTTAGCTCATATCCTCACCATTGTATTTAGGTTCTTTTTATGCTACAGTTTACTAATATTAAGTAGAAAGTTCTAAAACTGAAATTTCAAACATTAGTTTTTGCAAAGTTCAAAAGAAAATAAAAAACATGTCAGCCCATCCTGTTTGACCCATTAGTATTACCTGACTCGACCCACTCATTTTGGTTACTTAATCCTTTTATTTTACATGTGGAAAAGTTCTCATCTAGTCAAATTGGCATAGCTCGTGTAAGAGGATACAAAGTGAACGTCGATGTTGCACCAGCCGGGAATCACAGAATATGGTTTTTATGTCATGAAATTCATGAAAGAGATAGTGCAACGAGGAGTCGAAATATTGGGCAATGTAAGTTAAGGCAAAATAAACGTAGCGATGCGTTATGATTTATGTAAAATAATTGGGCGGCCTCGACTAATGTATTAATTTTATTGTTGTCTCAGGTTGGGGGAGGAGCGGATCAATACGGGGATGAGGACATGGATATCGTACGCGAAGAATGGTTAGGCTATGCCGCGACATTTATTTTCAAATGATCGAAACTTGTTTGAAGGCAATGTAATGTCGATACAATATATTTTTGTAAACGTTAAACGTTGTCTCGGATTAGTTTGTAATTAGATAAATATGGATTATATAATGAAATGATGTTTTTGTTATTAGTTTGCTATTTTGCGTATAATAAAATTGCAATAAATTCAAGAGGGTAAATATGTAATTTTATAGGATTTTTTTTTAGATTAAAAAATTATGACACGCAAAGAACGTCATGAAATGTGTCACTAAAAACTGTCATAAAAATGTGTGTCATAAACAGATGACACGCGAAAATATGTCATGTTAAATTTATGACACCGCCATTCTTGACATTCTTTTTCCTGTCACCAGACCCCTTTTTTTGACACGTAATGCGTGTCAAGAAAGGGTTATTTTCTAGTACTGTTAATTCGTCATTTTCTATAAAAATTCACTGATGACCTAATTTAACAGAATACTACTAACGAATTACCGATTTTTTTTTACTTAGTTTAGTTTAATTAGTTTATACTTTATACAATGAATTAAATGTGTGTTCCTAAGATATGAAGTTAGAGTCACTATAAAACACTCTCGGGCTATAAACATGGTATTTTTGATAGAGATAATAATGGTCAATCCTTGATCATGCCTTTGATTAAGGTACAATATATAATACATTGAGGGATCATTCTAGATCCATATTTACAGGAAAGTAGTTAATGACCAATAATGATAATTGATACAATAATATGGAAAGTATATAATTGATTATTCTATTACACCCCCGAAGTCGAAGCGGGAGGTGACCGGATGCTGAGACTGGAGCGAAAATCTTCAAACAGTACACGTGGAAGGCCTTTGGTGAAGATGTCTGCAATCTGATGACGAGAAGGCATATGAAGAATCCGAACTTGACCGTGTTGCACTTTTTCACGTACGAAGTGAATATCGAGCTCTATGTGCTTCGTGCGTTGGTGCTGGACCGGGTTACCCGAGAGGTAGATGGCACTGACATTATCCCAGTAGACAATAGTGGCTTTAGACGGAGGGCGGTGGAGCTCGAGAAGAAGATTACGTAGCCAGCAGATTTCTGCAACGACATTGGCGACTCCGCGATATTCTACTTCAGCACTAGAACAAGAAATGGTTGGCTGGCGTTTTGAAGACCAGGACACCAGATTATCCCCATAGTAGACACAGTACGAGCTAGTCGAACGATGGGTATCAGGACAGCCAGCCCAGTCAGCGTCCGTGTAAGCCAGGAGCGTAGGATGTGGATGTGAGCCGAGAGATAAACCATAATTAGTAGTTCCCTGTATGTATCTGATAATGCGTTTTAACGCATTCCAATGATCTGTCTTTGGAGCATGCATAAACATACACACCTGCTGAACTGCATAACTAATATCTGGACGGGTAAAAGTAAGGTACTGTAAAGCACCTGCTAAGCTCCTGTAAAGAGTAGGGTTGTCAAAATCAGTGCCAACGTTTGCCCCGAGCTTAGTGTTGGTGTCTACAGGGGTAATAGCGGGTTTACAGTTTGACATGCCCGCACACTCGATGATGTCTGTAGCGTATCCCTGTTGAGACAAAAACATAGAGTCGCCATGGCGGGTAACCGAAATACCAAGAAAGAAATTGAGAGCACCAAGATCCTTCATTGCGAATTCAGATGAGAGGAATCGCATGAAGTGGTCGCGAAGAGCCTGAGAAGAGGTTACAAGAAGAATGTCATCCACGTATAGCAGAAGATAAGCCGTGGATCCCTGGTGATGATAAATAAACAGAGACGCATCACACCCACTCTGTCTAAATCCCAATGTAAGAACATAGTCTGTAAATCGCTGGTACCAGGAGCGAGGAGCCTGTTTGAGGCCGTATAGGGACTTTTTCAGACGATACACATGGTCTTGGAAATCCTGGTGGCGAAAGCCCATGGGCTGATGCATGTAAACAGTCTCGTTAACTGTGCCATGAAGAAACGCATAGGTTACATCCAACTGGTGTACGGGCCAAGAGTTGGACAATGCGATAGATAAAACAGTCTTGATAGTAGCCAGTTTAACAACCGGACTGAAAGTGTCCCCGCAATCAATTCCAACCTGCTGAGAGCGGCCATCACAGACCAGGCGAGCTTTGTACCGCTCAAGAGTGCCATCCGACTTAAATTTATGTTTAAACAGCCACATGCTTCGAATGATGTTCATGTGTGGCTGGCGCGGTACAAGCTCCCAAGTATCATTTTTAATAAGGGCCTGAAACTCATTGGTCATGGCGTTATGCCATTCCGGTATGGACAAGGCGAGGGAGGGGTTTTTAGGTATAGGAGAGATGGTGGTGGTGTTAAGGTTAAAGATTTGTTTGGGTTTAAAAATGCCATCCATTGCGCGAGTACGCATGTAGTGTGCGGGTGCGGGCTGGGGTGATGGGTTAGCAGTGTTGTGGTTGGGCGGTGGAATGTTTGACGGGCCGGTTGGGTGAAGGGGCGAGTGGGCCGAAGTGGGTGTTGTGGTCTGTGGGAAGGTATTCTAGGTAGGTAGGTGTATTGGGCCAGGGGAGTTGGGTGTTGGGCCGGAATTGGGTGAGGATCATGGGCTGGTAATAGGAGGTGTGGAAGGGTTTGGGTTGATAGTGGGCCATAGGTAGGGTGAGATGGTGCTGGTTAGGAAGTCGTAAGTATGATCAGTGGGTTTGTGGGTGTTAACCGAGGCAAAGGGAAAGGAGGACTCATCAAACAGGACTTGTCGTGCGATGATGATGTTGTTGTTTTTCAAGTCATAACATTTGTAGCCTCGGTGAGTGGTAGGGTACCCGAGAAACACACATGGGTAGGAGCGGTGTTGGAGTTTGTGAATGGTAGTGTGTGGGATGAGTGGGTAACAAAGGCAACCAAAGACCAGGAGATGGTAATAGGTGGGATTTCGGTGATAATGTAGGAGAGTAGGGGTATGGTAGTGGTGAGTTTTGGATGGGGTGATGTTAATTAGGTAGGTAGCGGTGTCAAGGGCGTGTGGCCATAAGTTTGTGGGTAGGGAGGATTGGGCCATGAGGGTGCGGATGATGTTATTGATGGAGCGTATTTTGCGCTCCGCCTTCCCGTTTTGAGAGGAAGTGTAGGGCAAGATAGGCGAAAAAGGATTCCGTGTTTGGTAAAGAAGTTTTTAAAGTGGTGGTTGACATATTCGGTTCCATTTTAACACTGAAAGTTTAAATTTTTCGTTGAAATTGGTTGTGAACAAGGGTTGTGAAGGTTTCAAAAATAGAGTAGACTTGGGACTTGGTTGCAATGGGGAAGGTCCAAAGGAAATTAGTGATGTCATCTAAAAATAATACGTAATAACGGTGACCCCCGAGCTTAAGACTGGGGAGGTCCAAACATCACTATGCACAATATCAAAAGGTTGTAAAGACGAATTATTAGATAAATGAAATAGGAGTTTAATACTCTTGCCAAACACACAAGGTTCACAAACATTTTTATTCAAAGACTTAAAAACAATGGACTTAGAATGTTTTAAAATTTGCAATAAAGTCGGGCCAGGGTGGCCAAGGCGTTGATGCCAAAGACTTAAGGACTGAGCAGCAGTTATGGAGGTGGAGAAACAGTGGTGGTCTTGGGAGAATGTGTAGAGGTCACCGCTGCTGTTGCATTGGAGCATAGGGCCCCGGGTCTTGTAGTCCTTCACAAGAAAACCAAAAGGGTCAAATTCAACAGACACGGAATTATTACGTGTAAATTGACGAACAGATATAAGTTTGTGAATTAATTTTGGGGCATAGAGCATACGGTCTAGTTTAAAGGGCGGGTAAGGTTTAGGAAAGGTTTGAGGGCCATGTCCAAGTACCGGTATAGTAGCGCCATTACCAACAATAATATTTTTATTCAAGCGATTATTAAAAATGGTACTAAAATTACCTGCGTTGGGATCCATGCTTATTGTAGCCCCGGTGTCCATTACGCCATTTTGATACTCAGGTGGGTTGAGAGACATGGTATAGAGAGCCTATTGTATGTCCGTGGGCGTGTATGAAGCGGTTGCAGCCGAGTGGCTTTGGTTAGGGCGGGGTCCGAGAATACCGTTTGATGGTTGCGAGTGGTTTGCGGGTGGGTTGGATAGGTAGGGGCATGGTGGAGGAGTAGACCATTGAAGCCAGGGGTGAGGGTTAGTATAAGGTGAGGGTTGGTTCGGCCATGGTGAAAAGGTAGGGTAGTGGTAAGGTTGGGTGAGCCAGGGATGGAACGGTTGATTGGGTCGGCCACGGCCATAGTTTTGGAACCGGCCACGGCCGCGGCCACGAGAGCGGCCACGTCCGCGGGAGCGGTCCGAGGGATAATGAGGGGTGTCTGTGGAGTATTGGTTCGGGGAGGATGGGGTCGGGTTGGATGTGTTAGAAGTTGGTTGTTTAGTATTCGAAGCAGCAAGTGCTTGGGAAGCATGCTGAGCCGCGTAAGCGGCCTGTTCGGCTTTTTGGTCTTCCACCATGCACAATTGGGATCGGGCATAATAAAAGGATGGCGTGGGATCTTTTTGTTGCAGAATAGTGGAGATGCCCTCATAAGATTCGGTGAGGCCAACTAATAGTTGAAGGACCAATCGTTTATTGTCGACAAGAGCACCGACATTCGCGAGTTGGTCAGCGATGGACTTGATGGCTTGACAGTAAGATGTCAAATTGGGAAAATTGGCAAGGCGAGTGGTGGAGAAACGTTGTGTAAGATGGAGGGCTCTAGCGGTTTTGTTGTCTTCAAATAGGTCCTGGATGCTCACCCAAGCGTCGTAGGCAGTGTTTCCAGGGACCATAGTAGTGTTGCGGATGTCATCGAAGACAGTACTATATATCCATTGTAAGACAATGGCGTCAAGTCTGGCCCAAAGTTCATCCATGTGGGAGGAAGAAGAGATGGGTCTAGGGGAAAGATGGTCTAGGACTTGAAAAGCACGACAATGGATGCGAAAAAGTTCGCACCAATTGACGTATTGGCTGCTGTCCCAGTCCAAGAGAATGGGGATGAAATTCTTTATGTTTGATACGGTCACCGTCGGGTGAAGTTTGATGTCCGAGGAAGGGGATGAGGAGGTATTGACGTGTGAAGGGGATTCAGGGGACGAGTTAGGCATGATAGGTTACGGTAAAACGGGAAACAGAAACAGAATTGGAGAGGGAAGCCAGTTGTATTGTGACCGGAAAAAAACAGAAACAAAATAGGTGAGGTCCGGCGGCGATGTGGTGAGAGAGCGGAAGGTAGGAGGGTGGTTAGAGGTTATCTCTTGTTACCATGATAGAGATAATAATGGTCAATCCTTAATTATGCATTTGATTAAGGTACAATATATAATACATTGAGGGATCATTGTAGATCCATATTTACAGGAAAGTAGTTAATGACCAATAATGATAATTGATACAATAATATGAAAAGTATATAATTGATTATTCTATTAATTTTGAATAAAACAAAATATGAACTACAGGAAATTTAGTTTAGTGATTGCAGTGACGGGATTTTGAATCAGTCAACATAGGTTGTTTGGTCTACTGACATGAGACATTTAAATTACTCACTAAGGCTCTGAATGGTTAAGAGCTTAATCATTCAGCATTTCTTATTAGCTTAATGGTTCAGTACTTAATCATTCCATTCAGATGCTGAAACAAAAAGTCTAAATTCTGAATGATTCAGACCTGAATGATTAAAAGGCTGATTAAGAGGCTACCAAACAGCCCCTAAATCTTTTATCCATCAACTTTCAAAATGACGGTGGTGAATGGAAATTATACCTCTTTATTTATTCACCTGTCCTTGTAATCATTAGCCAACCACTCACGCACCACTTCCTCGACCCACCACCACGTCCACCACCAACTAGTCAGACTGAGCCATGTCAAATCTCTTACTGGTTCAAAGTCTCTTACTCAGTCACACCTCTTAATGGCTTGACATTTACTAGCGCAGAGGTTGCCAAACAGCTCCTTACTAATCCATAATATTACAACTCAACTATTGGTGGCACATTGATAATTCCGTTTGCGTAACTTAAATTTCTAGTAATGTGTGTACGATGGGGTTGTAAGGCTGTTGGGTGTGAGGTTCGTCCCCGGCCCGTCTTGGGACGTCTCAGACCGCCCTTCCGTGCTTAGGCCAGCCAAAACGTCCACATTCGGACAATGAAGATGGGCCTTATTTGGTAAAAAAAAATACCGTTGGTCATAGTGGCGAAGCTTAACCCGAAACTTCGGGGGGTCGGAAGTCACCGGGGGTCGGAAATCACTAGTATCGGGGGGTCGAAACTGTATATACCAAAAAAATTCTATACGAATACTATATAATCGGAATTCTTGAGTGAAAATTGGGGGGGGAGGGGGGTCGGTCGCCCCTACCGCCCCTTAATAGCTACGCCACTGGTTGGTCACTTATGTTTAAATGACTAGTTAAAAAAAAGAAAAAAAACTTTTCCAAACTATAAAACCACCTCATTCCATTTTTTTTACAAAATCCTTATCTACCTCAACCTAAATCTCTCAAATCTATACATCTAATAAAACAAAGTCCATGAGGACACTTGTCAATCCCACATTGTGCCTCCAATTACATAGCCAATCAATTTGTGCCAAGTGTCCCATTGTGAGAATTTATAAAATTTTTGTTTTTTCTAAAAATCAAAATTCATTAATTATATTAAATTAGGTAATTATATTAAATTAGGTAATTCATTATGATTTGGTCAAAGCTTCTCATTGAATTAATTAACTTCCCTAAAACAATTTAAACTCAAAATTCATAGAGAACATAATACAGAGAGAGAGACACGCAGAGATCTAGAGAGAGAAAGTGATGAACGAACCGATATTGGAAGAAGCTTATCATGTAAGTTCATTGTTCTCTGTGTCAGTGTTTTCCAGAACCGTCTAAAGTGCACGCCATGTCTTTGCAGAATTCTGGTAAGGTGATATTAATATTTAGTGTCAATATGAGTGGCTACTTCCAAGGGTATGCCCAAATGATGTCCTCGGTTGGTTGGAGAAGAGACAATGTTTGGAGCAATGGGTATGGTGGAAGCAAACCGTGGGGTCGCACGTCCATGTAATACCGAATTAGGTATTTGTTTTAAAGATTAATTTATAGATTAATCCAAATTATTTGTCTACACTATAACACGTTATAGCCTCATCTCAGTGTCCATTAATTTTTAATGGAAAACATCTGACTTGCCTTTTCAGAAAACTTTTCACTTGAAAAACCCATTGAATGACTACAAACCGGTTAAAATCAGCAGAGATTGCCAGGTATGTTTAATGTCGCACGTACATAATTACATACATAATTCATGCATATATGATATACACGCACTAACACATATATTATTTGTTCGAATGCGTATGTTTCAGGAGTTGCCTCAAGATATTGGAGAAGCTCTATGTGAATTGGAGAAGCTCGAATGTGTATGTATAATTTACAGTATGCTCATTGAGTTCGAGTGTGTATCATTTCGTAATTTAATTTGATTTTCAGGTTAATGTTCTATGGCATGGATAGGTGGCTCGATATTGATAACATATCATACGAGGTAACAATACAAAAATTATCTCATTTTAATCAAAATTATTTTTATATCACATTAATAACTTTCTTCTTTCGTAATATTAGTCAATCTTCGACAAGTATTTAGGCATCCCCTTTCATCCGCAAACTTTAGTTGATAATTTTAATTTTTTTTTTCTGATTTGTTTTTGTTTTTTTATCAACAAATTTGTTTTTTTATCAACATATTTTTTGGTTGTTTAGACTGCTCGGGTTTGCATTTTGGATCATTCGGTGTTTGATTAGGCGGCTTTTGATACACGAGTTTTTTCATCTCGATATACAGGACGGGCAATTATTAGCTTCAATCCCAGAGACGGTTCACCTCACGGTAAGAGTTTCTAATCTTCTTTATTTAGTTGTTCATCAATATTTCCCATGCTCATGTTATGAATTACATTCAATTTACCTCTAAAACGATTATTAGGTTCAGTTATAGATAATAATAATGTATTGTTTTTGGATTTATGCGTAAATTTATAAAGAAAAAAATGGTTTGGAAAACAAAGTCTTCAATTTGGGTCGTTTTTAAAAGGTGTTGTTAAAACGGCGTTAGTGGCAATTTGTTAAATGTGTCATATTCCAAGGCTGTTTTTTATGTTCATGCTTTGTATGATAGAGATATTGATAAATTGAAGATATGTCACGTTTTCACGTTTTATTCTTTTTACTTCTTTTTTTTAAAAAAAAGCAAAAAAATGAGAATGAGAAAGGAAACTGGCGTAAATTAGGAACTCATTAAATTTCCTTATTACATTCAAATTACTCACTTCCTAAATTTAGTGTAATTTATATTGGTAATAAATTACATTTTGAATTTTGAATTTTAAAATTCAAATTAAAATTAAAAATATTTAAATTCGAATTATACAAAATTTCAAATTTTGAGTTTTGGTTAATAATGGTAAAAATTACACATACTAATTATCCTTTTAATTACACATTTAATAAGATTCAAAGTTTCTACATAAGTAGTGTCAACTCTCCAATTAATACATTAATTGATCCTATTAATTGTGTTATATTATTCTAATATTACTTTAGCTTATATTGGTAATTAGTTAATTATCGAATTTTGAATTTCAAATTTCAATTTTCAAATTCCAAATTAAAGTTCGTTATAGGTGAATTGGGGTCAACGCCATAGGTGAATTGGGGCAAGTTATTAAACACTTTGACCGAAACATTAATGAACGATTTTCGATTTTTAAAAAATTATTTTTTTATAAAAACATTAATGACTATTTTTTGAATTTTAAAAATAGAATAGTCATTAAATGTTTTTAATTTTAAAAAAATTAAAAATTTGGATTATAGTGTTTAGGAAAGTTATTAAACACTTTGACCGAAACATTAATGAATGATTTTCGATTTTAAAAAATATTTATTTTTATAAAAACATTAATGACTCTTTTTTGACTTTTAAAAATAGAATAGTCATTAAATGTTTTTTATTTTAAAAAAAGTAAAAATTTGGATTATAGTGTTTAGGAAAGTTATTAAACACGTTGACCAAAACATTAATGAATGATTTTCGATTTTTAAAAAATATATTCTTTTATAAAAACATGACTCTTTTTTGAATTTTAAAAATATAATAGTCATTAAATGTTTTTTATTTTAAAAAAAATTAAAAATCTGGATTATAGTGTTTAGGAAATTTATTAAACACTTTGACCGAAACATTAATGAATAATTTTCGATTATTAAAAAATAAAAAAATTTTATAAAAACATTAATGACTCTTTTTTGAATTTTAAAAATAGAATAGTCATTAAATGTTTTTTATTTTAAGAAAATTAAAAATATGGATTACAGTGTTTAGGAAAGTTATTAAATACGTTGACCCAAACATTAATGAATGATTTCGATTTTTAAAAAATAAATTTTTTTATAAAAACATTAATAACTCTTTTTTGAATTTTAAAAATAGAATAGTTATTAAATGTTTTTTGTTTTAAAAAAACAAAAAATGTGGATTATATTGTTTAGGAAAGTTATTAAACACGTTGACCTTAACATTAATGAATGATTTTCGATTTTTAAAAAATAAATTCTTTTATAAAAACATGACTCTTTTTTGTATTTTAAAAATAGAATAGTCATTAAATGTTTTTTATTTAAAAAAATTAAAAATCTGGATTATAGTGTTTTGGAAAGTTATTAAACACTTTGACCAAAACATTAATGAATAATTTTCGTTGATGTAAAATAAAAAATTTTATAAAAACATTAATGACTCTTTTTTGAATTTTAAAAATAGAATAGTCATTAAATGTTTTTTATTTTAAGAAAATTAAAAATATGGATTACAGTGTTTAGGAAAGTTATTAAACACGTTGACCCAAACATTAATGAATGATTTCGATTTTTAAAAAATAAATTTTTTTATAAAAACATTAATAACTCTTTTTTGAATTTTAAAAATAGAATAGTTATTAAATGTTTTTTATTTTAAAAAAACAAAAAATGTGGATTATATTGTTTAGGAAAGTTATTAAACACGTTGACCGAAACATTAATGAATGATTTTCGATTTTTAAAAAATAAATTCTTTTATAAAAACATGACTCTTTTTTGAATTTTAAAAATAAAATAGTCATTAAATGTTTTTTATTTAAAAAAAATTAAAAATCTGGATTATAGTGTTTAGGAAAGTTATTAAACACTTTGACCGAAACATTAATGAATAATTTTCGTTGATGTAAAATAAAAAATTTTATAAAAACATTAATGACTCTTTTTTGAATTTTAAAAATAGAATAGTCATTAAATTTTTTTTATTTTAAGAAAATTAAAAATCTAGATTACAGTGTTTAGGAAAGTTATTAAACACGTTGACCCAAACATTAATGAATGATTTCGATTTTTAAAAAATAAAAAACATTTATAAAAACATTAATGACTTTTTTTTTGAATTTTAAAAATAGAATAGTTATTAAATGTTTTTATTTTAAAAAAAATTAAAAATTATGGATTATAGTGTTTAGGAAAGTTATTAAACACCCGGCTGTGGAGTAGTCCGGGAAGCAAAAGGTGGAAGAAGATTTACACAATGTGGGGTTAGCAACGATTTCGCAAATATGGAGCGCGAGAAATTTAAAGACTTTTGAGGACAGGTTTGTCTCTGATAATACTATTTGCGGGCGTCATCCTATCGGTGTTTTTCTACATGTAAGTAATGTTATATACGTAATTACCTCTCGCTGAAGTTCATTGATTATTTATTTGAAAACTGAATGTCCATTTGGTATTTGACTTTTGACTTATATGTGGATTTTTGAGGTATCATAGCTAATTCTATGATTTTGATCGCTTAAAGCTCATATAATCGCTTTTAAAACGCACATCCAAACACACTGTTTTTTGTATTGTTAGTTTACTTGATCTTAGTACTTAAATATTTGTAGGCAACACTCTGAAATGAGTAAGCATATCGATGTTGATGCAAAGTTAAGGAAGTTCTAAGTTGCTTACTCAGAGACCTTGAACGGTAGCTTTTTTATCAAATGCAAGCATATGGGTTATGTGAATTAGTTGATTAGTTAAAAGAGGGTTATAAAATGTTGTTTTAGTGGTGTAGGTTCATGTTTGTTTACTTATAAATCGGTCGATTTGGGTAATGTTCAACTTTTCCAATGGGTCAAATAGGGTAAAAGTCGCCAACAGTGTGTTTATGGTGTTTTGATTAGATTGATGTTCCTTTATCTAATACATAGGCCATAGGTGAATTGGGGCAATCTTCCCTTTTCTTAACGGGTCGATTTGGGTAATGTTTGCCTTTTCAAAGGTGTCAAATAGAATAAAATATGCTCGAAGCTTTTTTAGCGGGTCGATATGGGTAATGCTCATCTTCTCAGACGTGTCAAATTAAATTGTGAAATTTAGGTGGTAGTTAGTTTCTTATTTTCATTTTTATTACTTTCTTATTGTTGAATATGCCATAAGTCTATTTTTAACACATACCATTTAAGTCGCCTTATTCAGGTTGGATTGTATTTAAGAAACCATGTATTCTCACATGGCCAGCTTTATGTCGCATTGTCAAGAGTTAAAAGCAGGGCAGGCGTGAAGTTACTTATACTTGATGCTGGTGGGAAAGTGATGACTAAAACAAAAAATGTGGTTTATAAGGAAATTTTCAGCGATATTTGAATAAATGTGTATTCGTTGCTTTTAAATTTTAATAAAATGTTTCTACTTTATTTTTCTTATACGTTATACTACTCCAAATAATCGTACGTTGTTGAACTGCGTGTCAACGCGGGCAAATATCTAGTTTTTATAAAAAAAATCCTTAATTCTCTAAAAGAATAAGCAATGTCTTATTTACCTTTGATTTCATCATCTTCGTCGAGCAGGAAAACCAACTTTTTATAAACATGGTTATGCAAGCGGCACAGATCCTTGTGGAGGAGAAAGAGGAAGAAGTCTCGTCAAAACTAGGAACTAAGCAAGTGGCCATATACAATGACCGGGTTTGTATTTTTTTTAGAGTTTATATCGCAACTATATTTATGTTTTAGATTTATATTTGTATTTGTATTTGCAACATACGTATAGGTGCTCACGAGAGATTGGTAACCGATTACTTTGCTGATGAAGCATTTTACATGGATGAGATGTTTAGGTGCCGGTTCTGAATGAGTTGTCGATTGTTCTTACGTATAGCCAATGACTTGTCGAGTCATGACCTGTTGCGAACTGACTTACAAGACGACAGCTGATTTGTGAGACGGGTATTTAAGGATGTCCAAAAGAACTGCACGGGAATGTTTGTATAAGTTTTGCAAACGTGCTGTGAAGATCTACAGCAAAAAATATTTGCGAAAACTAAACACCAATGACGTCCAAAAGTTGTATCAATTCTAATTACAAAAGCATGTTTTTTCAAGAATGCTCGGAAGCATTAAATGCATGCATTGGCTGTGGCGGAATTGCCCTACTGCATGGCGAGGAATGTTCCAACGAAGCGATCAAGGACATACAACAATAATCCTAGAGGCTGTTGCGTCCCAAAATTTATGGATTTGGCATACTTTCTTTCGCCTTCTCGATTCGAATAACGACATTAACGTCATCAATCAATCACTGGTTTTCGACGATGTTGTAAAAGGTACCAGTCCATATACCAGGTTTACGGTTTAGGGGGTGGAATATGGGCGCGAGTATTATCTTGCTGATGGAATATATACCTGACCTACTCTATAATCATTAAAACTATATTCAGCACCCGACCAACGAAAAAAGAAAGAAATTTGTCAAGTATCAAGAATCGGCAAGAAAGGATATTGAACTTTGTTTTGGGGTTCTACAATCAAGATGACACATTAATGAAAACCTGGAACGTGCTTTTGAACCTAAAAACTGCGTTATTGTATCTATGCTTGTATCTTGTTGCATAACATGATCATTGGAAACGAAAGTAGAGTTATTTGTGAGTTCGACAAAAATGCGGTGGAAGAGAATACTATTACGGTTAGACCGGCTCATCAAGAGTTAAACAAATTCTCGTTATGTAACGAGCGCATACATCTAAATCTTCAAGCAAATTTGATTGAATACATTTGAAAAAACGGACACGAGGACTAGTTTCTTTGTATGTTTTTAGTAGTGGAATTTTAAAAATATTTAGATTTTCCTTTTTTTTTTAAATTTATGCAATCTTGTATTTTTTTTAATTGTATTTTTTTATTTTAAGTTTATTTTATTAATTTTATATTTATTTATTCCTTTGAATTTGAATTAAAAAATAAAAACAAATAAAAAAGGAGGAGGACTAATAAAGGAGGACTACCCCCACACTCTTGTCCTCTCCCCTCTTGAAGAACTACCCTCCTTAATGACATGACAACTTAGATGGAAGGTAATAGAGATCTCGTCCCCTTTCTTTTGTTTTCTTTTATTTTCTTTTCTTTTCCTCTTTTTTCCTATTTTTTCTTTCACTTTCCTTTCCTTCCATTTCTATTCAATTTGGAATGATATAGTTTTGCCTCATTTTCCCTTCTTTTTGTTTCCTTTCCTTAAAAAAAAATTCTATGGAACACAAATTTCCTTTCATCCTTCCATTTCCTTTAAAAAAAAAAAAAAAAAAAAACTCTAGAACATAACTTTTACTTTTCTTTCCTTTCATTTCCTTTCTTTTCTCTCTTTGGATGAACTCAGGAACACAACGTTAGAGGCCCATCCCCATACCCTAGTTAGTGGTTATTGCATATTTGTGTATTACTAGTGTACTTTTCCAAGTATTTTATGAGGCTTAACTGCTTAAGCGGTACAAAGGGGTTTCATACCCAAAACCAAGTATTAAAATTACCCAATATGTGATGCACCTCTAGGTATGGGTGGGCTTCGGCTCGTTGGGACACCCTCCGGCCTCCACAGTCCACCCTACTATTTTAAAAGAAAGAGTAATCTGCTAAAATTGTTCATGTGGTTAGGTGAAAATTGTCACTTGTGTATAAACTTTTGATTTTTTTTTTATCATAATCGTACAATGGTTTTAATTATTTGTCATTCTCATCCCTCAGTTAGTCCAGTTAAGTCAGAGGTAAATTTGTCAATTCCTGTTTTAATGTTTTAATTGCTGAAATCGTCCGTCCTCTGAAATTAAAAAATTAAAATATTAAAAAATACAAATATTATTAAAAAATTCAAGCGGGTCCCACCTCCTACCCCACCCATTTCATCTTCTCCCCTCTAACTCACCCACCCACCCACCACCCATCTTCTCCTTTCACCACCACCACTACCCACTACCCCCACTACCCATCTCCACTGACATCCACCTTGGCTTCAGTCATCAGTATCCATCGTGCTCATATCAGGTGCAAACGGACTTTGACCAGAATAAATAACGGGCCCGGTACCAGTTCTTTCAGATCGGGATTTTTGGACCAACGCACGAAATTCTTTCTCTTTTCTTTATTTTTCTTTCGTCATCATTTCCTTTTGAACTTTGGACCTCATGGAAACAGCTTCACGGGCCTGTTGTTTAGCTACATACAAAGCTTCTGAAAGCTTTTCAAAATTGACATTAATCTGAACCTTTTGAAGCCCCCTACCATTGGATGCCAAGCGTTTATCAAGAGGGATTGTGTATCCCTTAGGGTTTTCCAGTTAGAAATACATGGAGGAAGTTTCCATTCTTACTGATCCTTAACAGTCACGGGTCATGGCGGAGAGCGCATGACAGGAACTGGGGGTCAGTTGTAGGCAACGAAGCAAGCCGTGAGTTGCATTAATGGTTCAAGGATAACTAAAGCCAGGGTGGATGTCAGTAGAGATGGGTGGTAGGTGGTGGGTGGTGGTGAAAATGTGTAGATGGGCAATAGGTGAGCTAGAGAGGAGAAGATGACTTGTGTGTGATAGGGAGTGGGACCTGTAAATTATCGAAAGACTTCTCATCTTATTCACAAAACATTAGAAGAATATATACACAAAGATCCCTAACTAACCTATCAATAATAATGGAAATACAATGATAATATGGTATACAATTATTACAATGAATACAAATGAATGCAATTATGAGTTTCCATATGTATGTGGTTGCCATGTATATGCGGTTGACTAATAGTCCCCCGCAGTCGAAGCGGTGGTAGGGCGAACGCACAGACTGGACTTGAAGCGTTGAAAGAGCTGCTTCGAAAGACCCTTAGTGAATATGTCGGTATACTGGTAGTCGGCAGGAATGTGTAATACACGTATATTGTAACACCCCAACCGATGGCGGAAACATCGGGATGTCACATATTGATGATTGTTTCAGTAGCACATGGTATATATTGAAATTTTAAATAATTTATTCATAACATAAATATCCAAAATGAAATGATGTCTAGAAATCCCAAATACATGATATCAAACAAAGCAAATAACTTCAAATAACTTCAAAAAAAACTTCATAGTATTTCCTCATGTATACTCTAAGCCTCAGCTTCATTGTTACCTGAAACATGTTAATTTTGAAAATATTTTTGGGTCAACAAAAGTTGGTGAGAATTACATAGGTTTTGATAATCGAATAAAGCTTGTACAATTGAAGTGTCATGGCAAGTCTAGTCCATATGTGAAAACATACTAGAAGTAAATCGAGTGCATAATCAACCCTTGTGACTGTTATATTGTGGTCCATCCCATACGCTCATGGTTTACTCGATTATGTTATGCGATAACAATCACCCACACTACCTATGTAGGAGGCACATATCCGGGTGGGGTTGTCAGTCCAATAAATCTATCATTGTATACCGTCGGCTGATCAATGTTAATGATTATGCTAGAATATTGTGCTTACCCTAGTCATGTTTAAGACATAATGCAACATAGAAAAACACATAGACACTTTATGATTGAATTGCATATAGAATGTTGTAACATGTTTCACCCAAAAAATAGTGAAAATAGAAAAGGGGCTATGTAAAACTCACCTTTATTTCTGATGATGAACTTGTACGAAAATCAATGAGTAACAATGAATTATGCTTGCACCTAAGTATAGATTAAGAATGATAATTTAGAGTATAATATTAATGTTAGGTTATATTAATGTGTTCCGGCAATTGAAAAGTTTGATTCACACATTTTGTTAATAATAATATCTTATTAATAATAATATTAACAAAAGTATTATCATCATCATCATTATTCTTATTATTATTAATAAAATCAAACTATTGATAACTTTTATTTGTGATTCATAGTGGTAGGTTATCAGAGAGAGCAAAATAAAGTTTTAGGTGCTCGTAGTATATATTATTCTGAATACATTGAGAACAGTGAACCAAATTATAAGTATAGTTTGGTGTTTAGTTAAAATTTTGAGAAAACATCATGTTTGCACAAATGTATTACATATAAAATATATGTAGTATACTAAAAACTAAAATCTTAATTTAAGTGTTTGTTTCAAATGTGTATTTACGTAATCAATTGAAAAATGTGTTACTAAATTTTATCACTGCTTTCAATGATTTGAACTTATCCTATAATAATATATGCTACGATCTCATTTAAAAAAAATATTACTTTGTCTTATTATAGAACCAAAATGCAAGTCACCCTCTTGACATGCTTAACCCAAACGCAGGTAAAAAAAAAAATAAAAAATCAGGGGTTACCTCAAATAGGTAAAATGCGTTGCAACGATTGGGCCAACAGAATTTGCAAGTAACTTAAGGGTTAGGGTCGATGGATCGGTAGCCGAATCTTGGTCGGTGAACAGAGGAAGGCCGAGAGGTTCCCGGGGTTGTTTAGCGGTGATAACCGGTGCGGAGGTGGCTGTTACAAGAGAGAAAAATATGACGGTTGTTTCGTGGTGGGCTTAAGTCATAGTTATCACGCTGCCTTTGTGTCAAATTTGAATATGTGTCTTGCATCGGTCCCAAAAATGTTGTATATTAATACATATTGTGTGATTCAACCATTTCTATGAATGGAATATTGGTAGAAATTTAGAAAGAAAGTAATGGTCTTTATTGCTGTTGCAAACAAGGAGTAATGCCTATTTATAGCTCGTGTTGTATTTTAAATTAATTTTATTCAAATAAAGTGTATGAATTTAATCTAATGTAGGTTACGGGGTATATAACTTTAAATGATATTGTGTGATTCACAATATGTATCATTGGGTTTGAAAAAAAAATGGAATGAGCTTACTTGAATCCGTGATTGTGGCCGCAATTTTAGGCAAAGAGTTTGGGGTGAGGGGGTGTGTCAAATTGTGTTTTCTCCCTTCTAAATTTACGCATGGTCAATTATGAGTTATGGGTTGCCATCTAAATTGTCATATCATAAATTAGAATGAGCTAAATTGCCATGTCATAAATGGGAACTAGGATTCTATTACCCCGCGCGTCGTTGTGGGAGCTCCTGTTGCGTGGACATAAAAAAAAATAATATTAAGTAATTGTTATTCTCACATGGGCTTCAGAAAAATATTCGCAGCAAAAAGCTCAAAGTTTGGTGGTCAAATTGGAAAGAAAGTAAAGAAACTTAGCAAAATAGAGTCGGTGTACGTTAACATAGTACGTCGTTGCATATTAACAAACAAATAATAAAATATACAAAAAAAATACGTTACCTATATATGGTATAACAATAACATAACAATTAAATAATAATAAAATTAAAAAAAATATTCGGTTACTGTTCAACTGTCGTAGAATTAATATGTAGATAATGAGCTGCACATAGTATTTTTTTTTTTGGATTAATGCCGATTTCGGTCCCTAAAGTTATTAAATTGCTTCATTGGAAAATAATAATAACAATAAAATTTTTACGAATGTTACAGTCTCCCCTTGTTAAAGAAATTTTGTCCCCAAAATTCTTCTAATATAAATCTTTTTTGTAGTTTGGGTGGGATGATTTATGATAGCTAAGGCTAGATCTTGGTCTGACTCCCAATCACACTTTCATTGTATCATTAATGTTTATATATAGGGTCTACCGCAGCTAACTTACCACACCTTTGGTACCTCGAAAACATACCGGGTTTCTTACCAAAATTCTAATAGAATTTCACACCACCCTGACGTACCTGTAAATTCATGATTACGTTCCGGACCGCAATCACCAATTTACCTTACATTAGGGTTTTGTGTCCTTCTATGACTCTACACACATGTAAAACACACAATGCATAATAACCTTGTGATCGAGTCTTTGTATCAAATTACGTGTAGAATGTATCCAAAAATGAGTCCAACTATTGAGCAGGAAAAAGACCTCTACCAGTCAGCGAGTAGGAACCTCTACCGATTGTTGAGCAGGTGCAATGGCCTCTACCAGTCGTTGAGCAGGTGCAATGGCCTCTACCAGTCGTTGAGCAGGTTATTAGAACCTCTACCGACTGTTGAGTAGGCATGATGACCTCTACCAATCGTTGAGCAGGTCATTAGGAGCTCCACTGACTGTTGAGCAGGTAATTCATCCTCTATCAGTTGTTGAGTGGGTAAATGTAACAATTGTCTTTCGTAGTTGAACATGTAAGTTGCAAATTGATAATACACACATGTAAGCAAGTTTGTAAATGCAACAAATACCAAGTGTAGCATGCGAGTTGTAAGTCTAGGCGTGGTATCACTAGTTAATGATTATAACAAATAGTTAGCCATGTTTTCAAGTATCACGAATAATCAAATGTTTAAATATAATAGATATTCAAACTGTCATGTACCAAGAAGAATCATGTTTTTAGAAAAGTCTTGTAGTAATAAGAATCAAATATCAAGTTTTCAATAATTAGGCTATCATGGAAATCAAGTTCATGTCCGAAAGGCGAAGGATATACATTGAATCCTTGAGGGAATGATGAAAATTCATAGTATAATCAAATTTGTAAAGGATAGTGAATGTAAAATAATTAAAAAAAAATAGTTAATAAACGGCTTAGTTTATAGGTCAAGAAAAAGGAATAAGGTTGTCAGTTTTGGGATAAAATAGAAATATAAAAAAAACGATCTAGATTGAGACAAATGAGACTGCGGACTTTGTAAACTGAAGAGGGTTTCTTTTTTTTATTTTTTTATTTGAAGATGATTTTTTTAGAGATGCTAGTGTGATCGATTTATTGGGTATGCAACTAAATCGACCAGAGTTGTGTATTTTAAGGAGTTGAGAGGTTTAAATTTTTTAAACACAGAACTTGCTTTCAGAATTCGGGATTTAACTGAGTATCTAATAAGAAAACTTTGATCATTTGTTTGAAGAGTAGTTTGATTAATATCTTTTGGTAAGCATGCTAGTTAAAACATCAAATGCCATTTGAAAAATGTATGTGTGTGTGTGTGGGGGGGGGGGTAAGTTTGTAAACTTAGATGAGATCTTTGTTAAAATAATAGTTGTTTGCAAGACTGGTGAAAACAATAATGGCTGGTTTTGGAATCATGGTCGATTCAGTACAAAAATTGGGGTTTGGATGTTCATGGTTAAATCAATAGTTTTTTTTTTACTAAAAATATTCAAATATTAGATGTCTAGTCAATGAGTTTTTAAACAAAAGAAACACAAGAAGAAAGAGGTTTATGAAGCACGTAGTGTATTGTAATAAGTACAACGTGAATCATTAGGTTTGAATCAACGTTAGAATCAAGCGAATGAGAAAACTAAGGATCTTCACAGAGTAAAGCATGATTGTGGTAAATACAAAAATCGTGAAAGTTCAAACTAGTTGAAAACAAGTATAAATCAGTGAAGAATTCGAAAAGTTAAATTTTCCCGTGGTTAAAAAGATTTTACTTTCAAAATGGTTTTGGGCAACAGCAAGGGTGATTGATTTTTTTTTAGTATAAATAGTACAACTAAATGGGTTTAGATCTTTCAATATTTACCTGAGTCAGAGATTTTAAGCACAAGGTAGGTTTTTTTTGTTTTTTTTTTTTTTTTAAATCTATAATTTGTTAAGGATACTTTCAAAAAGATAATAAAAATGTAGGGAAGAAATAAAATATGTAACATGTTGTAAAGGAAACATTATGCTTTGTGTCTAATACTGAAAATAATCAATAATGTGTGTAATATTGTAAGATTGTAAAAGAGAGTATGATTGTAAACCCCACATGTGATCATGGAATTTTGGCTGATGAGCGAATTATAAGCAAAAATAATAATGGATTTGAAATGGAAAGGATTTGAGATTTAAAACTTGGATTTAATGTGTGAGAGGATTTAAATAAACTCGTGTAAATAAAAATGAAACCTAAGGATTGTAATAATTTATCCATTAATTAAAATGAAAAACGAAAACATAGACTTATCAAAGTGACTAGATCCTCATAATGTTTAGGAATACGTGCTTTAGCCTATTTGCACGTGTTCCTAGTTATCATTAGAACCTAAGACTTTGACGAGATAAAAAAAAAATTAAGGCATGAGCCTAAGGGTTTTGTTCTAATAATCAAGGGTAGATCAGGATTGTAGCAGGTGAATAAGAGTAGACAACTCGTAGGTCTAGGGTAAAAATAGGGAGTAGGATAGAGATAAGGTTAAGGACACAAATAGGGTTGCAACTAAGGGAAGCAAATACTGGTTAAAGTCCAGATTATTTTTCTAATAACCTAATTCCCTATAACCAAGGCTCTGATACCAATCTGTAACACCCCAACCAATGGCGGAAACATCGGGATGTCACGTATTGATGATTGTTTCAGTAGCACATAGTATATATTGAAATTTTAAATAATTTATTCATAACATAAATATCCAAAATGAAATGATGTCTAGAAATCCCAAATACATGATATCAAACAAAGCAAATAACTTCAAATAACTTCAAAAAAAAACTTCATAGTATTTCCTCATGCATACTCTAAGCCTCAGCTTCATTGTTACCTGAAACATGTTAATTTTGAAAATATTTTTGGGTCAACAAAAGTTGGTGAGAATTACATAGGTTTTGATAATCGAATAAAGCTTGTACAATTGAAGTGTCATGGCAAGTCTAGTCCATATGTGAAAACATACTAGAAGTAAATCGAGTGCATAATCAACCCTTGTGACTGTTATATTGTGGTCCATCCCATACGCTCATGGTTCACTCGATTATGTTATGCGATAACAATCACCCACGCTACCTATGTAGGAGGCACGTATCCGGGTGGGATTGTCAGTCCAATAGATCTATCATTGTATACCGTCGGCTGATCAATGTTAATGATTATTCTAGAATATTGTGCTTACCCTAGTCATGTTTAAGACATAATGCAACATAGAAAAACACATAGACACTTTATGATTGAATTGCATATAGAATGTTGTAACATGTTTCACCCCAAAAATAGTGAAAATAGAAAAGGGGCTATGTAAAACTCACCTTTATTTCTGATGATGAACTTGTAAGAAAATCAACGAGTAACAATGAATTATGCTTGCACCTAAGTATAGATTAAGAATGATAATTTAGAGTCTAATATTAATGTTAGGTTATATTAATGTGTTCGGGCAATTGAAAAGTTTGATTCACCCATTTTGTTAATAATAATATCTTATTAATAATAATATTAACAAAAGTATTATCATCATCATCATCATTATTCTTATTATTATTAATAAAATCAAACTATTGATAACTTTTATTTGTGATTCATAGTGGTAGGTTATCAGAGAGAGCAAAATAAAGTTTTAGGTGCTCGTAGTATATATTATTCTGAATACATTGAGAACAGTGAACCAAATTATAAGTATAGTTTGGTGTTTAGTTAAAATTTTGAGAAAACATCATGTTTGCACAAATGTATTACATATAAAATATATGTAGTATACTAAAAACTAAAATCTTAATGTTGGGTTATATTGAGACCACAGTTACCAGATCAGAGACTTTTGATAGCCTATTGTATAGCTTGATAGTTGAAGGACTTAATATGTAATTAAGACATAGTTATTGTACACAAACCCTAGTGCTGCGCACTTGTTAACACGGGCCCTGCGCACTTAAGTTAAGTGCGCAGGCCCAGGGACTTTCCTTTATAAAGGATGTGTGTGCACAGCTCTAGGGTTAGGGGTTTTGGTCATTATCTTTTGATAGCACAAAGATAGGTGCGTACTTGTTGTAATCCATGGTTCTTCAGTGTTAAATCATCAATGGAATTATCGTATTATTCATCTTGTGTGTCAGCTCTTACAATATTCATCTAGTTTCTTTGATTGTAGAAGATTAGTCACTTAAAACACCTAATTCATAGGTGTTTCTAAGTGATAACAATCTCTTGCACTTAACAAGATCTAGCATTTGGGACTACAATTTGGTATCAGAGCCACTGTGCTCTAGATTGTATCTACTTTAAGATACCAAAACCCTCATCTTGTTAGTTTTTATTATCAAGATTATTTTCTTTATAAACCTTAAAATTTAGGTGTTTTTCTTATATTTTGGCTTCAAATTTTGTGAAAATCGTGTTTCTAAAAGTTTAGAGTATGTTATTTTGATTAGAAAATGGTTTAGAAAGGATTCAGCTGAGTTTTGTGTTTGTTACAGCTCGTTTTGCGCACTTATTTCATATAACCTGCGCACTTATCTCATAAGTTGAGCACTTGTTTCTTAGTTTGAGTACTTGGCTCATATATTGCATACTTGTGACTGTGAGTACTTAAACTTGTGATTTTAGTACGCAATCAGGTTTTCTGCGCACTTATTGGATTTCCATTGTCTTGAGCACTTATTTAGGGTTTCTGCGTACTTAAAACAGAAATCTTGGATTTGTGCGCACTTACTGAAGGTGTAGTCTTGAGTACTTGGCTAGGGTTTCTGCGAACTTAAAATCTTAAACGAGAGTTTAAGTGTCTGCGCACTTATTTTAGTACGCAGGCTGATCAGTAAACACTGAGCACTTATCATGCCCAAGTGTTGACTGATCTGCGCACTTATCAAGAAACACAGCCACACGTATACTTCCGAGCTGCGCACTTAACAAAGACTACAACTTGACAAGGCTGTTTACATTCTTACAGGTTGCTGCATACTTATCTGGACTGCTGTGAACTTAGCTGTGAACTTATTTGCGCACTTATCTGCGCACTTAGCTGTGTACTTACGGACTTGGACATTTTCTGGACTGATAACTAAAATCCGTTTAACTAAATCCCTAAAATTCATCTAAATCATGGCTGGTAATGATAACCATTCAACAGTTAACCCTATCACTCAACAAGAACTTGAAACCGGAACCACAACCAGAGTTCCTAAGTTAAAAGGTGCTGAAGACTATGGGACTTGGAAGAACAGAATGAGGTCATTCTTCTATGTTACAGACTTCACCCAATGGAATTCTATCCAGTTGGGCCCACACATTCCCATGAGAACCACTGCCACTGGGGAAGAGTTTAACCCTGATCCAACCACTTACACTGATGTCGATAAAAAATTACTCCAAAGAGATCACAAGGCTTATGGTGCTCTAACCATGGCCTTATCAAACGATGTTTATAACATGTTTGAGGAGTATGTCACGGCACATGATCTATGGTTTGCGTTGAATGAATACTATGAAGGGAACGAAGAGATGCGCCAGTACAAGCAAGACATGGTGCAGAAAGAATATGACATGTTTGGCAGTATTCGTGGGGAAAGTTTGAGCTCACACATCGATAGGTTCATGAGCATGTTGACAAAGATGAAGAAGGCGGGAATTCCTGTGAACAACAGAAATTCAATCAAGAAGCTGCTAGACTCATTGCCAAAAGAATGGAGCATCCAGTGTATGCTGATCAGAAAAGAATATCTAGACGCCCAGTCTACCTTGGCTGATCTTATCAACACCCTGAAGTCGTTTGAGATGGACATTACAAAGAGAGAGATGAACCAGACCAATCCGAAGGCAGTACCCATCACTGCAATGAAAAACTTGGCATTAATGACTCCAGTGAGCAACATGGGTTCAAGCTCATCTCATGTGTATGCTGATGGAATGATTGGTGGTAGCTCCAGTTCAGGAAAGAATGTTCCATACTCTCAACCCAGTGGCAAGAACTCTCAACCCTCAACTCTCAATCCTCAACAAACAAAGCTTGCTAATGAACACGTTGAACTCTTCAACGCCTTCATGACCAGCTTTGAAGCATTGAAGACAGGTGATCTGAAGAATGATATGATGAGCCCAGTCTACCTTGGCTAATCTTATCAACACCCTAAAGTCGTTTGAGATGGACATTACAAAGAGAGAGATGAACCAGACCAATCCGAAGGCAGTACCCATCACTGCAATGAAAAACTTGGCATTAATGACTCCAGTGAGCAACATGGGTTCAAGCTCATCTCATGTGTATGCTGATGGAATGATTGGTGGTAGCTCCGGTTCAGGAAAGAATGTTCCATACTCTCAACCCAGTGGCAAGAACTCTCAACCCTCAACTCTCAATCCTCAACAAACAAAGCTTGCTAATGAACACGTTGAACTCTTCAACGCCTTCATGACCAGCTTTGAAGCATTGAAGACAGGTGATCTGAAGAATGATATGATGAGCCCGTAAGATATGTATCAAGTGGATCCCGATGATATGGAAGAGATGGACCTGAAATGGCAAATGGCCATGATTACTCTAAGGGTTAGGAGGTTCCAGGATAGAACAGGTCGAAGGGTTGGATTGGGAAAGGCTAGCTTTGATAAATCAAAAATCAGGTGCTACAATTGCAAAACTCTCGGACACTTCAAGTATGAATGTCCAACTTTGAATCAAGCTGAAGTTAAACCGGCAAAGAGAATGGTAGCAATCACAGATGGAGGAGAAGCCAACCAGCAGAAGGCGCTTGTGGTTCAAGACTTTGACTGGGGAGAGGAAGTTGTTGTGGCAGAGGCTGAAGTGAACAAGGCACTGATGGCAAAGATCTGCACAAAATCAACACTTGGTGTGAGCTTTTTGGAAGGGTCATCAGCGGAGATGCCAAAAGGAGAAAAGATGGAGAATGCTGGTCTAAAAGGTGTGTTGAGTAAGGACAAAGGAAAGGAGGCTGCTGCCAAGGAAGCTTTAGTTGCTGAGAAGACTTCCACAAGCAAGACTGATCAACAACCGCAGAGCATGCAGAAGAAGGTTGAAGAGAGAGACCTGGTAAGTATCCCGCTTGAAATAAAATCAAAGCTGTGCTCACCAAGGTGTGTTACAGCCGTCGCTTACTGTTTGTCCCACAATAGGAGAATTTTAAGAGAGATGGATGACATCCGAAAAATCAACACTGAAATGAAAGAAAATGAGTTAGCATATCAGCGAAAGTTAAATGCAACAATAGCTAAAATGCACACTCTAAAAGAATTTGTTCTCGGAAAAGATTTTTTAATAAATGACTTAACTGAAAAACTAGAAATGTCTAGAAATGAAACAAATCATCTCCAAATTGTTGTGGACAAATGGAATGTAAGCAAGCATGCTCATACAGATATCCTTGATTGTTCAAGGAAATCTTTCGTCAAAGATGGAATTGGGTATAAGGATAAAAAGGGAATTGTAAAATCTCTATTTTTACCCTTGAGCAAAAGTGAATATATACCCATTCCAAAACCACATCCAAAAAATGATCTTTTCGAAAAAGAATGTGTCACGTCTGAGTCAAACTCTAATATAAGTAAAAGCAGTGCAGATATGACCCAACAGGATCAGGTGGACGATGATGAAAGTTGTGGTGGTCAAACAATGGGGTTAGGTCACCCAGGTGCCAATTACTCTACAGTGAATTGGTTCATCTGGAGTCATGACAAGTCAAAAACTTCTTTGAATTCGGATGACTGTAATAATTTAACTAATTTGGATGACTGTAATAGTTTATCTAGGATGGATAACTATAATAGTTTATCTAGGCCGGATGACTGTATTACTTTAACTTCTAAACTTGATTTCAAGGGTGTTGTGGACCCAAATGATAGGATGAATCCTATCAAACGATCAGATATTTGTGTTGAAAATGTTATGCCAGTTTGTGTTGATCTTAATGATGCGTTCTCTGATAATGAAAATGTATATAGACCATCTCCGTTTGTTCCAGAACTAAAAAGAAACAGGTTTGGAAAATTTCTTACTGAAGAAATTCCAGAGTTTACACCATCATCAACAGATATGTCATGTTCTGAAGAATCACAAAGTGAAACAGATAACACAACTTCTGGAGAATCACAGAGTGATACAGAAAGTGACATCAGCGAGCCAGAATGCAACACAAATGAAGAATCAAGCAACACCAACAGTGATGAAGCATGTTCAAGAGACAGCCCCAACTCAAGCAACTACAAGAGAAGAACATCACAACCATCATCATCCAGATCTTCTTCAAAGATCAAGCCTAAACACTCTAAATGCTTTAGATGTGGAAATGAGGGACATGTGGTTAAGAATTGTCATTTGCAACCCAAACCACAAAGTGATACCAATACTCAAAAATCTTTTTCAGTTCAAATTAAAGATCTTCAAGAAACTATAAGAAGTTTTGTTAAGGTCACAAAAACTTGGAAAAGACAAGAGTCAGTTTTGGGTGAAAATCACGACAGATTAAAACTAAAACAGACCTGGATTCCAAAAGTTACTTAAAATATGGTCTGAGTCGTGATTGTACATAGTGTCTCGTATATTTATCTGTATATTTATCTTGTTTTATGTGTTTTTCAGAATAAACTACAGAAATGGTTGATTGCCCTGATGAGATATCTATGGCACGTTGATAGCGGGGCGTCAAGGCACATGACGGGACTAAAAGAACTCCTCAAAAACTATCGGTTCATTGATGGAGAGTTTGTTGCTTTTGCCGGCAACGAGAAGGGCGGAAAGATAGTTGGGATAGGAGACGTGATTTCTGATGCACTGACTTTAGAAGATGTGAACTATGTTCCAGAATTGTGCTACAATCTGCTGAGTGTATCACAAGTCTGCGACAAAGGAATCTCAGTGTTATTTAATGACATGGAGTGCATCATTCTAAAGCCAGGATTCATTCCTCCTACCAATATGATTATGTTTAAAGCTCCTAGACAAAATAATACTTATGTGATAAACATGAGAGATGCAAAGTCTGAATGTCAAATGACATGCTTACTTTCTAAAGCATCCGAGTCAGAGTCACTGCTATGGCACAGGCGATTAGGACATGTTAACTTCAAAAATATTAATAAGCTTTCAAAACTAAATCTTGTCAGAGGTCTTCCTTCTAAGGAATTCCCTTTTTCTGAAAAATGCTTAGCTTGTGCCAAAGGAAAACAACACAAAAAATCCCATAAGTCCAAAGCTGTGAACTCTATAGACTCACCTCTTCAATTATTGCACATGGATCTTTTTGGTCCTATTAGTGTTAAAAGTCTAGCTAAAAAGTCTTATTGTTTGGTGATAACAGATGATTTTTCCCGATTCACATGGGTGTACTTCTTGGAATACAAAAGTGAAGCTGCTGAGATATTGATGCTGTTTGTTCCTCTCATTAAGAACATAATAAAGACAAAAGTTAGATCAATCTGAAGTGATCACGGAACTGAATTCAAAAATCAAAGTTTCGTGACTTTCTGCAACAACAGAGGAATTCATCTTCAGTACAGTGCTACGAGAACTCCTCAACAGAATGGTGTTGCTGAAAGGAAAAATCGTACACTTATTGAAGCGGCCAGAACCATGCTTATCGACTCTAAATTGCCGATCATTTTCTGGGCTGAAGCTGTGAATACCGCCTGTTATGTTCTTAACAGAGTCTTAATTGTAAAGACGCGTGGGAAAACAGGTTATGAGTTGCTCTTTAAAAGAAAACCTCTGATTGACTACTTCAGGCCTTTTGGATGCTCATGTACGCTGCTTAACAACTACGAGAACATAATGAAGTTTGATGCAGTTAGAGATGAGTGCTTCTTTGTTGGATACTCCTCAAGTCAAAAAGCTTATAGAGTGTACAACAAACGAACCAAAATGGTTCTCGAGTCTTTTTATGTTGATTGGCAGGAATCCAACTCTACCAACACAGGAGCCGGTCCTGACTGGTTCTTTGACGTGGATGTTGTTTTCAACAATTTCAGCATCATTGATGAACAACCATCTGAAAATCAAGCAGCCGATCCTTCTCCTCTTGAAGATACTCTTTACTCTTCCGAAGACGATGCTGCACCTTTCACCACCCGATTTTCTCCACTCGTAGCTGATCCAATTGTTCCCCTTCAGTCCACAAATGGTGATGCAACTGTTGAAACTACTCCATCTCCTGAAGGTACTCCAGCTTCAGAAGAAACATCTTCAGCACAACAGTCTCAAATGATCCATCCAGTTCATCAATTCCTGCAGATCACCTTTCTAACCTGCCTTCCCAAATTCAAGAAGAACCAAACATGGGATTTAAGTCTTCTAAGGATCACCCTGTGGAGAACATCATTGGACCAATTTCTGAGGGTGTTCTTACTAGGAATCAGGCAGACAAACTGAATATTGCACTTTCAGCCTTCTTATCTCAGACAGTACCTTTCAGCATTGAAGATGCTGTCAGAGACGCAAGTTGGGTTGAAGCCATGCAGGATGAGCTGTATCAGTTTAGAAAGCTAAAGGTTTGGGAACTTGTGGATCTACCTGAAGGAAAGTATCCCATCGGAACAAGATGGGTGTTTCGCAACAAAATGGATGAAAGAGGTGTGGTAATTAAGAACAAGGCTCGTCTGGTTGTTCAGGGCTTTCGTCACCAGGAGGGTATTGATTATGAGGAAGTGTTCGCTCCAGTTGCTCGACTTGAAGCCATACGTATCTTCCTGGCATACGCCTCATATAAGAACTTCAAAGTCTTTCAAATGGATGTAAAGAGTGCATTCCTGTACGGGAAGATCAAAGAAGAAGTCTATGTTTGTCAACCCCCGGGTTTTGAAGATCCTCATCATCCCAACAAGTACTACAAACTGGATAAGGCTCTCTATGGACTTCATCAAGCTCCTCGAGCTTGGTATGAGACCTTATCTTCATACTTGCTGTAGAATGGGTACACCAGAGGGAATATTGACATGACTCTGTTCACCAAAGAAGTCAACAAACACTCTATCCTTGTTCAAATTTATGTTGACAATATTATCTTTGGCTCCACTGATGAAAACTTATGCAGGGAATTTGAAAGCATCATGAAGTCTCAATTTGAAATGAGCATGATGGGCGAATTATCGTTTTTCTTAGGCTTGGAAGTGCAGCAGAAAGAAGACGGAATTCTCATCCACCAAGCCAAATATACAAGAGATATTCTGGCAAAATACAACATGACCGACTGCAAGCCGTCCAATACTCCTTTTGCGGCCCAAACAACACTTGTACCAGATCTTCAGGGGCCTTCAGTGAATCCTCACACTTATCGATCAATGATTGGCTCCCTGATGTATCTAACAGCTAGCAGACCAGATATCATGTGGGCAGTTGGATGCTGCGCGCGTTTTCAGTCCAATCCTAAGCAATCGCATGAGACTGCAGTAAAAAGAGTCTTCCGCTACCTCAAAGGAACACCAAAACTTGGTTTATGGTATCCTAAGAGTGATAACTTTGATCTAATCGCTTACTCTGATAGTGATCATGCAGGTTGTAGGATTGACAGAAAATCTGTCTCTGGTGGTTGTCAATTTCTGGGTAACAGGCTAGTGTCTTGGCAGAGCAAGAAGCAGACTACCGTGTCCATCTCCACTGCTCAAGCTGAATACACAGCTGCATCCAGTTGTTGTTGTCAGGTGTTATGGATCCAAAATCAGCTTTTGGACTACGGTTTGAACGTCATGCATACACCTATTTTTATTGATAATGATGCCTGTCGTGACATCATGAAGAATCCAATTGATCATTCTAAAACCAAACACATTGAAATTCGGATTCACTCGATTCGCGATGCTCACGACAAAGGATATATACAGGTGTTGCCTATAGATACTGCTGATCAAAAGACAGATATCTTTACAAAAGCTTTCGATAAAACCCGGTTTCATCAGTTGGTTTCATGGCTTGAGATGATAAATTTTGAATAAAAAAAAAACTTGTGCATATTTTATAAAAAAAATCTTCTTTTCTCTTAAAACAAGATTTTTGGGGGAGAAAGTAAACCAGTCCATTCCTAATGCAAAATTAATTCAGGAAATGATAGGAACTAATCATATCTCGTCAGCATGTGAATAGGACCCAGAGGATGTTGTGGCCTCAAGCAACGATGTGTAGGTAGATTCAGCCTGGAATCAAGTAAACTGCTACTAGGTGATTAACAATGAAGATCTACACGGAAAGCTGGATTCCCACTGTGCTTTAGGTCTGCACAAGCTGAGTCCGGTCATACATAGGTTGAGAAATTAAAAGACACAGAAAATTTTGTGCATAGGTAAATCAAAAGACACCTAAGAGTGCAAGCTACCAATGCGGGGCTAAGAAAAACAAAATTTTTGAAACTGAGCAGCAAAAGACACGCAATGTTAGTGACGTGCAAACATATATAGATAGCTCGCCAAACGATCAGATGATCATCTTCTCTGCTTACGGTAACATAGACCTGAAGCTCTCATCATCTGATCAAGATAATGATCATCTTCTCTGCTTATGGTAACATAGACCTGAAGCTCTCATCATTATATTTCAATAAACCTTGAGGATCGGTAGGCCAATACCTAGCACACTGTGGGGTCCATAAAATTTTCGTCAATATTACCGAAAAACATGATAAACAGCATTGCCAAACACATGTTGAAAGAGAAAAGGCATGGATTTAAGTGGACAAGCATACCGACAATTGTTCTTAGGCTACAGCTATCCAACGGGAAGTTGAAACGGGTTCTGGCAGGTATGGTTAGTATGATCTTGAATGCAGAAGGTGAGACTTGGTAAAACCCCACTTATTAAAATGGATTTGGGCTTTATAACTCACTTATTGGGCCAAATTTTGTACACTGCGTACTTATTGGACCCTGCGCACTTAACTCAAGTGCGCAGGCCCAACTGTTGACTGTATAAATACTGAGTCAAATCTTGTTAAAAAGTTTTATCTTCTTTAACACCTTTTACAAACCCTAATCATCTGTTCATCACCCTGTTCATCTTCATCACCGTTCATCATCATCATCATTATCATAACTAATCACCCCCAAACACCCTAATAATCCCAAATCAAACCCCATTTTCTTCATTTTGTTGATTATATCCACTGATTAAGGTAGTTATCACGTACTAATGTTTTATTGCTTGTGATTACAGGGACTAAAAGGATGATTTTGATGCATCAGTTGGGATTTTTAGTGTTTTGTTGGTTTTTTTTAAACTTATGAAGTTCTGCGCACTTGATAATGAACAAGTGCGTACTTGTCTCATAGAGACTGCGCACTTGTCTCATAATCATACAAGTCTTCAAAAACCCTAATAGCCTGCGTACATAAATGTGAACTTGAAAATCTTGAACGAAGGTTCAAGTGTCTGCGTACTTGCCTAGTACGCAGACTTGAAGGAGTTGCCAAGGGGTTACCATGCGCACTTGATTTGGACTTGCGTACTAATCAAGTGCTCAGTCAAGCATGTGCGCACTTGACTGAGCACATGACTCTGTTGACTATGCTTGGACTGCGCACTTGATAACCATGCGCACTTGGACTTTAAACAACAATATGACATTCATTTTGACCATTAAGACACTTGAACGGACTGCGTACTTAAACCCGAACCTTAATGATCTTACAACTGAAAATCAAACGTATCATGGACACCGATGACACCAATCCATCAAACATTAATCCTATGACTGTTAAAATTTAAAACCTAAAAAAAAATTATTATTAAAATCTAAGTCTAAGTTCGTTGTCTGTCTAAGTTTAAGTCTAAGGTCAGTTATTGGAAATCTAATTGGCTTTTCGTGCTCTTGGTTAAACAGATGGCACTCGACTGGGATCCGAGAGGCATGCACAATCAGCCAATGAATCTGGAAACTGATGATGTCAAGTTTAAAGACGTAGTGACTTGGATTAAACGCAGCAAAGTCGGATATGCTGTGCAGTACGTTATACCAGTCTACGTTTCTCATATTGAAGACTTCTGGAGGTCAGCTCGAGTCGAAACTGTTTCAAGAGTCAAGCGAATCAACGCTACAGTCCGAAACAAGGCTGTAGTCATCACTGAAGACACCGTTCGAACCGAACTGAGACTGCAAGATCAACCAGGAACTGTCAGATTCATGTCTAAAGCAGATATTCACCAACAGTTCAGGAATTTCGGCTACAAGGGTGACTTTGACAAGAGAGGCGACGTCAAGAAGAGCCAACTAACAAGAGATTGGAGACTTATTAGTCATGTATTTATAATGTCTCTATGTCATAGAAAGGGAGGCTACAACACGCTTAGTGCTGAATGGTCGACAGCGATGATAAAGATTTGCAAGAACGAAGCGTTCAACTTGTCCGGCATGATCTTTGATTACATGATAAAGAATGCAGAAGCTGGGTCAGGCAAATGGGTGATGTACCCAAGGTTTGTACAGATGATGATCAACGCTCAACATGAGAATCTGCCTCTCGGTGATCAATACATTTTCACCAGAGGTGCACGATTCTTTACAGAATGCAACACGCCTGACTGGGAACCAATGCTGGAGAATATGTATGCGGCCCAGCGATATCCACTTGTCATGGAGCTGTATAACAAGATCAGGAAGAGAAGGTAAGATGCTACTGAAACTCGACAACAACCCAGAGCTGCTCCTGCACCTGGACCATCTGAACCCACTCCTTCAGCCCAGCCAACTGCTGAGGAAATTGCCCTAGAAAAAGCAAGGGGCAAAAGAGTGGCGACTGAACCTGCTCCATCAAAGCCCAGCAAAAGGAAAAGACCAGCTGGTTTACTACAAGAAGGGAGAGATACATTGACACCTGAGCAACTTGAAACTGCTGCAGCCCTACAAGAAGTTGCTGAGTTTGAGAGGGCAGCGAGAAAGAAAAGAAGAGAACAGCTACCTGAATCAGAGATTCCTCGTGTTGTGACTTAGGATGATATCGAGGAACAAGAGATCTTAGAATCCATCTTTGGGGCAGAACAACCGAATCAACCAGGGCCTTCCACTGCTGCTGCTCCAGCCCCCAAAGCTCCAGCCCAACGATCAGCTGAACCATCCTCATCAGCTCCTGCTGCACCTCGTCGCAAACCGGTGCATCAGGAACTATATGAAAAGCTTGTGAAGGAGGTTGGTAAAACTGCTGCCAGGGAAATTTGCACTTTGAAGAGTGACGTGCACAACAACCAGGAGCTGAGAAAGAAAGTAAAGAAGCTCAAACACAAGAACCGGAACATGGAGAAAATCATCAAAGATCAAAGATACCTGATCAAGTTTCAGAATCAGGTTCAAATGTAGATGTTTGAGATGTTCCAAGATTTCAAGAAGCAGCAAACTGGTGCTCCCAACGCTACATTTGATGAGACTTTCGATTTCGGAAAGTTTTTGGAAGAAGAGAAAGAGAAAGAAAGAGTTGCCGAGGAAAGTGAGGTTGATGAAGTAAGTGAAGATGAGATGCCAGAGAGATTTGTGGAGATGGGAATGGATGAAGAAGTTGTTTATGAGACGTCTGATGGGCACAAGTTGGATCCTGAAAGATCAACTTGGTTTCCTAGAAGGCCCATCACCATTCCAGCCTTACATCAGAATATCCATCACACCAAGTCAGCTCACCAGGAGAAGATCATCTCCTGGAAATATGATGAAGAGAAGAGATTGTTTGCTGTGAAAAGAAGAGGGGGAGTGATACAATATTTCAAGGGTCAAAAAGAACTGAAGTCTCTCCCCCGATGGGATATCAGGGAGCTCAGCAGGGCCCCATTCATCAATCACTCACTCGACTCCCAGGCAGCAATGGTCGAGTGGTTTATCAAGAAGGAATGTGACACCGATTTCCAAATCCTGAAGCCACAGAAACCAAGAAGAAGGATATCCAAGAAAAGAATCGATCCAGCAACCGGACGTGGCATGATAACTTATGTGATTGACCCTCCACAGGTCGTCACACGAGTTCCTATTAGATCTGAGCTTCCAGTGATGCTGAGGGATTTCAAAAAGTGGTTTTACGACAGCAACACTGGTGAAGCAGTCATTAAACTGCAGGACGATTCGGAGGCTTTGAGGATTTTGGATCCAGTAGACGTGTTTGCACTTAATTTGTCAGATCTGAATATGCTGTTTGCAAATCAGATTAATGTGGGTGCCGGGAACGCGTTGTTTGAAGAAGCGGTGTTGTTTAGAAGGGCTGTGGATAGAGCAATGAATCTGAAAAGAGAGCTGCTTGAGATAATCGACAGGATCAATGCAGCAGATAAAGAAAAGGATGACAGGGAGAAGGCTGCTCAAGCTACTGCTGCTGTTGCTGGTGCAGAAATTACTCAACCTGAAGTCGAAACTACTTCAGAGGTACAAACAGAAGAACCTACAACAGTAGCCAATCCTGAAGGAACTGCAACAGAATCAACTCAAGCTCCTCGAGCAGTTGAAGATGATCCAGTCGCACTGTACATGCAAGACCCCCCTGAACAGGTCGAGGGGGAGCAAAGCGAGGTCGAGATAGATTGAAGATTGAAGAACTGGTAGCTGTGGTCTAGGGGGAGTATTGTTGGGTTATATTGAGACCACAGTTACCAGATCAGAGACTTTTGATAGCCTATTGTATAGCTTGATAGTTGAAGGACTTAATATGTAATTAAGACATAGTTATTGTACACAAACCCTAGTGTTGCGCACTTGTTAACACGGGCCCTGCGCACTTAAGTTAAGTGCGCAGGCCCAGGGACTTTCCTATATAAAGGATGTGTGTGCACAGCTCTAGGGTTAGGGGTTTTGGTCATTATCTTTTGATAGCACAAGATAGGTGCGTACTTATTGTAATCCATGGTTCTTCAGTGTTAAATCATCAATGGAATTATCGTATTATTCATCTTGTGTGTCGGCTCTTACAATATTCATCTAGTTTCTTTGATTGTAGAAGATTAGTCACTTAAAACACCTAATTCATAGGTGTTTCTAAGTGATAACAATCTCTTGCACTTAACAAGATCTAGCATTTGGGACTACACTTAATTTAAGTGTTTGTTTCAAATGTGTATTTACATAATCAATTGAAAAATGTGTTACTAAATTTTATCACTGCTTTCAATGATTTGAACTTATCCTATAATAATATATGCTGCGATCTCATTTAAAAAAAAATATTACTTTGTCTTATTCTAGAACCAAAATGCAAGTCACCCTCTTGACAAGCTTAACCCAAACGCAGGTAAAAAAAAAAAATCAGGGGTTACCTTAAATAGGTAAAATGCGTTGAATTTAATCTAATGTAGGTTACGGGGTATTTTAAATTAATTTTATTCAAATAAAGTGTATGAATTTAATCTAATGTAGGTTACGGGGTATATAACTTTAATTGATATTGTGTGATTCACAATATGTATCATTGGGTTTGAAAAAAAAATGGAATGAGCTGACTTGAATCCGTGATTGTGGCCGCAATTTTAGGCAAAGAGTTTGGGGTGAGGGGGTGTGTCAAATTGTGTTTTCTCCCTTCTAAATTTACACATGGTCAATTATGAGTTATGGGTTGCCATCTAAATTGTCATATCATAAATTAGAATGAGCTAAATTGTCATGTCATAAATGGGAACTAGGATTCTATTACCCCGCACGTCGTTGTGGGAGCTCCTGTTGCGTGGACATAAAAAAAAAAATATTAAGTAACTGTTATTCTCACATGGGCTTCAGAAAAATATTCGCAGCAAAAAGCTCAAAGTTTGGTGGTCAAATTGGAAAGAAAGTAAAGAAACTTAGCAAAATAGAGTCGGTGCACGTTAACATAGTACGTCGGTGCATATTAACAAATAAATAATAAAATATACAAAAAAAAAAAAATACGTTACCTATATATGGTATAACAATAACATAACAATTAAATAATAATAAAATTAAAAAAAATATTCGGTTACTGTTCAACTGTCGTAGAATTAATATTTAGATAATGAGCTGCACATAGTATTTTTTTTGGATTAATGCCGATTTCGGTCCCTAAAGTTATTAAATTGCTTCATTGGAAAATAATAATAACAATAAAAATTTTACGAATGTTACATATATCTCCTATACGAACCTTTTCTCGAACAAAATGAATATCGATCTCCACATGTTTGGTTAGTTGATGCTGAACTGGGTTATCCGCAAGATAGACTGCAGAGACATTGTCGCAAAAAATAATGGTGGCATCTCTAGTGGGAATATGTAGCTCACACAATAGATTACGAACCCAGCTTGTTTCAGCAGCAGTGTTGGCAACGCCACGGTACTCAGCTTCGGCGCTTGACGTGGAAACAGTGTGTTGTCTCTTAGAGGACCATGAAATCATATTATCACCGAGAAACACACAATAGCCCGAAGTGGATTTGCGAGAATCAGGACAACCATCCCGGTCGGCATCCGAATAGGCAGTAAGTTTAACATAGGAGGAGGCCCGAATATGAAGCACGTGATCGAGGGTACCCTTTAAATAACGAAGGATCCGTTTTAAATATTGAAAATGTGGTTCCCGAGGGGCGTGCATAAATAAGCAAATCTGCTGAACTGCATAGGAGATATCAGGACGTGTAAAAGTGAGATATTGAAGGGCACCTGCTAAACTTCTGTATAGGGTGCCGTCGGATAAAAGAGGGTTGCTATTTGCACTAAGCTTCGAATCAGTGTCACACGGTGTGCTGCACGGTTTGCAGGTAGACATGTTTGCACGGGATAAGATATCTTTGATGTACGCCTCTTGGGATAAACGAAGACCTGCTTTCGTACGAGTCGCATGAATGCCCAAAAAATGATGAAGATTCCCCAAGTCGGTCATGGAAAATTCCGTGGAGAGGGTCTTGATTACCTGTTGAAGAAAACTAGTGTCCGAAGCAGTTAAAATAATATCATCCACATATAAAAGTAGGTAAGCAATGCGGCCTTGGTGGTTGTATACAAATAGGGATGAATCTGATGAAGTACTTCGAAAGCCACAGTTGGTGATGAAAGATGCAAACCGTTGATACCATGCTCGAGGTGCCTGCTTTAGACCATAAAGTGATTTTTGCAACTTACAAACAAAATTGGGATTAGTTTTATCAACAAAGTCCGGCGGTTGGTGCATATACACAGTTTCGTGGAGATCCCCATGCAAGAATGCATTTTTCACATCCAATTGACGTATGGACCATTGTTTGGAAACAGCAATGCTAAGTACAATGCGTATAGTAGTAGGTTTGACAACGGGGCTAAAGGTCTCAAAGCAATCAATGCCCGGTTGTTGAGATTTACCATTAATTACTAAACGTGCTTTGTATCGTTGTAGTGTACCATTTGCATGAAATTTGTGGCGAAAGAGCCACATGCACCGGATAATGTGTGCGTCGGAAGGTTTAGGTACCAACGTCCATGTGTTATTTTCTATTAGAGCCCTATATTCATCGTTCATGGCCTTCGCCCAATTTGGATCATTTAACGCATAAAGGTGAGATTTTGGGACAGGAGAGATGGAGGTTTGGCTAGAGGTGTGGAGGTTCATATGAGTTTTGGGTTTGGTGATGCCGGCTTTAAGGCGAGTAGTCATACCATGGGTGTTAGTGGGGAGTGTGGGTGGTACGGGAGATGTGGAAGACGAATGCGGTGGTGGGTCAGCAACTGGTAGAGTACTCGGCTGAGGTGAGTGTTGTTGGGTTAGAGGATGGGCTGCTGTGTTGGGTTGGGCTTGTTGGGTCGGTGGTGTGGAGGAGTGGGTTTGGTGGGTAGTATGTTGATGGGCCGGTGGTGTTGGATGTTGGGCTGTGGGTGGCGGAGAGGGTGGATGGGCCGAGTGGGGTGTAGTGGAAGGAGTGTGGTTGTCAGAAGGTTGGTCAAAGGCGGATGGATGGGTGAACAACATATTAGATAAATCTTTCTCTAGAGGGGTGTAGTCGGGGTTGAATGTGGTTTGAGAGAATGGGAAGGCAGACTCATTGAATGTGATATGGCGTGAGAAAGTGGTTTTGCCCGTAGTTAAATCGAGGCAACGATATCCACGGTAGTCGGTTGGATAGCCGAGGAAAACACATGGGGCGGAGCGATTTGTGAGTTTGTGAGGGCGGGTGTCGGATTGATTCGGGTAGCATAGGCACCCGAAGACCCATATGTGGTCATAGGTAGGATGTCTTAGGTATAAGGAAGCGGTGGGGGTGTGATGGTTTTGAAGTTTTGATGGAAGGATGTTATGGAGGTAAACAGCAGTGTGAATCGATTCCACCCAGTATGTGGGGGGGGGGACCGATGCATGGGACAGAAGGGAAATCATGATTTCATTGAGCCGTCGAATCATTCTTTCAGCTTTCCCATTTTGTTGTGAGGTGTGAGGGCAGGAGAAACGAAATTGCATGCCATTGGCGGATGCAAAATCCTTAAATTGGTTGTTGTTAAATTCACCACCATTGTCACATTGTAGGGATTTAATTTGAAGGTGGAATTGGGTTTTTATGTAGGTGTAGAATTTTATAAAACGGGTTATGGTTTCAGATTCGTAACGTAATGGAAAAACCCTTGTGTAGTTTGTAAAGCCATCGACAATTACCAAATAATATTTATATCCACTATGGGACTCAATGGGTGAAGTCCACAAATCACAATGCACAATATCAAATGGTAAAATAGTGGAAGAAGTAGATAAAGTAAATGGCAATCGTTTATGTTTGGCAATCTGATAAGAATTGCAAAATAAACGACTAGTCTTATTACATAGAATAATTTTATTTGAAGCAAGAAAATCAATTATTGAAACGCCTGGATGTCCAAGACGCTCATGCCAAGACTCAGGGGCAAAGGCAGCAAAAACTGTTGAAGGGACTAGAGTTGGGGTAGTAACGGGATAAAGGGGTTCCTCATTGTCGTGGCGGCTCGGGTGCTTCCGAGTCTGAAGGTCCTTCACAGTAAAACCAAAAGGGTCAAATTTAATAGATAAGGAATTGTCGGTTGTAAATTTACGGACAGACACAAGGTTTTTAATGACGTGGGGAGCATAAAGGGCATTTTTAAGGATAAGGTTATTTTGGGAGTTTGGAAAAATAGCGTTTCCAGATCCAAGGATGGGCATTTTTTGGCCATTACCAACTAATATAGATTTAATAGAAGTAACAGTAGGAGAGTTGAGACATATAGCTTCCTCGTCACTTAGATGGTCCGATGCGCCCGTGTCCATATTCCAGTTCGGGTCGTCCACATCCATGCCTAGGGCTTGAAAAGCTTGCCCAATATCGGTGGGCTCGAGGGGATCAAAGTCAGTAACGTGGGCCTGTGGTTGGGCCCGAGAACCTTGCTGCTTCCATGCTGCTTTGAGGAGCCTTGTTGAGACCACGAGCCCTGTTGCCAAGGAGATGCCTAACCAGCTTGGGTCGGGTACGGACAGGGGGAGGGACCCACCCGTAGGGTGAGCCGGGCTGAGCAGCCCACCACGGAGGAAAAGCCCATTGCTGTGGGGAGGTCCACTGTCCTTGCCGAGAGCTGTTGTTGGGCCGATTAGTGGAGCGGTTGTTGCTGTTTCTTTGGTTGTTGTATTCGGACTGCATATTAGGCTACCTGTAGGACCAATTTGCCTGCTGCCAAGGAGGAGGGTTATCGTAGGAGCGACGGGTATTGAACCGGGATGGGCCATGGTTGTCAGCGGGACGCCTGTCCGGCTGTGAGTCAGGTTGCGTGGCAGCAGGGACAGAAGGTTCTTTGACTGCAGCAGCGACCAGGGGGTCCGATTGGCGAGCTTTGTGGCGGCGTTCTTCGGCATCTAAAATATTCATAGCATCTTCCCACGGTGGCAAGTCTTTGTGAAGCTACGCAGCCACAACATCGAATTCAGAAGGGACTCCACTAACTAGTTGAATAATGAGACGCTGTTCACTCATGGGCTGATCGACATCTGCCAGTTGGTTCGCGATTTCGCGAAGTTTTTGACAATACTCTTGGAGAGACGGCATCGATTTTAGAGTCAGATTTGTGAAGGCTTTTACTAAGGCGGCTGCACGGGATCCCTTGTTGTTGGGAAATTGTTTCTTCAAGCGGCACCACGCACCATAGGCAGTAGTCTCGGTATCTAGGATGAATTCTAGATAGTATTCCGAGATCGTGCAGTAGATCCACTGCATAACGATAACATCAATTTCCATCCATTCCTCGTAGGCCGGATCATCTTTATCCGGTGGAGGCGTACCATCCACATGATCCAAAACCTTATAGCCCCGAGCGTTTAGCAGAAAAAGTTTGACCCATGTAGAGTATGTGACTTTAGTTCCGTCTAAGGTGTGAACCTTATTCTGGATATTTGTCACGGTGTATACGGGATGAAGGCTTGGAGGTTTGCTGGTAGCGGCAGAGGGTTCAACATTTTTATCAGCCATGAATGTGTTTAAATGGGAAAGAAATATTCAATCGGCTTGGAGGTTTGCTGGGAAAGAAGGGATATGTGTTTTAAGGGAAGGAAGCAGAAACCGAAGCTTCTGTGCACAGGATTGTGGCCGTAGCCAATGAAACAATCAAGGGTTAGTTAGGGTATAGAGCAATGCTCTAATACCATGTAAATTATCAAAAGACTTCTCATCTTATTCACAAAACATTAGAAGAATATATACACAAAGATCCATAACTAACCTATCAATAATAATGGAAATACAATGATAATATGGTATACAATTATTACAATGAATACAAATGAATGAAATTATGAGTTTCCATATGTATGTGGTTGCCATGTATATGCGGATGACTAATAGGACCCACTTGAATTTTTTAATAATATTTATATTTCTTTTATTTTTAATTTTAGAGAAGGGACGATTTCGGCAATTAAAACTTTAAAACGTGAATTGGCGAATTCACCTCTGACTTAACTGGACTAACTAGATTCTGTTAGTGTCAGGAACGAGAATGACAAATAATTAAAACCATGGTACGATTATGACAAAAAATTAAAAGTTTGTACGCAAGTGACAATTTTCACAAACCACATGAACTTAGCATTTTACCCTAAAAGAAAAATGTTCTTTTTTTTTTTTTTTTGGATGTAAGACTACCCGTTATCGGGTGCTAGCGGGCAGGCCGTGAACCACAAACTTCACCCTCAAGTAACCCGGTCACTTAACCCCGTTGTGGCTGGGGGTGAGCACCGGCGCGACCAGAGCACGTCTCTCTCCTGTTAACGCACGCGACCACCTTCGCCTGTGCTCACGTCACGGCTGTTCGCGTGGGACTGTTGTGGCTAGGGGTGAACACCGGGATGAACCCTCCCTCACGCCGAAGCTTGCTCGCGACTCACAACAGAGTCTTAGAACTTTATAAACTTTTGTGTCTTTTGTTTATAGGTTAACAAAATACTTTTAAATTAAGTTCAATAAGTTTTTATTTATACCGATGTAACTTTTATTTATGTATCCCTAGTATTAATACTTATAGATCCTTCAAATATCCATAATCCATAATGACCTAAATTAAAAAATAACAATCAATTTCAAGTATAATAATCCCCAGTGATGTCGACTTATTCCATCTTCAAAATCTACAAAACTATATTCTTGCGGCTGCTGGATCAAGCTGAATTCAAAAATGGAGAGGACGTTTGGGCCTGGGAAAATGATTCTGGGTTGGGCTTTTCTGTTAAATCGCTCAGGTGGGATATAGCTGCAGTAAATGGGGCCGGGTGACTTTGTTATAAGGTGGAATCCTTGGGTTCCTCCTAAGTGTAACGTGCTGGTTTGGAGAGCGGCTATTGGGAAAGTTGCGGCCAAGGTGCAGCTTTCTAAAGTTGGAGTCGGCGTTCAGGATTTGACCTGCGTTTTGCTGTGGGATCGACGAAGAGGATGCTGACCATGTGTTTGCTAAGTGTACCCTAGCGAAGTGCATTTTGTTGGCAGATCCTCGTTTGGTTGAGAATTCCGTTTCCGATTGATGTTCAGACGTTGCGTGGCCTCTTGGAGTACCTGTTCGAGCGACCCGGTTCGAAGACTTGGAAGCGGATTGTTTATAGTGTTGCTTGTGCTACGGTTTGGAGGTTACGGGGCGCCAGAAATTCTATGGTTTTTGACGGCAAGTTTGTTCCCTATCGCAACTCTGTGGATCACATAAAGGAAGACGCGTACCTTTGGTTGTCTCACCGGTCTAGGATCTCGATGCCTAGCTGGGATTCTTGGCTTAGTTTTGATGTTCAAAGTTGTCCGTAAAGGTTCGGTCTTTGTGTTTGGGGTCGGTCCGTGGGGCCTTTGGTGTATTCCCAGCTTGGTGTATTCCCAGCTTTTTGTTGACTCTTTATATATAAATATAAAGCGTTTTGCTGTTAAAAAAAAAAAAAAAAAAAAAAAAAAAAAAACTATATTCTAACATCGTACAGAACAACATACTAGCATTAAATTATTTGAAAAACACCCCTTACAAGATAATTAATCAATGCAAAAAAGTACCAACATATACTCAACAAATAGTCATAACCCTAACCAAATTAACAAACTTATTTTCCTTTTATCGTTACAAAATTAAAACATTCCCGAAATCGTTGAACTAATGCCCTTTCCACCTGAGCTTGGACCCGAGTTCTTCATGTCTCCAAGTGATTCAGCATTTGTAAATGCATGTCCCTTGCCTCCTGGACTTGGTCCGGAGTTTTTGATCTCCGCAAGATTTTTATAGTTTGTATAACCGTGTCCCATACCTGTAGGACAAGGCTCATGGCCCTTTCCTATTGGACTTAGATCTTTATCTGCTACCTTGATCATGTGATGAACTCGCTCAGCGTCAACTATTCGCCTACTCGTCACGTTAAAGGTTAATGAGTTTAGAATTAGAAAAACAATAGCCAAGAAAGTGAGGATTCTAGCCATGTGTGTGTTAATCCTTGAAGATTAAATTTGACAAATGTGTTGTGGAGTTGAGATGAAGGTGGGGTGGTATATATACATATGCATGCATGCAATTAAAAGGTAATAAATATATTTATAAATGGAACGTCTATGAAGGTGTCCTATTTACTTCAAATTTTTAACATTCACCTTTGAATTCATATTCAACTGTTTGACCCCTTTTCAAGTCATTGATGAGGTCTTAGTGGTTTCGTTTCCCTTAAGAGGAAAAAAGTGGGCAATATTGTCTTTTGCTTACTACTTTTGGTATCTATTTGGGTGACGTATGAACGTAGTAAGCAATTGGGTGTGATCCACTAGAGCCGTAAGGGCGTCGTTGATTACATAATCCTTTAAAAGTTGTTTGCAAATTTGCATTTTTGCGTATATCCTCAGGTCAATATAATTTTTATGTTCTATCAAGTTAGTATTAATAAATTGATATTGAGATTGCTTATAAAATTTTTGTGGGTATGACCCCGCCCGATTGCTAAACCACATATACCTGTCTACCTAGATCACGTACTCGTTTTTTTAGCTTCCCTTTATACATGTCTATTATTGCTTTATTTGATTAGGCTATTATGTGAAAAAAAATATATATATTTTTCTTTCAAATATGTATTATATACTATTAATAACACAAATGATTTGAAGAGTGTTTTTTTCCCTTTCTATGTCTTTATATATTATGTTGTGCGCTAGAAGTTTGATTTCGTAGTCCTGGCTCGATGGTTGTGGTATAAACTTGTGCTTAACACTACCCGGGTTCGAAGTTTGAACACTGCTTTTGTTCCTGTACACGTGTTCTCTTTTAGGTAGCCTCATCCCCATTTCAACACACGTGTCCCCAACACCTCTGTACACAGAGCAATCACCTCCCAACCCACCGCAAATAACCCTACTCCCTCATCTTTCTCCGCCCCTCACAACATTTTACACCACCATGAACCATCAGGTACAAAAATGCGATATAAGTGAAACTTCTAGATTTATGTAGTTGTATGAAAATTGAATCTTTGATCCTATATTCTTTTGTTTCAATTGTATCTTTAAATAACTAGGTTAATTGATTTGGCCTGCTTTGTACACCATAGCTGTTCGGAAACTGATCAGTGTGCAGGATATGATAGAAGATTATCTCAATAATAGGCTGTAGTGGAACAGAATCGTGCAACAGGATCCGGAACATCAGCAACTAAAGGAAATGTTTGCAGTGTTGGATACAAATCATGTTACTAACTGTGAAGATAAATGGAAATTGGAAGGAAATGAGGATGGCGTTTTCTCGGTAGCCGATTGTAAGAAGCAAATAAACAAAGACAGAAGTTATCAAAGACATTTTGTAATGAAGTGGATTTCATGGCTTCCTTTGAAAGTTAAGATCTTTATTTGGAGAGTCGAAATGGAGCGAATTCCAACAAGATCGACGTTGAGCAGAAGAAATATTTCTGTTCCAGATTTGAAGTGTGTCTTATGTGACGTGGACGCAGAGTCGGCAGAGCATCTGTTCACGGGTTGTGGGTTCGCGTTCGGAGTATGCAATGGTATAGGTAGTTGGTGTAAGATTGACCCGGTTTTCGCTTTCCACATTATTGATTTACTGCAAATCAGGTCTGATTCGGCTGCGGCTTGCGGGCCTGCAGCAAAGAAGATTATTACTGGTATTGTTATGGTTTCGATGTGGTCGATTTGGAAGGCGAGAAATAAAAAATTGTTCTAGAATAAAGAGTCGAAGGCTGTAGACGTGGTGGCGTATATTAAGTTTGTTTCCTTTTTATGGTTTAAAAGTAGATCTCGGTTTAAAAACGTTGTTTGGAAAGACTGGGCCGATTACCCTTTGTACATGTTGTAATGTTTTTCTGGGCCGGTCCTCGCTTTGAGTACGCGCCCCGTTTCTAATGAAGTTAATCTTTCAAAAAAAAAATATAGATTTGTTGGTGCACAATATAGTCAAGAGCTTTTGTCTATGGTTGAGGATGAAAGACGCATAAGGTCTCTGCGCAGGGTTCCTCATGTTTACGAGGATCCCGAGGTTGATCACGTATGTTCTATGGTCAATGTCAACGTTCATTGGTGGAATTTTTACTCTAAAATTTTTGTTCTCATTCTCTGTTGAGGTAAATCTGTGACCTGTTATTTCAGGATGTTGAGTATGCTGGTTCTGAATTTGAAGAACAAGTTATTAGAAATTTGTGGCAGCTGCAAGAAACATGCACTATAGTAGAAGAAGGTGCCATCCAGGTATGTATGGTGTATGCATATGCGGATGTACAAAGCCTATAATGCACGTATACACACATATATGAACGTAAACATGAGGCTAGGTCGAATTAAGGTAAACTTCGAAAACAAAACAGAAATTAATAGCCTGCTATTTTATTTACCTCAAAACGATTTAGCATGTTTTAACGTATAAATTTCATTGTTATCATCTACTTTCTTAGAAAAGCTGAAGAATTGTCTTTTACTTAACACTTAAATGTTTTTTTTATGTATTATGCAAGGGTATGAATTATCTTCATTGAAGCACATGCTGATAGAAGGTGAAAGAAGGAAAAAACTAGACTAAATAGTATAACATTTTATGAAGCTTCATATTTGTATTTAACATATCACGAATAAAAAAAATTAAAGGTATTTTCTTTTAGATTAATCCAACTATCCTATATATTTTGTGAGAGAAACGGGTCAGATACTCAGATCCCTTTTGTCTTCGGTGGTGGTTTGGGTTCAGCCACTAGGGTTTGGTGGTTTGCTTCTCTTATTCTCCGATGGCGGTGGTTTGGCGTTGTGTTTTGACAATGGCGCTGGTTTGGTGTTGTTCTCGGAGCAGGTGTGACAAAAGTGGTGGCTTGGGTTCACCAGCAGAGGCCGTAGTTTGGTGTTGTGCTGAGATCAGATGTCGATTCAACGACGGATTTAGCACCAACATACCACTTCCAGTTCAGATTGCAGCTTGTGCTTCACCGAAACAGGTTAAAAGGCCGCACTAATACATTACAGTTACAAAAATCATGCATAACATAAGACGAACATCCCATGTGTATATGATGAAATGAAACTGTTGGATATATTAACTTCATGCTTCATAGTAACATGAATAATCAAAACATTTTACTTTTCCTTATGATGCAGGTTAGCATCCGACTAATCGTTGCTCTTCTACATGCTATAGCATTCAAAACCCACAACCTATAGATTCTAAAAATGCAGCAGCAGGTGAAAAAATAACATCAGCCATGTCCTTTTTGAAGATGTGAAAACCGGCGATAGTGGTGGTAGTGGCGAGTTATGATGACTAGGTTTTCTTTGGCTTGATGATGTGCGACGTTATTTTTCCTGGGAATTTCGTTTGCTGAGTTTGATTGTCAGGTAATTTGAATTTTATTTGTGAATTTCGTTTGATAGGTCAACCCCTTTTAGGGTTCATCTTTCATTTGGTACAGTTTGACTTAAATAAACCGTTTGAAATTTAACAGTTTGTTTTTTTAGTTCCTTGGGTCTGAATTTTAGAGTTTGTTTTGCCACATAAAGAAATTGTTTCATTTGATTCGTTTCCAGACACTTTGAAGTTGGAATCATAGGCAATCCTCCATATATGAATGTCGGGTACCCGATAGGTTTGTTATAAAATTTTAACAATTGTTATATAAGTAAGTGTATACATCTTGATGAATTATAGATAGGTTTGTTATAAAATTTTAACAATTGTTATATAAGTAAGTGTATACATCTTGATGAATTATAAATGATATTATGCAGGGTGATTTATCTTCACCTGTAAAGACAGATTCTTCATTTTCCAGTAAAGGTACGTCGTTTTAGCAATATTGCTGGGCTCCCACTATTTGCACAAGGTTAAATTTTATTCACACAACCCTCTACGGCCCGTAGAGGCCTCTACGGGTCGTAGAGCCCATTTTTTACTCCTTCTACGAGCCGTAGAGGCGTCTACGGCTCGTAGAAGAAGTCTTATTAATTTTTGAGAATGAAGAAGGAAGAGATGGATGTTTTATGATGCCTACAGCCCGTAGAGGCCTCTACGGGTCGTAGACAAAAAAAAAACAAAAAATGTTTGGGACGAGGTTCGATCTTAGGCACATTATCACACAAACACACACACAAAGTCTTATTTCGTATATGGGGACCATCTGGGCTACCAGTTCGCTGGTTTCTTAGTTGGAAAATTTTAATATAACATAAACCAGTTTTAGGCACCCTCTACGGCCCGTAGAGGCCTCTACAACCCGTAGAGAGGGTTTTTTTTTAAATCATTTTAATTATGTAATAATTAATCCCGAGCGTGTAATACATTAAAACAAGCATGTAAAACATTAATACAAATTTATAAAATAAATTTTAATTATTTAATTTTTTTAGTTTTTTAATGTCGTCTCGGTAAGCGTGTAAAACATAAACACAAACGTTTATATAACCAAACGATAAAACTAAACGTTAAAACATTTACACAAACGTTCAAAATAAAAATTGTTTAAAACATTTACAGATCAAAAAATCATAAGTCAAAAATCGAGTCATCAGGCGTCGGCGACGGCTGCGGCTGCGAGGTCCCGGGCTGCTGCGAGGAGGTACCGGACTCATGCTGGGTCTGCTGCGTGATGGGCCCTAAAGTCGGTGGGACACGAGTCTGCATGCCCAGCTGGCGATAGATATCCTGCTGGCCAGCAATCATCCAGCGCATCGCCTCATCCTGCCGATCATGCCACTGACGCATCTCTACCTCCTGCTGCTGACGCCAGATGTCCATCTGCTGACGCCACGCACGCACGGCTCCGAAAAGGCTTTCCGAGACGTGAGATAGGCTAAGCGAATGCTCCCATTCATCCCAAACATTACCGTAGTGACCCGAAGACATCGTGGTAGCTTGGAATCGATCGGATTTTTGTGCACCGCGTTTTTAAATTTTCTTTCGTTAACTGAAGAAAGAAGACAAGGAAGAAGAATATATCTGGACCCTCTACGGCCCGTAGAGGCCTATACGGGACGCAGAGGGTTTAATGCTCCCAACAACCAGGTTTTCTACGGGCCGTATAGCTCTCTACGGTCCGTAGAGGGTTAGCTTTTTCAGACTGACACACTGAATGTCAGACACTTCATTCAATGACCTCGTACCTCATATGGCCTACGGGCCGTAGAGACCTCTACGGCTCGTGTAGGGTTTAAATGCACTCCACCAAACCACCTCTACGGGCCGTAGAGGGCTTTACGGGCCGTAGAGGGTTGAGCATTTATTACACTGACACCCTCTACGGCCTGTAGAGCCCTCTACGGCCCGTAGAGGGCTGTGCAAACTTACTTTTTGTTATTGCGTAAATAACATACCTCATATTGCTGTTTCTGCCAAATTTCCTAAAATGAGATGTGGTTGTAACTAATGACATTGTAGACGTGTTGTCCTTTTGCTAATTCGAAACAACCCACAATCTGCAGATTGCAAGACACTACAAGAAATTTGACCTTTAGCGGCTACGCCTTTAGCGGCTACGGCCAGGCGGGTCGCCGCTAAAGGTCTAAAACAATCCTGGCCCTTGATCATCTGATCCAACGGTGGACTTTCTTAACCATTAGCGGCGACAGTGTCGCCACTAAAGGTCTAAAAAAAAGATGCTTATTATACCGCCAAACATTTGGCTTCCCTCTCATTTCTTACACTCTCTCCCTCACAATATTCTGCAGCTCCCTCCCAACCCTACCTACCGCCGCCGCCGCCCCCGCCCCACCACCGAACCCCGCCGCAGCCACCCCCTCTCGCAACCCTCCCTTTTCATCTTCCCCTCTCGCAACCACCAATCCTGAGCCCCGCCACCACCACCACCAGAGCACAGCCCCACCACCACCGCCGAGCCCCGCCACCACCACCTTCTCCTTCTTCTCCCTCTCTCTTGTAAGTAATTTCATAATATTATTTGTTTTTTATTTTTTTCGGTTGTTTTTTTAATTTTTTTATTTTTTCAGTTTTATTTTCTTTTGTTGGTTTATTTTCGTTTTTTTCTTTTATTTTATGTTTGTATTTTTTATTTGGTTGTGGTTAAGTAGTTTTAGGTGCTTAGTTACTTACTTGCTTTGGTAGAGGGTTTTTTTTTTTTTTTTTTTTTTTTTAATTATTGGTTTGAAGTTTTGTTTATACGTGGTGATTCTAGTTGAAGTGGATTATGTATGGAAGTGATGATGAATTGCTTGTTAGAGTTAACTATGCTAATTTTTGGTATTAAAATGGATGTGGTGTGTTAATAATTTAAATACAAGTATACAAAAGGCTGTTGGGTTTCTAATCTGTCTAAAATCTTTGTTTTCCAGTTCCCAAAGGAATCATTGAAGATTGCAAATTTTTTGGGTGATGTCAAATGCCACAAAAGGAGGTGTTATAACAAACTTAGAAATCTATATAATGAGGGACCCCAATTTGTTTATCAGGTTGAAGAGGGGCATTGGTTATTATTGTAGTCTTGTAAAATAGGGGATTTCATAGGTGAGTGAGAATTCATTTTTTGGTGTGTTAGATAGAGTAGCCTTTTTTCTTCAATTTTCTTTCTTTTTTTATTTTAATATCATACGGTAGAAAAATAGGAACGGAAGGAATAGGTTGACAGAAACCATTGCTGCCTATGCGCGCAATGGGCGGGTAGATGGAGAACATACAAATTCAGTATATCTTTGCTTTTAATTCTTATTCTAATTCAAGGGTGCTCTTCACTGAACCCTGAGGGTATGTTAATCATCTTTAAAAAAACTTGCTCATTTAATTGGTGGAAATTTGTACAAAATGTGTTGTAGTGTTTCAGCATTTGAGGTGGTTTGCAATTGGAATATAGGTATGGCCTTGTTGAATTTTCGGGCAGGAGTATCGCATGATCCATATGGTGCCTTCAGAAGTTGGTTTTCTAATGACCGTGATCCATGCTCATGGTCTTATGTTCATTGTGTTGATGGTAATGTTCATGTACTGTAAGTTCACCACTCTTTCTCTTTGCCTTTTGGATTTAGGGCCCATTTCCTATATGGATAATGGTGAGTTGTATTCAGCAAGTGGTGAATAAATACATGTCCTTTGTTTGGTTGTTGGGTGATAGAAATTGTACATTTTCTATGTTTTAAAAAGCGCGCTTGAGGCGCGCTTAAGCGCAAAGCGCACCTAGGCGCAAATCCATGCGCCTTATGTAACCCTAGGTGAATTCTTATTGGTATATCGGTACTCGATTGCAGTACTATTTTCGCAGATTCTGAAGCCAATTAGTAAGTATTTATGATTTTACCAAATTTTTGTTTGATTATTGTTTGTCATGATGTGAATTTGTTTGATTTGGATTCGTTTGATTGTTGTTAGTCATTAATTAGTACCTATTTCTGATTTCCCCAATTTTTTTTGTTCGATTATTGTTAGTCCCAGATTCTGAACAAATTGACCATTCAAAGTTATTCTCGCACTTGCAAGGCTGAAACATGATGATCTTTACAGAGCTATTGATATATCTCATGGTAATTAAATTTCTAAATACTTAAAGTGCCATCTTCTTTTAAGCAGTACTATAGAAAACAGGGGACCTAATATGACCTCCTTCAAAGGGAATATGTAAAGTACAGACTTGACTCATGGGTGTATGTGTGTTTGTGCGTGCGTGCGCGGGGGTGGGGGTGGGTGGGAGGGAGGGCTGATAGTTTGGTTGAAGAGGTATCTCCACTCACAACACATAGCCACATTGAGCCCATTGAATGGTCTGACAAAGCGCATAAACCATTTTTTCAGAAGCACCACTCATCAAATGGATAACTTAAACAAAAGTTTCATATATACAGGTGGTATGTTAGGCCTTCATTGCAAAAGCTCTAGATGAGCCACAAAACCTTATGCATTCCTATTCTTGTATACATATATAACTTTAACGACGCTGCCTTGTGTGATCATTTGATGTACCTTTTTTGTCTTTCCCCATATTAGATTGCTGTTGATTGTCCTCGAACCGTGCCTGATGTCACTTTCTGCCAACAAGCAGCAGTTCAGAAATCTTTGGAGTGCATACTGTACACACGGTTAGATTTTTTTTTTTTTTTTTTATGATCACCATTTGACCTTGATGTAAGTCGATATTAGATTGCCCATTTTCATAGCTCAAAAGAGCACTCGCTTTGCAGAAGCTCTTTTTTAGTTGTTTGGCTTGAATATTGGCCACATCAGTCGACAGTCAAATAAAATATGTGGAACTTGTGGTACATAATAATTGCAGCCATAGGTCAAACTTTAAAGTAGGGTACATAAATGTTGTTAGCCCCAAGACGATATTCATTAATGCATCAAATAACAAACATAATGAGGTATGCATAGGAACAGGGTAAACACTATTTGATGCTTCATGTTAGAAGTGGCAAAATGATCGGGTTGGGTAATGGGTTGCTTTGGGTTCACCCGAAACACTCAGTAATTATAATATATCAATAAATATTTAGTGTCATATATTATTACGAATAATATTATTTCAGCAGTGATCCAAGTTTTGTAATAGTGTGATCAAGGAGGGTTCATGCATTTAAATTACGCTAAATGGTTTGACCCATTGCCGCCTTACTATTTTTTTTATATATATACCCATTTAGCCCATTAGGTATAAAACACAGCCCAAATGCCCAAATCAACCCTCTGTTAGTAAATAAATGGGTTGAAATTGTCATTTCTTTACAAATCAACCCACTTAAGTCTTTTGCTTTTTAATATTTCTAAAAGGTTCAGGGTGTTTTTTTTTTTATTTTAAAATTTCAAGGCAATCAGGCATCTGGCAAGTGGATATGTGCAAGGAATAAATGACCTTGCAACACTTTTTCTAGTAGTTTTATTGTCGGAACACTTGGAAGGGAGTATTGATAATTGGTCAATTGATGATTTAGACCCTGCAAAGATTTCAGATGTTGAAGCGGATTATTATTGGTGTCTATCCAAGTTGCTTGACGGTTTGCAAGACCATTATACATTTGCTCAACCCGGGATACAAAGGCTAGTGTTTAAGCTCAAGGAACTTGTCAGGCGAATTGACGGTAATTCCCTTTTTGTCTTCTCTATTATGTATTGTATTTGTCATCAACGCTATTTTATAGAGGTGGCATTTTGACCCATTTACTTTTGAAGTTGATTTAGGTTATGGTCTCTCTCTAGTGGGTCGAATGGGTCAAATTAAAAAGTATAAGTACTAGATGACCAGATCAAACAGACTGAAATTAACTCGGAGTGTATTATGAATTTTTTCCTAATTCATTTGTTTTTGCAAAATAATACTTCAACTGAAATAATGTCGGAATTACCAATTACAGATATTTTGACCATTGGAATTGGTTATAATTAGTTAAATAACAATAATACCCCTTCTAATATAAAAAATTAATAAATAAGTGATAATAAACATTATACAATAAATATTTAGTGCAAGAAAATAGGTGCATGATATCACAATAACCATTTAATCAACTGTATAAGCTATTTGGATACTGACTATCCAAAATTGATCAATTTATGAATGAAGCGGTGGCAATTTAAATTTGTAGGATTCTTGATATGTCTTTGAGACATCTTGATTTGAGACAACATTATGCTTTCAAGCTAACCCTTCCTAAAACTTTGGAAGGGGTAATTAGCAGAGAAATCTAGAGCTTATAGTATTGGTAAAAGGATTTTTGGGTTTCATGTTCATTGAAATCCCTGGTAGTTTTCACTTAAACTGCAAAATTGTACTCTTATATACGACAATAATTTATGCATTTTCTTTCTTTTCGGTTCTTGGTGCAGCCATGCAGGATATGCTTTGCAACTTTTTCAACATTGTTGGGTATGGAAGTTAAAATGAGGTGATTGTTGTATGTGCATTTTAACTTACAAATGTTGTTTTAAATTGTAGTAGCAAACCAAAAGAAAGAAATATAATGTTTATAAGTTTTTGTATAATTGTGTTGTATTACCCGTCCAACGGACGGGTATAAAACTAGTTTATTTTGTTTGATATGTTTTGACGAATGTTCGTTTAACTTTGTTACGTTTATTTTATATATATGTAGATGTTGGTTTATTATTTTTGTTATTATTTAGTTTGGTTATGCGTATACGGAGTAAACGAATAGCAAAAAAAAAAAAAAAAAAAAAGACCTTTAGCGGCGACGCGTCGCCGCTAAAAGTCTTACCCAGGATGCACAGAAATCTGCCACGTGGCATGCCACGTGAAAAAAAAAAGTTAAAAGATAATGCCACGTAGATAATTACTTTTAGCGGCTACACCTTTAGCGGCAACAGGAGCAATAGCGACAGACTAAAGCTGGCAGGACTTTTAGCGGCAGCCGTCGGCGCTAAAGGTCTTGCTGCCGCTAAAGGTATACCTTTAGCGGCAGCAGGCGTGGCCGCTAAAGGTGGACTTCCTTGTAGTGAGAATGTAGCAACAGGAAAAGGCAAGATCCACAACACAGGCAACTAACGAACCAGCAATCTATTTTCAAGGAATCAAAAACTACTGTGAAGCACCAACTTCTGAAATCCAAAATGTAAACACTAACCCATCATAATTTTTTGATGCTGAAATCATGTTATGCAGCCAATATATAAACACATTTTGAATGATGTAAACCAACTTTAAATACTGAATGAAAACCGTTGCACTCGCGCAACGCGCGACGATGAAAAAACACTAATTTTATTTAACAAACTTTAAAATGACTTTCGTACGTTAATTTCTAATAAACGGTTACATTTTTTTTTTATCTGAACCATAACGAAACAAATCGATGCGGATCAAATTCCCGACGCATAGCGTGGAGAATTACCGGGCGCAACGCGCCGGTTTTATACCACTAGTTTAATAAAATTATATATATTTAATAAACTATTCATATATATGTCCAACACTTGTAGCCCAGTTAATTGAGGGCCTATGTTTCTTATGAGAGGCTTGAGTTCAATTCCCACTAGCTACATTTGGAGGACATTAAGAGAAATGAGGGATGACTCCTCACCTATGGTCAGGAATTGGAGTCCAGAACTCGCCCGGGTTTTACCGGTTCTCCACAGCGGGTCTTCGAACGGGTGGGGGATCGGGTTTTCTTCGGTTCGGAAACCTCGTGGGCAAGCTTGGCTACCCTGGCCAACCCCTTGCATAGTCCGGGGGGGTTCTTGGGTTCGCCAGTTTAAGAGTCCCATAGGTAGTCGGGCAGAAACGTTTCGTTGGCCGTTCAATAAAAAACTATTCGTATATTTTTCTTTGTTCATTTAGGTTCGATTGAGGTTTTCTATGTTTGTTTGATCTTTATTACATCAGTTTGAATGGTGAACCTGGTGGTCACTATTTTCCATTTTGATTATGGGTATATGATGGACAAAGAGAGGTTATTATAGCAGAGTTGGAAGATGTTTATTGACTTAATTGATTCATAGGTTTGTTATTAGTAGTGTTTGTATTTAAGTTGAATCATAGGTTGTTAGTATTGTTGGTGACTGTGATGTCATCGATATGATTTTAGCATAACTAGTAGTAAACGGCGCTGTCCGCGCGGCTTTCGAATCCTAGACTTACTATCCAAAAACAAATTTCTTACAGCAAACATCAAATTTAAAAGGATGGACATGCAACCTAATTAAAGCAGACAATGAATGTCATTCATTCAACATCTTTAAATCCAACTTCTATTTAATAACTTCAAAGCCAACCTTTGATTCTGTTCCAGCACCAAACCAACACCGCATCCGCATCATCTCCACCATCAAGGGTAGCTACAGGGCGTGAGACCTAAGCGCCGCGGCCCCGCCGACAGCACACCACCGAGGCATTCACCACTTTTCACACCGGCCGTTGCTTAATGGCCACGCGACGGAGCCACAAAAGACTACCGCCACCATAATGATGAAAACGCCGTCGCGTGTCGGCGGAACCATCGTCATCGACCTCTCCCTCTCTCTCAGTGCTCTCTTTCTCTACATCATGTCCACCTTTTACACTAATTATATAGCAGATGACAGAAACCGTAATGTAACCGCGACCATCAACTCCGGTCAACAGATGGAATATTGTGGCGGTGTGTAACAGGGGGATTTCATGAAGCTGAGTAAAAGTAAAGAGACAGAGGAGCTTTGGAAAGAGAGAGGTATGTGATATTGCTTTGAAAACCCAACCAGCATGTGAGCAGACAACATGCCTTGTAGTCAAATGTAAAAAAGTAGAACTTGTGTGGGCAAAGCAAAAGGTAAAGACATGTCTTATTGCACCGACGGTTATAATTTAATATATATAGTAATTTGATATACATAAGATAAATATGAGAAACTATAATACACATTAATACAAGTATTTCAGAAAATGGCAGCTTTTAAAGATAGGTATTTTGTGGTTACTACCGGAAAACTTGTTTCTGATGGGACTGTTGTGAACGTTTTAATGTATATGCTCCGCAACGAGCAGGTGCGAAAAAATGTTTGTGGGAAGATTTGGCCAGGTATATAAGGGGGTGTAATGGTTTGATTGTTTTATTGGGAGATTTTAATGCGGTACGAAGCCCGGAAGAGAGAAGGAATTCTATTTTTAACAAAAAGATAGATGAAGATTTTAATGAGTTTATTTATAATATGGGGCTGAAAGAATATATCATGCGTGGTTTTAAGTTCACGTACTTGGCGGGCAAAGGTAAAGATCACAAATTAAGCAAAATTGACCGGTTTTTAGTTTGTGAAGCATTTTTTGACAGATGGCCAACGGCGTGTTTAAGAGCTTTGAATCGGGAATGTTCAGATCACTGCCCCTTACTTTTGACAATTAATGATGTTAATTATGGGCCTAAACCATTTAGATGGTTCAATTCGTGGCTACACAGGGATGGTTGTGAGAAATTAATTATTGAGGCTTTGGATGGTTTTGAAGCTAATGGGTGTCCGGATGAAATTCTCAATGCTAAATTTTGACACCTAAGAACCGTATTGAAAAGCTGGTGGTGGAATATCATGCGTAAAGAAGGGGAGGAGTCCATTCGTCTTAAAGAGGAGGTTGAGCAGCTAGAATTGATTATGGAAGAACGCAGCCTGGAGGAAGAGGAAGAGTGGATATGGGAGGAGTGCAAGAAAAGCTTAGATGACTTGCAGTTTTGTAAAAACAAGGATTTCAAACAGAAATCTCAGATTAAATGGGCGATGGACGGGGATGAGAACACCGCATTCTTTCATGGGGTAATCAATGGGAGGAAAGCGTCGAATGCTATACCGGGTTTGTTAGTAGATGGAAATTGGATTAATAAACCGGCTCTCGTTAAAAAAGCGGTTTTTAAACATTTTCGTCTACACTTTGCTGAAGAAGTAAAGTTAAGACCCGGATTAAGATGCGGGAATGTAAAGACTTTGCATCCCAGAGATAGAGAATTATTGGTGCAGAATTTTTCGAAGCAAGAGATAAAGGAGGCGGTTTTTGATTGTGGTTCAGATAGAGCGCCGGGTCCGGATGGTTTTAATTCCAGGTTCGTTAAATTTTTTTGGGGTTTATTGGAAGATGATTTTGCTAGCGTCTTTGATTATTTTTATGCACATGGCGTTATTAGTAAAGGATGTAGCTCCTCTTTTATTACTTTAATACCCAAATCTAAAACGCCAGTGGGGTTGAAAGATTATAGACCTATAAATCTAGTTGGGATTATTAGCAAAGTGATTTCGAAGGTCTTGGCTGCAAGATTAGCGAAGGTATTGGGCAAGGTTATCTCTAATACTCAGTCGGGTTTTCTTAAAGGGAGATTCATTTTAGACGGCCCCCTGATTATAAATGAGATGATAGGGTGGCTCAAGAAGACAGGGAAGAGAGCGTTTATGTTAAAATTGGATTTCGAAAAAGCTTATGACAACGTCAATTGGGAATTTCTTATTTCTTCTTTGAGACAGATGGGCTTTCATGAAAAATGGTGTATGTGGGTGAAAGGTATTTTGCAGTCGGCTAGATCGTCTATTTTGGTGAACGGGTCGCCTACGTTTGAATTTCAATGTGAAAAGGGAGTTCGCCAAGGAGACCCTTTATCGCCTTTTCTTTTTCTTGTGGTTATGGAGATGCTTCATTGTTTATTTAACAAGGCGATATCAATAGGGGAATTTAAAGGTATTCGGTTCGATAATGATGGGTCAGTCTTGTCTCACATGTTTTACGCAGATGATGCCTTAATAGTGGGTGAATGGTCACAAGATAATATGGAAAGTGTGGCTCGAATTCTTAGAGTCTTTCATCTTTGTTCAGGGCTGAAAATCAACCTTAATAAATCATTCTTATACGGTCTTGGTGTGGATCAAATTGAAGTTGTAAATATGGCTAATATTGTTGGATGCTGAGTTGGAGAGCTTCCATTTGATTACTTGGGTATTCGGGTTGGTGCCAACATGGCTAGATGTTGCAATTGGGATCCAGTTATTGATACGGTTCGGAAGAGACTCTCGGCTTGGAAGGCTAAGACATTGTCGTTGGCACGGTTCGGAAGAGACTCTCGGCTTGGAAGGCTAAGTCATTGTCGTTGGCAGGGAGATTGATTTTGATTAAATCAGTACTATCGAGCTTACCTATTTATTGCTTATCGTTGTACAAGGCGCCTATTAAAATTGTTGAAAACATTGAAGCCATGATGCGAAAGTTTTTGTGGTAGGGTACCGAAGACATCAACAAAATTCATTGGGTCTCGTGGGAAGTGGTTACCACGGATAAAAGTAAAGGTGGTTTGGGTGTGGCGAGATTGAGAGACGTTAATTTGGCCTTGTTAGCAAAATGGGGATGGCGTTTTAAGGTAGATAATGAAGCTATATGGAGGAAGTTTGTGACTAGCATTCATGGTGGTAGAGGCATGTGGGTCGGGCTCCCGGTGAAGAAATCTTTTCCAGGTTGCTGGAAGACTCTAGTAACTGCTCTAGAGGATGATACGAATCATGGGACGACTATTTTGCAGCTTTTCAGGGGTAATTTGGGGAATGGATATGATCTGCGTTTTTGGTTCGATTTGTGGTTTGGGGATGTCGCCTTAAAGTTTAGGTGGTCGTGTTTATACAAGCTTGAAAAACATAAGAAATGCAAAATAAAAGACAAAATAAAATGTGGCCCGAACGGTTTGACTTTTGAAGGGAGTTGGTATAGATTTCCAGGAACTGTCGAAGAGTTGTCTGAGATGCAGGATGTAGAGAGAATGCTGCTGACTTGTACCATCAAGGAATCGGCGGATAACTGGTCCTGGGGAAGGGAAAGTAACGAAGCTTTTACATAGCCAAATGTAAACAATTATTAGCTGGGAACGCTTCTGTGCCGAGAGATACTCAATTTATTTGGGAAAAATGGGTTCCGTTAAAGGTGAATTTGAACGCTTGGAGAGCTGATCTTGACAGATTACCCACATGTGCAGCGTTGGCGACAAGACGGGTGTTCGTTCAAAATGCGACATGTAAAATGTGTAGCACTGCAAATGAGGACTTAAGACATATTCTGGTGGATTGTATATTTGCTTTCGGAGTTTGGAGCGGCATAAGTAAGTGGTGCAGGTTACATCTGTTTGTGGCATATGAATTTAATGATTTATTACTTCTTTATAAGAATGTGCATGGCGGTAAATGGAAGAAAAAGATTGTTAGAGGCATTGTGTTGATCGGTATTTGGGCGATATGGAAAGCACGGAATGAAAAACTTTTTCAAGGCAAAGAAATGAATGTAACGAAGACGGTGGCGGAAGTTAAATCAAACGCTTTTCTGTGGCTAAAATATAGATCTAAATATGATTGTATAGTTTGGAAAGATTGGACTAAGTACCCTATGTATATGTGTTTGTAATTGGGGCGGTGCTCGCTTTTTGAGTGTCCGCCAGTGTTAATGAAGTTCAATGTTCAAAAAAAAAAAAATACAAGTTAGAAGGTATGAAGTACATGTTCATTCTAACTATTTAGTTTCTGAACAATAAGGAACCTCCACAGTTCTAATGATCGAAAGTGCGAAACCCATAGACAATGGGTTCAAAGGATCCACCGCCCAATGGGGTCCAAGGTGCAATACCCCCAGTAGGATTTGTGGTTCCCGATTAGTATTGACTTTTTTCTTACAAAAGCTTCATCAAAAATTGTTGGATATTAGAGTCATAATCAAGGTCTAATAAATGGTCAAACTGGTCAATGAAGTTGAGGGACCAGTTGTGACATGTTTCAAAGTTCTTTTATAGTTTAATAAGGTTTGTGCTGTTTCTGTCAAAGTTGAAAGGTTGAAGGGTCGTTTCTGCCAAGAATCAAAGAGTTAACAGACTTGTTAACGAACTCTTTGGGTATTAGGGTTTATAAATAGATCTCTTCAACTAGCTTGGAGTTAGTCTTTTCTTTTGTAATTCTCTTTGTATTTCGTTTCCTTAATCAATAATAATCTCGAAGCTTTCGACAATTGTGTTCTTGATTCAATTCCAGAGGTGTTCATACAACAATTGGTATTAGAGCCTCGTTGCTCTAATTCTGTGAAATTGGTTGTGTTATCCGTGTAATAAGATCAAGAATGGTGACGGCGAAGTTCGAGTTGGAGAAGTTTGATGGCAGAAAGGATTTTAGTCTGTGGAGGATGAAAATGAGAGCCCTGTTAGTGCATAACGATGTTGTTGATGCATTGAGGGGTGAAGATCATATTCCTGGTGATCTCACAGATAAGGAGAAGAAGGAGATGTTAGAAAGGGCTCACAGTTCGATCATATTGAGTCTGGGTGACAGGGTGTTGAGGGAGGTGTTGAAAGAAACGTCTGCTGCTGGTATTTGGGCAAAGCTCGAGACCCTGTGCATGACCAAGTCATTGGCCAACAGGTTGTATCTCAAGAAGAAGTTGTATACGTTTCAGATGAGCCCTGGTAAGACACTAGATGAACATACAGATGAGTTTAATAAACTTATCTTGGATCTTGAGAATATTGAAGTTGAATTGGATGGTGAAGATCAGGCCATCAAATTTCTCACATCATTGCCATTTTCATATGAGCATTTTGTGGATACTCTTATGTATGGAAGGGAGACTTTGACTATGGATGAAGTCTTGGCTGCCCTGAATTCAAAAGAGTTGAAAAGAAGATCGGATGTGGTAGAAGATGGTGGAGATGCATTGTTTGTGAGAGGGAAGGCTGATCAAAAGAATTTGAAGGTTCAAGGGTGAATCAAGATTCAAGAGGAGGTGTTATGTTTGTCACTCAGAAGATCATTTAAAGAGAGACTATCCTGAATTGAAGAAGAAGAAGAAGAAGAAGGGTGAACAGAGGTATGATAGTCACAGGCAACAAGAAGGTGATTCATTAGATGAATGTGATGTTTGTGATGTTCTTGTGGTGACCAGTGAAGAATTCTATTCAGAGAAGTGGATCTTGGATTCAGGAGGGTCTTTTGGGATGACATATGATTAGGGGTATTTCAGGAATCTGAAATATGGTTATCTTGGTAAAGTCAAGATGTGTGATGGTAGAACTTGTGAGATTCAAGGGGTTGGGACAGTGGTGTTCATGATGGACAATGGTGATATTGTTGAGGTTCATAATGTGAGGTATGTTCCTGACTTGAATAGAAGTTTGTTATCATTGGGTTGTTTAGAAAAGAAAGGTTACTATGTGTGGTTGAGAGATGGTAAGGTCTTGATTATGAATGATCAGGAGGTTGTTATGACTAGAACTAGACTTGAGAGTAATGTTTATGTTCTGGATGGTCATGCGTTGCCTAGTGAGAAGGAGTTCATATGTCACACAGATGAGCAGATGTTGATTGGAAAGGAAAGTCACGGTGTTGTTCATGATGATGATGCAGAGAGGATTAAGACTGTGGTGGAGTTGAGTCACACGGAGTTGATCTCTGATGAAAGGCAATCAATGGTGGTTCATCGTAGAATGTGTGATGGAGTAGTGGACTGGGATCTAGGTGGATGTTGTGATAATCTTTTGGTTAGAAAAGATTTGTTTCCAAGAAGGGTAGTTTTGGAAATGATTGACTCAAATGTGTATGATTGTTCTAGTCAGGTGGAGTTCAATATAGTAACATGATGTTATGGTGTGTTGATGAGAGTTCCTGAAGGTGTTAAGTTGTTCAGGGTAGAGAGACTAGGTAATTTGAGGTCAATGGTAAAGGGCAACATGGATAGGTTGTGTTTACAAGGTTCTTGGACTGAGGTGGAAGCTGCACAAGGTGATGATGTTCAGGTTGAGGTGGAGTTGCTTCGTAAGTGTGCAGAGAAGATTAGTCAGTTGTGGTTTGATGAAAGGCAGACCTGTGATGAAAGGGACTGGGCAGTGGTTAAAGAAGCTAATCTTTTGACTAGTGATGAGTTTGAAAATGAAGCAAAAGGGATCAAGGGTTGGAAGATTATGAAGGAAGAGATATGTTAATTGTATGGTACTTGGTTGATGCTTTGTGGTTCTAGAATTCATGTGATACTGGTTGAAAAGGCGGAAGATGGCTGCAGGGGCAGAATGGTTATATTCTGTGGTAATTATGGGTCAACAGGTGTGAAAGGCTAGAAATGGGTCAAGTCTAGTGGAGGTTATAAGGTCTTTAGATGTTGTTTAAGTGTTGAAAGAATTATACAACATGGGTCAGATCCTGAGAGTGTTGATTCAGAGCTAGCTGATGGTTTAAGGAAGGGCAGTTTGGTCCTTAAAAGGTCTGCTAAGCAAAACAGCTGTTTAATGTTGATTAATGGCAGTTGTTTGGAAACTGCTGATGGTGAACAGATAGTTGAAACAGCTGATGGAGAGCAGAATTTTGGAACAACTGATGGTAAAAAGATGTTAGAACTACTGATGGTGCAGTTGATCAGTAGTTTGGACAGGAACAGCTGATTGAGAACAGTTGTTTGATGATCAGTTGTTTGTGAAGATGGTTCAGTGATGATTAGTGACTCTAAGGTGGAGATTGTTGGATATTAGAGTCATAATCAAGGTCTAATAAAAGGTCAAACTGGTCAATGAAGTTGAGGGACCAGTTGTGACATGTTTCAAAGTTCTTTTAAAGTTTAATAAGGTTTGTGCTGTTTCTATCAAAGCTGAAAGGTTGAAGGGTCGTTTCTGCCAAGAATCAAAGAGTTAACAGACTTGTTAACGAACTCTTTGGGTATTAGGGTTTATAAATACATCTCTTCAATTAGCTTGGAATTAGTCTTTTCTTTTGTAATTCTCTTTGTATTTCGTTTCATTAATCAATAATAATCTCGAAGCTTTCGACAATTGTGTTCTTGATTCAATTTCAGAGGTGCTTATACAACAAAAATGCTTTATATTTGAATGATCGATGAGAAGTTGCATGAAAATGCCTATTTGGATTTGGATTATCAATGGGGTCATGTTATTTACACTGCAATGATTGACACAGACCTCTACGAACCGTAGAGGTTTCAGAGCATTGAAAACCACATCCCTCTATGGCTTGTAGATGCCTCTACGGGCTGTAGAAGTGGGTGCCCACTGCAATGATTGACACAAACCTCTACAGCTCGTAGAGGCCGGTGCAAATAAGTGTTAGGGTGGTGCAAATAGGGGGCCCTTATCAATGACAAATAGTCTATGGGTAGCTAGTAACATCAGCATTGAAAGCCCAGGGGCAGAGGTATGTGGTTTGGAACGTAGTCCCGGGACAGCAGTACGTCTTTTTTTCAGTTGTATATATACATGTATACATAGTTTTTCGAGTGACATCAATGTTTTTTTATGGTGACTACATTAGACCCAACCAAATTCCAGTTAAATGAGCTCAACTCTAATTTTAAGTAGATAAAAATATAACCTTTTACAAGCCCACTCCACTATTTAGCCTATTAGGGGGAAGAGGCGCTTATAGGATTCACTTTTCACTTAACTGATTTCAACCAATTATGCACTGCCACATCACTTCACTGATACACTTTTTTTGGAGGCAGCACTCCACTGATTCTTTTATTTATTTTTATTTAAATTCAAATATTAATCTTTGTTTTTTTTAATTCACACGGTTTTACCACCAAACGGTCAGATTTCTCATAAACCGTCCTACCAACATGGTCAAAAATAATTATGTACATTAAAATCGGTTTCATCTAACCGTCAGAAATATTGAATTTCACATGCAATACGGTTGAGATTTTTTTGTATATGAACCATTATACCACGGTGGTGAAAACACAGTTCAACATCAACAAAATCCACACCTTAAAATGACTTACTGGACTGAAAATGAAGAAATGTTTTGGTCCTGTGCGTTAAAGACGCACAAAACGACCAATCCTTGCAACGCCAACCCCATAGGGGCTCAGGGGGCTCATAAGATCATCGAATTTATATTATGTTTTTTTTTTAATTTTTAATGACGATGTTTTTTTTTTATTATTGTATAGTATTTTTATTATGTGATCAACCTTACTTGACTCGCACTGTCAAATCGATCCACCTGAAAATATTTATGTCCGATTCTACAAAACTATAATGTCTAAAATAGTGACATCATTGAAAAAAAATTTTTGGATCCGCCACTGTGAAAGCCTAGTCAGTTAACTAATTGTAGTAATACTGAGTTTTTCCCCTATTTAATCTATCTATTATAATAATTAAATGCAATAAATCACATATGGTATTAAAAAAGGACACCCTTCACTAGGGCTGCAAACGAGCCGAACGAACACGAACAAAGCCTTGTTCGTGTTCGTTTACTAAGGAAATTATGTGTTCATGAACACTTACCGAACGAGATTTTTTGTTCGTGTTCGTTTGTTAAGAAAACATGCATGTTCGTGTTCGTTTGTTCCTGAACGCACACGAACATAAACGAACACAAACAAGTGTTCATGAACACAAAGAATTGTTCATGAATGAAAGCAAACACAAACGGACATATAATAATTCAAATAAGATCGAATTCACATATATTAAGAAATGAAGTAGAACACTCAACATATAACCTAACTATACAAACATATTTAGTACATAGCATAATATTGGTAAAATATAATAAAGTAGTGTCAAAAAAATTAAGCTCTCATCTTAAACTTAAGTCTTCATTTATTTAAACATGAATTCTTATATACTTACTTCACATAAATTAGTTATTTATTATAATAAAATAAATAAAAATTAAAGAATATAAAATAGAGTTATAAAAATTAAAAACTCTATTACACTATCGAACAAAAACGAACACGTTACCGAACGTTCACGAACATAAACAAACGAAAGCGGCCTCTGTTAATGTTCGTTCATTTAACTAAACGAACAAAATTTTTTGTTCATGTTTGTTAATTTATTAAACGAACGAACATAAACGAATTTCCCGCCAAACGGTTCATGAACTGTTCGCTGAAAGTTCAGTTCGTTTGCAGCCCTACCCTTCATTTTGAGTGTGTCATGTGACAATGACATGTCATTAATGATATAAAATTAAAGCTAAAAACATCATGTCATGTGACATTAAGTGATTTTAGGAATAATTTTTAAACGTTAATATCTTTTATATATCCGATATTTTTAAAGACAAAAATTACACCAAATTAACGAGGATTTAATTATCTTTCCAATAAGTACCATAATGCTATACAAAAAACCGAGAAAAAAACGACTATTTTTTGTGGTGTTTTGTTCATACAAGAAAAAAACACAAATTGTTCAGGTAATTCATTAACCATGTATAGGGAAGTCACTAATTATGCCCAAACCAGTAAATATGAATTCTATTTTCAACAGGTGTTAGCATTAGAGTTGTACATTGTTTTAGGTTAGATATTAATAGTAGAGTTATACATTGTTTTAGGTTAGATGTTAACATTAGAGTTATACATTGTTTAAGGTTAGGCTTTAACATTGGAGGTACATTGTTAATTGTTTTAGAGTATGTGTTACCCGAAGCTTTCCTGCATGTAATTGTAAAGCGCATCAGTTTATTTCATATGTAAAATTGAAATGTTAATTATATTAGATTTCTCAACACCGGGACGCTCTCGATGTATAATCTAGTTTAATATATTGATAAAACTTCGATAAATTTTATAGAGAATACAATCTATGTTTTAATTTGAAACTTTTTATCTAATCTGGTTATTGATTTCGTATGAACAGAAAAAAATAAGTCACAATTTAGAAAACTGTCAATATATTTTACTATTTTAGAAACATGAACTAGGTTTAATAACGGGCGCGCGTTGCGCGCGCCGGAAATCAACCTGCAAGTTTGCTTAATTGATGGTGAATTACTGTTCAAATACTACCTTTGCTTCAACAATCCGCGTTGTTCCTCAAAAAATGCTAAAGTCGCATTTCTTTCTAAAAAGTAAAAAAAAAAATAGATAAACGGTCATAAAAAGTGATTGTTGCATTTAAAATATTGATAAAATAAAAAAAATGACTGTTGCATATAAAAAAAATTTCACTGCCTGTTAACTACAACCAACAAACTGTCTACGGATCCATTACCAATACCACCAGCGACGGTATTACTCATGACCAATTCTGAATGTGCCCTTTCCGTAAGAGAGAGTAATAAAAATTTTTGATTAGTTGGGTGCATTCAAAGTAAAATACATTTTTTAATGCAAAGTAAAATACTTTGAATTTTTAAAATTAAATTAAAAATCCAAAAGGCAATTGACAGCTAAAAATGTTGGAGGATCAATTCAAAACCCTTCAGTTTCTCCATATAGAAGACAAAAACTCTGTCTTTTCTTTTAACCCAACGAAACCACAAAACCATCATCATAAAGCCACCAAAACAACACCACCACTACTACACCAGCACGTAACCTCCAAACTCTGTCTTTTATCTTTGTTTTCGCTTCCCATCGTCGTCTTCATCAACGTCTTTCGACACCATCTTCCTCCAACGAAAACCCCTCAAACGCTCGCTCGCTCTCTGTCTCTCTCTAATGTCTGCACCATCGGCCGTTGCATGTGCTTCTATTGACCCAATCTGTGGCGGCTAGGGTTTAATGTTTGACGATCCCCCTGTTTATCTTCTCTTTCACTACGACGGTGACGATAGGACGGTGGTGGTGGTCGTACATGTTGATAGAGACGACGACGGTAGAAGTGATTTGTTGCACCTTTACTGCAGAAGCGTTCGTTCCGACTAGGTCTTCACAGATGTAAAGTCTATTCATAGTTCTCCTAATGATAGTTATAGGGGTTACTGAAGGGATATGGTACTAAAACATTACAAATACCATATCATCGCCCAACTAGAACCGGCATCGCCTGGCGTCCATCCGCCCGTTTTACGTCAGCGGATCGTCTAGCGTCCATCAGCCCGTTTTACGTCAGCGGAACGTCTGGCGTCCACCCGCCCGTTCTACGTCAGTGATACATCTGGCGTCCAACTGACGCTAGACGTAGCTTTACCTGCCCGTTTTATATCGCGATACACCTGGCGTCAAATCGACGCCAAGCGCAAGATTGTCCGCCCGTTCTACGTCAGCGGACCCAAAATGCTTCGAAGCTTCCCCAGCAAGCCAAAGGAAGCTTCGCCAACATGACTGGAAGATACTTTTTGGGGCAGCCTGGGCTCATCCCTGCCCCAGACGAAATATCTCTGATGCGACAGGCTGCCCGTCAGAGTTCCTCTCCAATCAGAGACTGCTCTCAGTCTGACAAACAGAAAGGACGACGACGTGGCAGCCTCCCAGCCAAGATATCTTCCTGGCAGCAGGCTTTCTCAACCTGTCTCGAGGTCCAAGGAAAAGTATGATTACCCACCGCCCTCGGTCTACCAGTAGGCGGGCGCCACGTGTCCGCCGACCATCAGCATCCATTCAACGGATGCCACGTATACAATTGTCAGGACGGTAACATCCCCTCTTACCATTTTACTTTCTTCTTTTTACCAAACCCACTTGCACCAAATAGGTTAAGGACTTGGGCCGGAATCTTGGAGACACCTCTACCTGGGGCGGGCCTCATCAAGGGTAGAGGATGGGCTGAGAAAGTATGATGTCAAGGTACTACAAAAGGGGGAGCTCCTTCTCCTTTTATTAGCATCTAATATCACATACACTTTCACTCAAGAAGAATACGAACTCCTTCGTACCTTCTTCAACCCCTTGTTTATTTCACTAACCTTTAGAGGCTCGGCTCTTCTAATCGGTAGGCTTCTAAACTCCTTGGTCTTGACCTTAGACCCTCACGTATTTTATAAACACCTCTCTTTACAAAATATAGTAGAATCACCACCTGGATCAGCGCTCATACGGTATTCCAGGATTCGTGTTTCTTCAGTTACTAATGGTGCTATATGATGAATGGTAACAGTTAGACAGTAGGGAGTGGGGGCAGGAGGGAGGGCGGGAGGGTGATGTAGAGGCGGGAACACCGCCCCTAGAGGGCGTGGAAGAGGGGTGGGAGGGTGAGGCGGGGAGGAAGGACCGGCGGGGGGCATGCCAGGTGAATGTTAATTGCTTCTTCTTTCTTTTCTTTTTTTTAATTTTCACACACATTAATAATAATAATAATAATAATAATAATAATAATAATAATAATAATAATAATAATAATAATATTCCTTCCACCCCCCCCCCCCCCTCTTCCCCCCTTCCACTCCCCCACAATTTTTCCCCCCCACATAGGTTTCACAAGTGGCACATGACGTTTCACCCCCCCTCTTTCCCGCCCCTCCACTCCCTATAGTCTTAGTATGAAAGTTGACACGAAAGGATTGCAGAGGAGATAATGGGCTTTTGGGTGATTAAGGAGCAGATCAACCTAGGTGAAAGTCAGTCAAATGTGGTAGGCGGCACATTTTAGCATTAGAAGGTTGTATTTGAGAGGCGGCTTATTTTAGCAGTGGAGAGGCAGCTCATTTTAGCAGCAAGTGGGTATTCATTTCACGATCGTTAAATATATAGATAATTTTAGGTATAATATTAAAAGGTTTTTTTTTGGTATGTGTTCTACTCCCTTTAGATAATTTGTGCAATTTTTTTTTTTTTTTTTTTTTTTTTTTTTTTTTTTTTTTGTTAAGGGCTTGCTTTCTTAATTTTGCTGTTACTCGATTTATAAATAAAAAATATTTTAGTTGCATACAAATAAGTACAAGGCTTTGTTCGTTAAATACAATTTATTAATTTAACACACATAAATCATCAATATAATCTAGGACGTTTGTGAAATTACTTTTTTTTGAACGGCCAACGAAACTTTCTGCCCGACTACCCATGGGACCCTTAAACTGGCGAACCTAAGAACCCCCAGGACTATGCAAGGGGCTGGCCAGGGTAGCCAGGCTTGCCCGCCACAAGGTTTCCGAACCGGGGAAAACCCGATCCCTCACTCGTCCGAAGACCCGCTGTGGAGAACCGGTAAAACCGGGCGAGATCAGAACTCGAACTCCTAACCATAGGTAGGAGTCATCCCTCATTTCTCTTAATGTCCTCAAAATGTAGCTAGTGGGAATTGAACCCAAGCCTCCCATAGGAAACTTAGGCTCTCAACCAACTGAGCTACAAGTGTTAGAATATTATTTAAAAAACTTCCATTTTCTAGAATTTGACTATTTAATAACTACAATAATTGGTTCGTTGCGTACAATCTAACACACTTCAATCATTTATATAATTTAGGACGTCTAAAATATAATCGATTAGACATCTTTCCATTTTCTAGGATACGTGAGAGTTAAATGAACTACCAAAAACAGATAAGAATGGCCTCAAATTCTCAAAATTTCTCACCAAAAATCATACAACAATGCTAGCCTTACTTTGCGTAGTTTTCCAAGTAGCCAGTGCCAATGTTTCTGCATTCAAAGGGCAAAACATAATCTTACTAGCCGGACAAAGCAACATGGCTGGCCGAGGCGGCGTGCACAACAACACATGGGACGGAGTTGTTCCTCTTCAATCCGAACCCAATCCATATATCCTCCGTCTAACCGCCAATCTCACTTGGGTTGAGGCTAGTGAGCCTCTCCACAAGGACATTGATATCCATGCAACATGTGGAGTAGGTCCTGGGATGGCCTTTGCTAACAGGATGTTGCAAATAGATCCTGGCTTGGGTTCATTGCGTTTGGTTCCATGTGCGGTTGGTGGTCCCAGCGGGACCAGCATTAGCGAGTGGGACGAGGGAGGTTCCTGTACAAACAGCTTATAAAGAGGGCTAAGGTGGCTAAGAGAGACGGTGGTTCGATTCTAGGACTATTGTGGTATCAAGGGGAAAGTGACACGGTAACTGAAGTGGATGCAAATATGTACAAGACAAGGCTGGTGAACTTATTCAGCAATCTGCGTGCTGATCTTGAATCGCCTTCACTCCCAATTGTTCATGTATGGCTTTCTAGTCTTTTTGTCACATACAAACTTATATGAAGAAAATAGAAACCAACAATATGTTATCCAGCACAATTTAAAAATTCGAAAATAAATAAAAATACAAGCATGTTAAAGTTAGGTCAAAAGTTTGATATACTAAGGGAAAATTAGAGCATCCAAAATATTACACCAAGTTCACTCTTTCAAACCGTGACAGCAGCATTTCATATCATTTCAAATCATAACCATTTTAATCCCATTTTTTTCCTACAACAAAAAACCATTCAAAATCTCCACCTTGTTATCCACCTCATCGCATACTTTCCACAATACACAACCCAATACCAAAAAAAAAAGAAGAAAAAGCCCACCATAACAACGGACCCGTTCGTTACTCTAAATTCAACCCAAGTGGACCTCCCCCTCCGATAGGATGGACCCGTCCCATATAAGCGCATTGTGGGCTCTTAGAGTGAGTTTCTTTCATGATTTTTTTAAAGAATTGAAATGATTATTAAGTTTTTTTTTATTTTGGTCATTGTTTTAGATGTTAAACTATGCTCAACAAATATATATTAATTTTAATAAAAGAAAACACATGAGGGACACATGGCACTCCCTCATGAATTCTCTCATTTTATTATATAATACAATAAATTCAAATTTAAATATAATAATTGATTTGCAAAAGCATATTATAAATTTATTAAATTGAATTTTATTAATTATATTAATAATCATAGTTGTAACTGAAATAATTAATAAAAAAACACATGATTCTTTTTACAATATGTGATCTTATATATCTACATCTACATCTACATCTACATCTACATCTACACTTCTACACTATATAATAAAAGAAAACACATGAGGGACACATGGCACTCCCTCATGAATTCTCTCATTTTATTATTTAATACAATAAATTCAAATTTATATATAATAATTGATTTGCAAAAGCATATTATAAATTGAATTTTATTAATTATATTAATAATCATAGTTGTAACTGAAATCATTAATAAAAAAAACACATGATTCTTTTTACAATATTTGATCTGTTATTCTAAGTTTTAAAATTAAGTTTGTTACAATATTTGACAAATGATTATTAAGTTTTTTTTTTGGGTCATTGTTTTAGATGTTAAACTATGCTCAACAAATACATATTAATTTTAATACTTAAAATTCAAAAGTCAAATAAACAAATTAAGAATAACACAATGCAATTAGTCAAGTTTTTTTGTGAGACTTTCATGTTGTTCAGAACAAATAAATAAAATATATTCTATGTTTTTTGTGAATCAATTAATATAATTATATTATAATTCAAAATTAGAAATAAATTATTAGACATAATTTGAAAATGTTTATGAACTAAGAAAAGTAATCTTTATTAAAAATTATTTATTTTTTTTAAGATAGCACATTTATGTGTTATTAAATTTAAATCGTGTACCTTAAAAAACGTGTTTTTAATATGTGGTCTTTCACTCTAAGTTTAAAACTATATTTCTAACAATATTCAGAACAAACAAAATAAAAAAAAATCAATTCACATTAATTAAATATTTGATTTAATACAAAACTAAATATGTTTGGCTATTTTCGTATTATAATACCTTCATATATAAAATACATTTTATATATGCAAAATCATTATTTGAAATCTTCATTGACTTTGTTTTTTCAAGTTACTTCAATAGAGAAATGCAATATCTAAACAGTCTTTTCATTACTAATTCGTTTCAATTTTTATTTCCATACTATTAATTCACACATTTTTTTTATAATACAGTAAAATTGAACCAATAAATGTCACTATGTTTAAGGACCTTGATGTTAAAAAAATGATTATACACTCAAGGTTAGAAATACTTTGGCTTTGGAATAAACTTGATGTCAAATTCCAAAATGAACAATACTCGATTGGGATGGTTTAACGGATGAGAATATACTTTTAAATTAATTTCATTTTTTTATATCCTAGCCTAAACAGATTTACCTTTATTACTTTTTGATTTTTTTTTTGTTTTGTTGTACCTGCAGTCTTATAAGGTAATAGCCAAGGTATGGAAGATATATTTTGGAATTTTTGAAAAAAGTTTTATGTGAATAAAAATGTTTTTTACAATAAATCATTTAGGGGCTGATGAATATTTAATATTTTTTTGGTTGTAAAGGCAACTTTTTTTTATTTTAAATAAAATATGTATTCTAATTTTTCTTAATTATATTTTAAATTTATATATAATTTAAATTGTTTAAACCGTGTATCACACAGGTACATAACCTAGTAATTAATACAATTTAAAACCCAAAGCATTAATATAGTACGTTTATAAAACTAATTAAAAAAACTTCTATTTTCTAGAATTTGATTATTCATTCAATAATTAACTACAATAATTGGTTCGTTTATTACGACTAACCTAACACGCCTCAATCATTTATATAATTTAGGACCTCTAATAACTTTTTTTTTTTTTTTTTGAAAGGTTCAATAATTAACAACAATAATTGAAAGGCAACTTTTTTTTTTTTTTTTTATCTACTAGACAGCTTTCCATTTCTAGAACACGTGAGAGCTAAATAAACTACAACAATGCTAGCCTTACTTTGCCTTGTTTTCCAACTAGCCAGTGCCTATGTTTCTGCATTCAAAGGGCAAAACATAATCTTACTAGCCGGACAAAGCAACATGGCTGGCCGAGGCGGCGTGCACAACAAAACATGGGACGGAGTTGTTCCTCTTCAATCCGAACCCAATCCATATATCCTCCGTCTAACCGCCAATCTCACTTGGGTTTAGGCTAGTGAGCCTCTCCACAAGGACATCACTACGTGAAAAATGGGCTTTAGCCACACCAGAAAAGTGTGACCATATGCCTTTTGCCACACATATTTTTTTTAGGTCAAGTGTGACCAAAGGTCGAGTCATCGTAGATATCATACAGTCACATTCTTATTTAGTGGGCATAGCTACCAAAAAGTGTGGCTATAGGGTACCAACATATCTTGTCGGGATCAAGCATCCCAGTTAAGTGTGGCTAAAGGGTAACAACGGCCACATGAAATTACTTTAAGTGTGACGATTTCCGTTATATAGTCACATGAATTTACTAAAAAGTTTGTTTTAGCCACATAAATTAAAAAAAAAAAAAAGCGTGGTAAAAAGGTTGTTGTAATCAAACATTCTGTCCATTAAGTGTGACTAAAAGATAGTAATGGCCACATGAATTTCTTGTAAGTGTGGTTGGTTCTATTCTATAGTCACATGAATGTACTGTAAGTGTGGCTAAAAACTATTTCTAGACACACAAAACAATTTATCAATTTTAAGTGTGGCTATTGACTAACCTTTTGTCACACATATTTTTTCCCATGATGTTTGTTATAATCCCGTCACACAAAAAAAAAAACAAGGTGACACTTATGTGGCTAACGTGTATGTAAAGCCACATAAAGTATAGTAATTTTAAGTGTGACTATTATCTAACATTTGGCCACACATAATGTTTTTTTCCAAGACGTTTGTTATCATTACGTCACACAACAAAAACAAACTGATGATGGTGTGGCTGGTGTATATGTAAAGCCACATGAAATAACGTAATTCTATGTGTGGCTATTGACTAACTTTTAGTCACACGTTTTTATTGTGGTTCCATGTGACCATTTTCTATGTAATTGCTCATTTTATTTTTAATTTTTGATAAAATAAAAACTACAGTAAATATAAGAAAGCCTAAAAAACAAATGATATTAACAATAATAACTCAAAATCCATACCTAAGTTATAAATTCAAATGCTAGATACATAAACTTCTAATCAAAACCTAATTACAAAAGTTACAAAGAAATTAAATGTACACATAATTTATGAACTAATCAAAACTTATCTACAAATAATGCAGCAACTGCAATAGAACTTGCACCACTTTCAGCAAAACTTGCAACTGCAGCAAACCCACCACTCCAATTATTGGCATAATGGTGCTAATGTATATCCTGGAGCAGTTTCTTTACATCGTAGTTTCCCATATATTCCTTTTTATGCTCTTAAAACGTGATCTTTACCCGTCGACCGGCACTTCAAAGATTTTGGAGAATTCCACTTTTCAGTTTTGTTTGCCGCCATCACATATGCAGACAGCAGAACCAACCTGTTCGGTAGCAAGTTGTGAACCTACCCTTTAAAAGTTCTGCAAGTAGCAAAAGTCAACACAATAGTCAAATAGTGATAAACATTCCCCACATACAAACTATAAGTTTGTCCATCCTAAGTTTTATATGTAAAGATGTTGAAAAAAAAGAGGATGATGTACGTTGTACCTGAGAGACTATCAAGTAGCATATTATTATCACCATGTTTAAACCAATCAATATTTGCAGCTCTTTGTTTCAACCCTTTGCAATTGATGCTCTTACCACGAGTTCCTTGGCATAATAATTAGAAAAAAAGCAAATAAATTACATGACATGCCCAACTGAAAGACCATCACATGTTCTGCAGAATAATCAAGGCAGAAAACATCAACATAATCAAGTATCTATAGGGCAGTGGCTGAAGATGTGATTATCAAGATATACACGTCTACACTTTACTTCTTTAGTTCCTAGAGATGCAAGTGAGTTAAATAAAAGATCAAAATCTCATAAACAAGTTCAAGACATTGTTAATATATAGTATATATTGTAACATATTGAGATGTGGACATATAAAAAATTTGGGAGAATTTATTAATAACTGCTTCTAAGTAAAACCACACTCCTACACTTCACAATCTTTTTAAGTCCAAAAAAAACAGAGCATCAAATAACATCATAGCTTAAAGAAACCAGAATAAACAATAACATACGTATCATTGGACGGAAGGCAGTATGAAAACAGGAGCAACAAGACCTAGATTTCCCTTGTCAAAGTCCCTTCCTTTAATCATGAAATCTTTAATAACACGATGAAACACATAACCCGTATAGCCAAAACCTTTCTCACCTGTAAGAGAAGAAAGCCAAAACCCATAGGTTCCTATATGTGTATTAATAGTCAGATTCCCATATGTGTATTAAAAGTCAAAACTAAACAAAAATGACTCAACAAAATATACAAAGGTAATATTTAACCTGTACACAAAGCACGGAAATGGTAAACGGTTCTTATGGATCGGCTGCTCCACTTGTTCATTTGGTTCCTCTTCGTCACACAGTCCAACAAAATTATCACATACACCTGCATCCCTTTCCCCTCCTTCATATTACCCCCAACACTGTCGCAACTCGCATGTTCTATGTTCTATCATCGGCGCCTCGTCCATGATCAACGCCTGGCCTAATCCATCCCTATCTTAATAAGCACAATTAACAATAGTCAACATGTAAGTGAAGACCTCATGATCAAATGCTTCTCTAGTTTCAATATTTCATACGCATCAAACAGTAACATAAATGAATAACATCAATTGCATACAATTGGATTACAAATTTTATAACATAAATCCATCAAAACATCATGTCTAATCCACCCTATAGATAATTATGATACATATATCTTAATACAGGTCAAATCAATCTACTCAATTTTTTAGCAAACATTAATGAGCACTGAGCACAATCATAAACAAAAAACATCAATAGAATGCGATTTCATTACAAATTTTAAAATAGAAAGTCATCACAATTTCATGACTAATTCAACCTCTAAGTTCAATATAACATATGCACCAAACAATAACATAAAAGAATAACATTAATTAAATAAACTTGCATTGCAAAATAATACCTAGTTTTGTAAGAAGAACAAAGAGAACAAGTCCAAACGGACCGGCTCCAATGATTAAAACCGGCAAAATCGAACCGATATTCCGCGACACCACACAACCACCACCATGATTCCATGAAACCCCACCACCACCTCATCCGCCGTAACTACGCCACAAAATACACCGGCAAAGTAATAACCACCCACCACAACGGCCGGTTCCTCGCCGTCATAATCCTCCTCCCAACCGTTCAAACCGACGAACCACCCGGCTACCCATACCGACACCGTCAAATCATCTGCACGAGTGATTTATGTACGAAAACATATTATTAATATTGACAAAGTAGGATAAACTTTATCCGGAGCGGGTTGAGTGGTTGATGAGATGGAGAGGGTGAGCGTGAGGTTTGGAGGAGAGGTGTTTAGGGTTAGTTGAGGTTTGGAGGAGAGGATATAGTAGTAATGGATGTATAGATCTGTAATGAAGGTATGATGTAGGTGTGGATTTAGAAAAAAGCGGAGAAAGGAATTGGAAATATTAGGGGGGAAATTTCAATTTTTTTTGGAAAAAATTAATAGTGGGAAAATGAAGAGGGAAGACTATAATATTTTACTAGTGGGTTGCCCGTGCGTTACGGCGGGAAACAACATTTATATTTGTTCGGTTAATCCATAATCAATTAACCAAAATATTTGTCTTGGTGTGTGGCATAATCATTAGCGGAGCTTGAACTACATTAACCACAATCGAAACATTCGAATCTTCTGCGCTGCAGGAAGTGCAAGCACATGAATATATACATAGCAATAATTGTGAGGTACGCTAAGCAAAAAAAAAATAGGATAACCATGAGGAAGTGGCAAGTTACATGTGCAAATGCATAATTATATAAATATTTATAATTTATGAGATACGGTTAGCAATAAATTAGGGTGATAATGGGGAATGGAAAGTTACATTATTTTATTACCACACGGTGTGGTCATGACATTAAGGAGGTAAGGAATGACATGTGACATCCACCTGAGCGTTGGGGGCATGGAACAAGAAGGGACAAAATCGGCCGGGTGGAGCTGTGGCGTGGACAGTGGCCCGTGGTGGGGTAAAAATATAGGATGGGTTTATATATAATAGTAATATTTTTTTAAATGAGTCGTTGTAGAGACCAACGGTTCTTTTTTTTCATATCCAACTGGGAGCAACCCTTCACCGAGCTCAGTTACTCCACGAAGGTGGAAATTTCTATGGGATTTCCCACGACGGTCTCCATGCTGGATCTGGGGTGGTGTGGCTGTCGTGAAGGGTAGACATATACAGTCTACTATTGTCCATTGTGATCCATTAAGGTCTAATATGGTCTATTAAGACATATATGATCTACTATTTTCTGAGGGTATGCTGAGCAGGGGCGGTGGAAGAACCATTTCTTACTGGTTCCTAAATGAGGAATACATGAAATCTATATAAAAAAAATCAATGGAATCGTTGTAATTTTCATTTGGAGTTCGCTTTAAGAGTATGAATTTAAGGACTACGTCAGTCTTTATTCGTCTCGTTGTACACCGAAGCCTAATTGCCCATTGTTGAGCCTAATGGACCATAATTGGGCCTAATTGACCATCATTGAGCCTAATAGACCATCATTGTGCCTAATGGCGTATCGTCGGGCCTAGTTGACGATCATTGAATCTAATTGGCCATTATTGAGCCTAATGGACCATCATTGGGCCTAGTTGACTATCATTATATCTAATTGGTACAATTGTTGAGCCTAATGGACCATTATTGGGCCTAGTTGACCATCGTTGTATCTAACTACAATCATTGTATCTAGTTGGCAATTGTTGAGCATAATGAACCATCATTTGGGTCGAATTGACCATCATTGGGCCTAGTTAACCATCATTATATCTAACCAACCATTATTGACTCTAATGGACTATTATTGGGCCTAGTTGACCATCATTGTATCTAATTGGCCATTGTTGAGCCCAATGGACCATAATTGGGCCTAATTGACCATCATTGAGCCTAATAGACCATCATTGTGCATAATGGCGTATCGTTGGGCCTAGTTGACGATCATTGAATCTAATTGACAATTATTGAGCCTAATGGACCATCATTGGGCCTAGTTGACTATCAATATATCTAATTGGTACAATTGTTGAGCCTAATGGACCATTATTGGGCCTAGTTAACCATCGTTGTACCGAACTGACAATCATTGTATCTAGTTGACAATTGTTGAGCTTATTGGACCGGGTTGAGTATCACCCAGGTTTTATCCGACTGTGAATTCAGCGAGGCAACTCGTGTGGAGGCAGTAGGGTTTCTAGGGGAACGCCACCCAAGTTGACAACCCGACCCCGATCCGATAGAACACGGAGTTCGGCCAGCCTTGACAGGGTCACGACTTCAATCGATATCGTGAAAATAGGCCACTCACGAGAATTTCACCGTTCAAAAAAAGTTGTATAGAAGTGATATTTTTTTAAATAAATAATTGTCCAACAAACAAATCAAAATACCAATTTCCCACTCAATCACCTCCAAAAATTTTTGCGCTCAAAACTTCCATTACCCATCCATCCCCTCTCAAACCTAAATTTCTTCTTTGCCGTCTCCATGTTCCCTATTCTTTTTTTTGTGAATTCTTGTAGGTGATTGAGTGCTGTAAACCTGCAATACACCTTATTACCTCTGATGGAAGCCCTGTTCACTGACTTATGGAACACGTAAGTTACAATTGTCAATTACATTCCCTTTATTTCTTGATTGGTGATGTTTTGAGATCTAATTTAGAAATTACAAGAGTTAATAACATTGATTTTTTATTCATCTGTATAGACTATTAGTTGTGGGCAGGTCTAACCCCAAAATTTGAAAGAACTTGTATTCTAAATGTCACCACCGGTGTGCCGTTTTTATTCGTTTTTTTTTTCAAAATTTCTCTTTGAAATCCATGATGTATTAATAAATTTTTGTTGTTAATGTATACAGAAATCAAAGAACTGGGGTATTTCTAAACCCCGTTTTCGACCACCAGATCCTCCTAATGGAGTGGCGTCGCTTAGAAAGCTCAAATCGGTTGATGCGTTTTGGTCTGATTAAGGTAGGAGAGAATGTTGTTCATCAACACCCATTTTTGACCGGGAAAATCAGCATGTTGAATTTAAGTTCTCATTTTTTAATTCCCGCGCTTGGTTCCAGGCGCACGCCTAGGCACCTTTTCTCACAAAAAAGCCCAGATTTACGCCTAAGCCACCACCGGGCGCTATAGGTGCGCCTCGCTGCGCCAGAGTGCCTAGGCGTGTGCCCGAGGGGCTTTTGACAAAATAGGTTGGCACTTTGTTGTTTTTCTCTTATGTGGAGAAAAAACGGCTTATTGAAGGTTTAATTACTCAGTGGAATGTCTTGTATCTGGTGTTATCTTTCCCTAACTTCTTCCTTATTTTTGTCTCCTTTTGAAATGGAGTTTTCAATTGTTCTTGAACTCTGGTGTTGTCCATATACATGACATCATATGTGTATACTATGTAGTGTTTATAAAGTTTTATTGGTATATGTTAGTTTACAAATATTCAGTAAAAAAAAGTAAATAGGAACTACAATTGCATCTTTATCAAAATCAATAGCACATGGTAAATCAAATTTCACTTAATTGATAATCAAGAAAACATGTTAAATCAAAATCAAGAATACATACACATACAAAAGCTTTGCCGAAGAAATGACTTTAGGTTTTACCGTCTCAGTTCTTGAAGAATTGGTGAGCAATCAAGACCAACGACTACACAGGACATCGACCACGCACGAGTAGCGACTTCGATACACAAATCGGCAACCATCGTCACTATCTAACATCGATCACACTTTCCAACCCACCTTCGTCATCAAGTTAGGGTGGCCGGTCGAAGGCCATGTCCAACACCCACTCCCATCGTTAGTCTCTCTATGTCTCTTAGTTTCTCACCCAAATAATGAAAAAAGAGAGTGTAAAGAAATAAACAAACAAAAGAGATTAAGGAAAACCTCTTACAATGATGACAAACACGAATGAGCGAACGACCGGTTGTTCCATCTTGAAAGAGAAAGGAAGATACAATCTTGATTATGTTGATGTGTGTGTCTTCTTTTGCAATTTTAAGTGTGGCTATCATCTAATTTTTGGCCACACATATTTTTTCATGACATTTACTATTATTCCGTCATACAAAGAAAGAACAAAGTGACAATGGTGTGGCTAATAATTATATAAAGCCACATAAAATTTTATAATTTTAACGGTGGCTACCGTCTAACCTTTTATCACACATATTTTCTTATGACATTTGCTATCATTTTGTCACACAAAACTAAACAATGACGTTGGTGTGACTATTGTGTAAGCTTTGGTCACACATATTTTACATGACATTTGCTATCATTCCGTCACACAAAAAATAAACAACGTGACCATAATGTGACGAATGTTTATATAAAGCCACACGAAATTTTGCAATTTTAAGTGTGGCTATTGTCTATCTTTTGGTCACACAATAATATATGTGACCATAAGTTTAAACTTTTAGCTACACCATCAAACAAATAACGTCATTGTAGATTACATTTGGCCACACTTTTCTAGTGTGGCTACTAAATGTCACGGTTTTTTTCTTAATGTGTGACTAAAGGTTTTAATCAGATGTGTTTTTGGTAACGTGAAACAAATAATGTGATCGTAGATCATAAATGGCCACACGCTTTCTAGTGTGGCTACTAAACGTCACACTTTTTTCTTAAAGTGTGACTAAAAGTTTTGAACTATCATACATTGGTCACATGAATACATAAGATGTGTGGCAAAAAATATGCTGGAAGGTTTTGTAATATGAAAAATGACCTTTAGCCACACATTTAATCGAAAGTGTGGCAGGGTGGTTTTTGAAAAAGTGTGGCCGTAGGCCTTTTTTGGCGTAACCTAACACGCCTCAATCATTTATATAATTTAGGACCTCTAATAACTTTTTTTTTTTTTTTGAAAGGTTCAATAATTAACAACAATAATTGAAAGGCAACTTTTTTTTTTTTATCTACTAGACAGCTTTCCATTTCTAGAACACGTGAGAGCTAAATAAACTACAACAATGCTAGCCTTACTTTGCCTTGTTTTCCAACTAGCCAGTGCCTATGTTTCTGCATTCAAAGGGCAAAACATAATCTTACTAGCCGGACAAAGCAACATGGCTGGCCGAGGCGGCGTGCACAACAAAACATGGGACGGAGTTGTTCCTCTTCAATCCGAACCCAATCCATATATCCTCCGTCTAACCGCCAATCTCACTTGGGTTGAGGCTAGTGAGCCTCTCCACAAGGACATTGATATCCATGCAACATGTGGAGTAGGTCCTGGGATGGCCTTTGCTAACAGGATGTTGCAAATAGATCCTGGCTTGGGTTCATTGCGTTTGGTTCCATGTGCGGTTGGTGGTCCCAGCGGGGACCAGCATTAGCGAGTGGGGACGAGGGAGGTTCCTGTACAAACAGCTTATAAAGAGGGCTAAGGTGGCTAAGAGAGACGGTGGTTCGATTCTAGGACTATTGTGGTATCAAGGGGAAAGTGACACGGTAACTGAAGTGGATGCAAATATGTACAAGACAAGGCTGGTGAACTTATTCAGCAATCTGCGTGCTGATCTTGAATCGCCTTCACTCCCAATTGTTCATGTATGGCTTTCTAGTCTTTTTGTCACATACAAACTTATATGAAGAAAATAGAAACCAACAATATGTTATCCAGCACAATTTAAAAATTCGAAAATAAATAAAAATACAAGCATGTTAAAGTTAGGTCAAAAGTTTGATATACTAAGGGAAAATTAGAGCATCCAAAATATTACACCAAGTTCACTCTTTCAAACCGTGACAGCAGCATTTCATATCATTTCAAATCATAACCATTTTAATCCCATTTTTTTCCTACAACAAAAAACCATTCAAAACCTCCACCTTGTTATCCACCTCATCGCATACTTTCCACAATACACAACCCAATACCAAAAAAAAAAGAAAAAAGAAAAAGCCCGCCATAACAACGGACCCGTTCGGTACTCTAAATTCAACCCAAGTGGACCTCCCCCTCCGATAGGATGGACCCGTCCCATATAAGCGCATTGTGGGCTCTTAGAGTGAGTTTCTTTCATGATTTTTTTAAAGAATCGAAATTTGAAGGAATTGTATTTGGATTTTAAACAATAGGAATCCAAATCCATAAAATGAATTTGAATTATGAATTTAATTGACATTACGATCACCCTAACCCTAAATGTGAAAACAGTTTAGAACTGTTTCATTCAATCGATTAAACAGTTACAGCTCGGTAATAGACGGAGATTGGAGACGAAACAGAAATAGATGAAAACCACGCCAACGCAGATTCGTATTACATCGGAAACGGTTACAGACACTGTTATCAGTAGGATAAACATCTATCTCGGGGCCATGGGAGGGCGGGCATGACCTCCCCTAGAGAGCATTCTAAGCATAAACTCACAATATAATAAACCCAACACATGAGATTTCTATTTATAGACCAATTTGGTTCGACCTTTCAAAGGTACGAAGGTACGAACCAATTGGTTCGACCCTATGAAAGCACGAACCAAAACATCTAGTTTTGGTTTGACCCTTTGAAGTCACGAACAAGTTTTCTAATTTCTTGGTCGACTTAAACATATGCATGAGATCCATAAATGCCCTTATGGATCAACACAATCTCATGTTTTACAACACATGACTCAACCCTAGTCTATTCGACAGCGACGACCACACAGAAAGCGCATCAACACTAAACTCGACAACCACCACCGCCAACGTTGCCTGTTAGTCGCATGTGACCCGACTTGATCCCCAATGTTGAATTGAACCAACCTGAACCTACTATATTCGAAATGTTCTTACCCCAAACTGCTACTGCCCTAAGCACCGACCCAACTGTTGGCCCCAACCTGACAACGGACTTACTTGACTCGGGTCAGTGGTCCAAATTGAGGGGGCTAATGGTTTAGAGTCGGGTCAGTGGTCCAAATTGAGGGGGCAAATGGTTTAGAGTCGACAGTTTAGATAGGGAGCAATGACCCGAGTTGGCATTCAGGTTCGAGTTGGGGGCAACATCGTGGTCAAAGTAGCAATCCGTGTTGTCTGTCAGGTTCGAGTCGGGATGGTGGTCAGGTTTAGGGCAAGCGGCAGTCCGATTCACCAATTGGTTATGTGATGGGGCGATAGTCAGTTCAATTCCAATTCAAGTCGGTTCAATTCCAATTCTTTTCCTTAACAAAATACGTTAAACCAACCCATTAAGAAATGTAGTTCATATTCTACTCCAATAAAGTTAAGATATATATATACATACATACATATATATATATATATTCATATAAACTCGAGGGGGGAAATGGTTTAGAGTCGACAGTTTAGATAGGGAGCAATGACCCGAGTTGGCATTCAAGTTCAAGTTGGGGGCCACATCGTGGTCAAAGTAGCAATCTGTGTTGTCAGTCGGGTTCGAGTCGGGATTGTGGTCAGGTTTAGGGCAAGCGGCTGTCCAATTCACCAATTGGGTATGTGAAGGGGCGATAGTCAGTTTAATTCCAATTCAAGTCGGTTCAATTCCAATTCTTTTCCATAACAAAATACGTTAAACCAACCCATTAAGAAATGTAGTTCATATTCTACTCCAGTAAGGTTAATATATATATATATATATATATATATATATATATATATATATATATATAATCATATAAGGAGTGCCGGAAATAAAGATGTGTTGGAGCAGCAATAAAACAGACGCTTGCCCAGTACTGAGAAAGAACAAAATTACCAAACTAACCATTGCACTATACAAAACAGAAATAGATGAAAACAACGTCAACACAGATTCGTATTACATCGGAAACGTTTACAGACACTGTCATCAGTATGATAAACATCTATCTCGGGGCCATGGGAGGGCGGGCATGACCTCCTCTAGAGAGCATTCTAAGCATAGACTCACAATCTTAATGAACTCAACACATAAGATTGCTATTTATAGATCAATTTGGTTCGACCTTTCAAAGGTACGAAGGTACGAACCAATTGGTTCGACCCTATGAAAGCACGAACCAAAACTTCTAGTTTTGGTTCGACCCTTTGAAGTCACGAACAAGACTTCTAATTTCTTGGTCGACTTAAACAAATGCATTAGATCCATAAATGCCCTTATGGTTCACCACAATCTCATGTTTTACAACATATGACTCAACCCTAGTCTATGTGAGAGCGACGACCACACACAAAGCGCATAAACACTAAACTCGACCACGACCACCGCCAACGTGGCCTGTTAGTCGCATGTGACCCGACTTGATCCCCAATGATGAATTGAACCAACCTGAACCTACTGTATTCGAAATGTTCTTACCCCAAACTGCCACTGCCCTAAGCACCGACCCAACTGTTGGCCCCAACCTGACAACGGACTTACTTGACTTGGGTCAGTGGTCCAAATTGAGGGGGCTAATGGTTTAGAGTCGGGTCAGTGGTCCAAATTGAGGGGGCTAATGGTTTAGAGTCGACAGTTTAGATAGGGAGCAATGACCCGAGTTGGCATTCAGGTTCGAGTTGGGGGCACAATCGTGGTCAAAGTAGCAATCCGTGTTGTCTGTCGGGTTCGAGTCGGGATGGTGGTCAGGTTTAGGGCAAGCGGCGGTCCGATTCACCAGTTGGGTATGTGATGGGGCGATAGTCAGTTCAATTCCAATTCAAGTCGATTCAATTCCAATTCTTTTCCTTAACAAAATACGTTAAACCAACACATTAAGAAATGTAGTTCATATTCTACTCCCATAAAGTTAACTAATATATACATATATATATATATATATATTCATATAAGGAGTGCCGAAAATAAAGATGTGTTGGAGCAGCAATAAAACAGACGCTTGCCCAGTACTGAGAAAGAACAAAATTACCAAACTAACCATTGCACTATAAAAAACAGAAATAGATGAAAACCACGTCAACACAGATTCGTATTACATCGGAAACGGTTACAGACATTGTTATCAGTAGGATAAACATCTATCTCGGGGCCATGGGAGGGTGGGCATGACCTCCCCTAGAGAGCATTCTAAGCATAAACTCACAATCTTAATGAACTCAACACATAAGATTGCTATTTATAGACCAATTTGGTTCGACCTTTCAAAGGTACGAAGGTACGAACCAATTGGTTCGACCCTATGAAAGCACGAACCAAAACTTCTAGTTTTGGTTCGACCATTTGAAGGCACGAACAAGTTTTCTGATTTCTTGGTCGACTTAAACAAATGCATCAGATCCATAAATGCCCTTATGAATCACCACAATCTCATGTTTTACAACACATGACTCAACCCTAGTCTATGTGAGAGCGACGACCACACACAAAGTGCATCAACACTAAACTCGACCACCACTGCCGCCAACGTGGCTTGTTAGTCGCATGTGACCCGACTTGATCCCCAATGATGAATTTAACCAACCTGAACCCACTGTATTTGAAAGTTTCTTACCCCAAATTGCCACTGCCCTAAGCACCGACCCAACTGTTGGCCCCACCCTGACAACGGACTTACATGACCCGGGTCAGTGGTCCAAATTGAGGGGGCCAATGGTTTAGAGTCGACAGTTTAGATAGGGAGCAATGACCCGAGTTGGCATTCAGGTTCAAGTTGGGGGCCACATCGTGGTCAAAGTAGCAATCCGTGTTATCAGTCGGGTTTGAGTCGGGATTGTGGTCAGATTTAGGGCTAGCGGCGGTCCAATTCACCAATTGGGTATGTGAAGGGGCAATAGTCAGTTTAATTCCAATTCAAGTCGGTTCAATTCCAATTCTTTTCCCTAACAAAATACGTTAAACCAACCCATTAAGAAATTTAGTTCATATTCTACTCCAATTAAGTTAGCAAATATATATATATATATATATATATTCATATAAGGAGTGCCGGAAATAAAGATGTGTTGGAGCAGCAATAAAACAGACGCTTGCCCAGTACTGAGAAAGAACAAAATTACCAAACTAACCATTGCACTATACAAAACAGCAATAGATGAAAACCACGTCAACACAGATTCGTATTACATCGGAAATGGTTACAGACACTGTCATCAGTATGATAAACATCTATCTCGGGGCCATGGGAGGGCGGGCATGACCTCCCCTAGAGAGTATTCTAAGCATAAACTCACAATCTTAATGAACTCAACACATAAGATTGCTATTTATAGACCAATTTGGTTCGACCCTATGAAAGCACGAACCAAAACTTCTAGTTTTGGTTCGACCCTTTGAAGGCACGAACAAGTTTTCTGATTTCTTGGTCGACTTAAACAAATGCATCAGATCCATAAATGCCCATATGGATCACCACAATCTCATGTTTTACAACACATGACTCAACCGTAGTCTATTCGAGAGCGACAACCACACACAAAGCGCATCAACACTAAACTCGACCACCACCGCCGCCAACGTGGCCTGTTAGTCGCATGTGACCCGACTTGATCCCCAATGATGAATTGAATCAACCTGAACCCACTGTATTTGAAATGTTCTTACCCCAAATTGCCACTGCCCTAAGCACTGACCCAACTGTTGGCCCCACCCTGCCAACGGACTTACATGACCCGGGTCAGTGGTCCAAATTGAGGGGGCTAATGGTTTAGAGTCGACAGTTTAGATAGGGAGCAATGACCCGAGTTGGCATTCAGGTTCGAGTTGGGGGCAACATCGGGGTCAAAGTAGCAATCCGTGTTGTCTGTCGGGTTCGAGTCGGGATGGTTGTCAGGTTTAGGGCAAGCGGCAGTCCGATTCACCAATTGGGTATGTGAAGGGGCGATAGACAGTTTAATTCCAATTCAAGTCAGTTCAATTCCAATTCTTTTCCCTAACAAAATACGTTAAACCAACCCATTAAGAAATGTAGTTCATATTCTACTCCAATGAAGTTAACAAATATATATATATATATATATATATATATATATATATATATATATATATATATATATATATATATAAGGGATGGTTAAAATAAAAACCCACTCAAAGTGAGTAAACCTTGTAAACCCATTTCTAGCCATTGATCAAAGTAGATCAATGGTCCACATTTAATTCATGCTTTTTGATTTAATTTAATAGACTAGATGACAAAAAAAGGGCAAAAGGGTCAAATGGCATTTTCTAAAAAAGCATCTATGACAAGTTGACCTGACACATGTCACATCATCTCTCTCATACTTTTGTGATCATTGTCCTAAATCTGCCAGATGCCCGTGTTACATATGTAACATGTGTTGTGTTACGTAGGTTAAAACTGAGTTGCCAGTGTATATTATTTAAAAAATGCTGATTTATTATTTTTTTTATTATACCATGTTTTTTTTTCGTTTTATTGTACCAGCACCAGAATTGTTGCATACGTAACGAGAATTAATATGGTTATAGGCATTTTGTTACTTACAAAAGTGCTAAAAACAAACAAAACGGTCATTACAAAGTGCTAAAAACTTTATTGATCAAAAAACATTCAAATGTACACAAGAATTGATTCTTACAAAATGCTAAAAAACAAACAAAACGGTCATTACAAATCAACAAATGCTAAAAAAAGTATCATAAATAAAAAAAAATTGTCTACACTTCATTCTTGATAATTATCTTCATCTTTAATGCAAAAAATATGCTCACCTGCAAAAAATAAAACAAAAATCATCAATTTACATGTAAACCCCCCCAATGTCTTAACGTATGTTAACCAACTGGATTACAAAAAAAATATACGAAACTGATACAAAAAAACATCGTTTTATACATTTAGTTATCAAGATTATCAAACTAATTTATAACAACTTATTGGTGCTGTTACATACGAAACAGACGCAAACATAGATTTCATCCCAATTCTTTCTCTATAATATGCAAAAAATCAAACATTTGAATCTGGTAAAAAAATCGGTAACTAATATATACCAACTTAGTTCTGTTGTTACATACGAAACAGACGCAATATAGGAAACAGATGCAAACATACATTCCACACATTATAATACTCATACAAACATGCACATACTGGCAAAAAACAATTCAGACATATTGTTGCATATGTTAAGAGACATATGCAATATTACATTCCTGATAAGTGACTTTTTTTATTAACATATGCAACTGCTATTGAAAGTAAAACATGTGTACCTCATGAAAAGTTAAAAAATCAAACTTTTCTATCTGGTAAAAAATCGGTAACTAATTTATACCAACTTAGTTCTGTTGTTACATACGAAACAGACGCAATATAGGAAACATATGCAAAACATACATTCCGCCCACATTATAATACTCATACAAACATGCACATACTGGTAAAAAAAACAAATCAGACATATTGTTGCATATGTTAAGAGATATTAAAATTTACCAATTTTGATTAAAAAAACATATTAATAATAATAACATATAAAATAGGTTAATTAATATGTAAACCTACGTGTTAACGTATGCTACCTATGTGTAAACATGATTAGTTATGGTGTTACATACGAAACGGATGCAAACATACATTTTCAAAACCATCACAAACAACTTCTTATTACCAAACACTAATTACAGATTTAAAAACGAAGTTATGGTCTTATAGCTTTAAAAATTAAAAACCATGGTCTTATAGCTTTAAAAAGTAAAAACCAACAAAAACTAACTTACAGATTTAAAAACAAAGTTATGGTCTTATAGATGCGTAAAGAATTAATAGTCTTTCGTCTTTTATTATTCATACGTAACATATCACTTAACATGTATTACATAAACTTACTAACATCCGGTAAAAAAAAATAATAAACAAAGCAAATACAAACCTGTCAACAACTTTATTAAATATAAAGAACTGTAAGTTTCTTGATTTTTGTGACAATATAATAATAAAACAAAGGTTACTAATAAAGTTTCTTTATGCATGGATCACCACTTATTATAATAAATACAATCACCACTTCACCACACAAATAAGTGATAAACCTCAAATAAAAAAACAAAAAGCTCTACTCTGTTTTTTCAAACTCCGGCAAAAATGAACGCCGGCAAAGATGAAGGCTGAAGAACACTTACAAGTTTGGAAACAAAAAGCTCTACTCTGTTGCTTTAATTCATGATGCTCCCAAAAGTATACGGTGGCAGTGGGTTCCTGCACCTGCCTGTGTAACAAAGATAATGAAAACCCTATTAAAAAAAAATCCAAACGTAAAAGCTACAGTGAATGGCTATATTTCAAATTCTAAGGCTTAATGAACCCTTGACATAAAAAAAATCTTGATACAGAGGCTAGTGATGGTGGTGGTGGTGGCGGTGGTGGTGGCGGTGGCAGTGGCGGTGGCGGTGGGGGTGGTGGTGGTGGGATTAATCTTGAATATGGTGGAAGAGAGATGAAGAGAGAGAGAGGGAGTTGTTTATATAGGAGGGGGGAGAGAGAAAATTCAAATTAGGAAAGAGGGGGAAGGGTAAAAATACTATTTTACCCTTATTAATTAAAATAATCGAGGGTGATGTGGAGCAATGTGGTCCACTAGTTAGGTTTCCGGGGGTTTTCTCGTTTAAGAGGGTTTCTCTTTTCCCTTTCCCCTATATATATATATATATCCATATAAGGAGTGCCGGAATTAAAGATGTGTTGGAGCAGCAATAAAACAGACGCTGGCCCAGTACTGAGAAAGAACAAAATTACCAAACTAACCATTGCACTATACAAAACAGCAATAGATGAAAAACACGTCAACACAGATTCGTATTACATCGGAAACTGTTACAGACACTTTCATCAGTATGATAAACATCTATCTCGGGGCCGTGGGAGGGCGGGCACGACCTCCCCTAGAGAGCATTCTAAGCATAAACTCACAATCTTAATGAACTCAACACATAAGATTGCTATTTATAGACCAACTTGGTTCGACCTTTCAAAGGTACGAACCAATTGGTCCGACCCTATGAAAGCACGAACCAAAACTCCTAGTTTTGGTTCGACCCTTTGAAAGCACGAACAAGTTTTCTAATTTCTTGGTCGACTTAAACAAATGCATCAGATCCATAAATGCCCATATGGATCACCACAATCTCATGTTTTACAACACATGACTCAACCGTAGTCTATTCGAAAGCGACGACCACACACAAAGCGCATCAACACTAAACTCGACTACCACCGCCGCCAACGTGGCCTGTTAGTCGCATGTGACCCGACTTGATCCCCAATGATGAATTGAACCAACCTGAACCTATTGTATTCGAAATGTTCTTACCCCAAACTGCCACTGCCCTAAGCACCGACCCATCTGTTGGCCCCAACCTGACAACGGACTTACTTGACTCGGGTCAGTGGTCCAAATTGAGGGGGCTAATGGTTTAGAGTCGGGTCAGTGGTCCAAATTGAGGGGGCTAATGGTTTAGGGTCGACAGTTTAGATAGGGAGCAATGACCCGAGTTGGCATTGAGGTTCGAGTTGGGGGCAACATCGTGGTCAAAGTAGCAATCCGTGTTGTCTAATGGGTTTGAGTCGGGATGGTAGTCAGGTTTAGGGCAAGCGGAGGTTCGATTCACCAATTGGGTATGTGATGGGGCGATAGTCAGTTCAATTCCAATTCAAGTCGGTTCAATTCCAATTCTTTTCCTTAACAAAATACGTTAAACCAACCCATTAAGAAATGTAGTTCATATTCTAGTCCAATAAAGTTAACTAATATATATATATATATATATATATATTCATATAAGGATTGCCGAAAATAAAGATGTGTTGGAGCAACAATAAAACAGTCGCTTGCCCAGTACTGAGAAAGAACAAAATTACCAAACTAACCATTGCACTATAAAAAACAGAAATAGATGAAAACCACGTCAACACATATTCGTATTACATCGGAAACGGTTACAGACACTGTCATCAGTAGGATAAACATCTATCTCGGGGCCATGGGAGGGCGGGCCTGACCTCCCCTAGAGAGCATTCTAAGCATAAACTCACAATCTTAATGAACTCAACACATAAGATTGCTATTTGTAGACCAATTTGGTTTGACCTTTCAAAGGTACGAAGGTACGAACCAACTAGTTCGACCCTATGAAAGCACGAACCAAAACTTCTAGTTTTGGTTCGACCCTTTGAGGGCACGAACAAGTTTTCTGATTTCTTGGTCGACTTAAACAAATGCATCAGATCCATAAATGCCCATATGGATCCCCACAATCTCATGTTTTACAACACATGACTCAACCCTAGCCTATTCGACAGCGACGACCACACACAAAGTGCATCAACACTAAACTCGACCACCACCGCCGCCAACGTGGCCTGTTAGTCGCATGTGACCCGACTTGATCCCCAATGATGAATTGAACCAACCTGAACCTACTGTATTTGAAATGTTCTTACCCCAAACTGCCACTGCCCTAAGTACCGACCCAACTGTTGGCCCCACCCTGACAACGGACTTACATGACCCGGGTCAGTGGTCCAAATTTAGGGGGCCAATGGTTTAGAGTCGACAGTTTAGATAGGGAGCAATGACCCAAGTTGGCATTCAGGTTCAAGTTGGGGGCCACATCGTGGTCAAAGTAGCAATCCGTGTTGTCAGTCGGGTTCGAGTCCGGATTGTGGTTAGGTTTAGGGCAAGCGGCAGTCCAATTCACCAATTGGGTATGTGAAGGGGCGATAGTCAGTTTAATTCCAATTCAAGTCGGTTCAATTCCAATTCTTTTCCCTAACAAAATACGTTAAAACAACCCATTAAGAAATGTAGTTCATATTCTACTCCAATTAAGTTAACATATATATGTATATATATATATATATATTCATATAAGGAGTGCCGGAAATAAAGATGTGTTGGAGCAACAATAAAACAGACGCTAGCCCAGTACTGAGAAAGAAAAAAAATTACCAAACTAACCATTGCACTATACAAAACCGAAATAGATGAAAACCACGTCAACACAGATTCGTATTACATCGGAAACGGTTACAGACACTGTCATCAGTATGATAAACATCTATCTCGGGGCCATGGGAGGGCGGGCATGACCTCCCCTATAGAGCATTCTAAGCATAAACTCACAATCTTAATGAACTCAACACATAAGATTACTATTTATAGACCAATTTGGTTCGACCTTTCAAAGGTACGAAGGTACGAACCAATTGGTTCGACCCTATGAAAGCACGAGCAAAAACTTCTAGTTTTGGTTCGACCCTTTGAAGGCACGAACAAGTTTTCTGATTTCTTGGTCGACTTAAACAAATGCATCAGATCCATAAATGCCCTTATGGAACACCACAATCTCATGTTTTACAACACATGACTCAACCCTAGTCTATTCGAGAGCGACGACCACACACAAAGCGCATCAACACTAAACTCGACCACCACCGCCGCCAACGTGGCCTGTTAGTCGCATGTGACCCGACTTGATCCCCAATGATGAATTGAACCAACCTGAACCTACTGTATTCGAAATGTTCTTAACCCAAACTGCCACTGCCCTAAGCACCGACCCAACTGTTGGCCCCAACCAGAAAACGGACTTACTTGACTCGGGTCAGTGTTCCAAATTGAGGGGGCTAATGGTTTAGAGTCGACAATTTAGATAGGGACCAATGACCCGAGTTGGCATTCAGGTTCGAGTTGGGGGCAACATTGTGCTCAAAGTAGCAATCCGTGTTGTCTGTCGGGTTCGAGTCGGAATTGTGGTCAGGTTTAGGGCAAGCGGCGGTTCGATTCACCAATTGGGTATGTGATGGGGCGATAGTCAGTTCAATTCCAATTCAAGTCGATTTAATTCCAATTCTTTTCCCTAACAAAATACGTTAAACCAACCCATTAAGAAATGTATTTCATATTCTACTCCAATAAAGTTAACATATATATATATATATATATATATATATATTCATATAAGGAGCGCCGAAAATAAAGAAGTGTTGGAGCAGCAATAAAACAGACGCTTGCCCATTATTGAGAAAGAACAAAATTACCAAACTAACCATTGCACTATTCATCAAACTTCACTTATTAATATATAGGATAATATAAGGAGCGCCGGAAATAAAGAAGTGTTGGAGCAGTAATAAAACAGACGCTTGCCCATTACTGAGAAAGAACTAAATTACCAAACTAACAATTGCACTATTCATCAAACTTCACTTATTAATATATAGGATAATTACCTTTACAATCATTTTACCATTATAGATTATTAGAACAAACCAACTAGATGTGACGTGTAGTTGCCACTCACAAATGACAATGCGAAGTGTTATCACATATTAGCTTTGATTACACAAATCATTCGGATACATCACCAATTTGATTACACAAATAGGAATTTACATACATCATCAAAGAAAATTGGTTCAAAAAATAATCAAAGAAAATAATCTCTCAACACTTGGCACTGTCACCAGTAAGAGCATGTTTGGCTCTCCTTCTCCTTTTCTTCTTATGATTTTTCCCACCTCAAAAGCTTCTTAATCTTATAAGTCACAAATTGTGAGACTTTTCCCTTCTTTTCTCCTTTTCAAAGCACAAAATCTTCCATAAGTTCCTTTTCAAACAATTACCCAAACACTTTTATTTTAACTTTTGACTTATTGGACAACTCATAAGTTAAAAGAAGGGAAAAAATGGATAGCCAAACACCCTCTAAAACTAAGAGTAACTTTAATGCTAAAAAAAATACACTAAAGTAAAAGTAATATTCTCTTTATTTCCACCATTTATCTTAGAGCATTCACATCATGTCTCCTAAACTTACGTGAGAGAAAATCTCATATTTTAGGACGGGATTATGAGTGGAAGATATGGGGAATCTACTGTTCATCGGTATATTTAGGAGAGCATTGTTCCCCTGCATTTATTTTTTAATATATTTTGAAAGTGGTTGCGTGTGGAGAAGAGAGAAAATGTAATGATAACGGCATATAAAAGTATTATTTAAATGAAAAAGAGAGAGAAAATGTGATGATTTTTAGTGTATTATGTGGTTGTTAGTGTTTGTGAGGGATTGGGGATGAGGAAGCTGATGCGAATGCTTTTACAAGAGTAGATTTACCATTCAAGTTGTCAAATCTTTTATCCGTTCTTAAATAATCAATATAGTATAGTAGGGGAAATCAAACATAAGTTAATATTCTTTTATCATTCTTATCATAATCATCTGGATACATCTATCTTGGCAAACTCATAGAGACTCAAACTACCAATATACTAAGAGGAAAGTGAATATAGGGCTGTTAAGCACCCAAGCTTACATGTGAAACCATTAAACTACATAATTTTGGTTAAAATTCCCTAAAAATATGGATTTTATTCTTTTTTTTAATACCATCCCTATGCATTAGTTTATCATAATTTGATTTCCTTATTCCTCAATTTTCAATCATGATTCAAGATTCCTTAATTTTTTTTGATGCGGATCATCGAAACCACGATTCCATACGTAGAAAAGAGATGTTACGTGGCAAATATAGTTAGAGCTTAAATGTATTGGTGACAATAGTATATGGGGTAAAAGTGTCAAGTATTCATAGTTTGAAGGTTAGTTAGGAAGTTAGTTGTTATGGCTGTATAAATACATGTTAACTGATCAGTAATATCGATTTGGGATTAATCCTCTCCTTTCTTTTGTAATTTTTCTTATCTTCTAATCTTAGCTCATAAACTCTTGATCATCATTTTCCACGTATAAGGAGAGGAACATGTTAAGATAGGAAAGGAATTTTGAGTAGTCTTTTTATTTAGTCTATGGATTAACTGCAAAGAAAGGTGAATGGCCATGTATAAGTTTGTGATCTTCATTCATTTATTTTTGGTATCAAAATTAGAATTTATAATATCTTTTAAGTTCTAAGGTGCATATAGTTGTTTTGTTTGATAATTACATAAAACAAAATTATTAAGACTTAAGCATGGTGATGAAGATTAGAGGAGTGAATAAGGAGCATTGAGACTGGAAATACAAGAGCCAAAAGTAATTTTGTTTTGGTTTTGCTTGCATTCATACTACTTCAAGAACTGTGTAGATTGGAATCGACAATTTCATGAAAGAACAACGCGTGACATTTTTTTACCTATTTAATTGATTGTGATTGAAAATTGAGGGAGAACTTTTTTATTGAAAATGTGGAACAGTGGTTTCGATGATCATCTGCATTAAAACAAAATGAGAAATCTTGAATCCTAACAGAAAATTGAGGAAGAATAAGGAAATCAAATTATGATTAAAAAAAGAAATAAGTTTTTAATTCCTAGTTTACGTCATTTAAATGGTTCACAAGCTCTTGAATTAGTATATGTGAGTTAATGTAGATAAGTAACAATAATGTCGTAAACATTTGGATTTTCTATGGTTAGACATTTTGATATATTCAACTATGATTTTTTACTTGATCGACCCGAATTAACAATATTTTCTTTAAATGAGCTTGGAATCTTGGATATGAATGATGCAAGTTATATATTTGAACTAGATAGATGTGAATTGTTGATGATCCAGGTGGCTATAGCCTCAGGAAATGGACCGTATGTAGAAACAGTGAGAAAAGCACAATTGGGCATAACGCTTCAAAAATTGATGTGTGTGGATGCCAAGGGCTTGCCGTTGCTAGAAGATAAGCGGCACCTTAGCACCCCTGCTCAGGCGCACCTTGGTCCGATGTTAGCCGATGCCTTCCTCGCTCTAAAAACATATGGCCTCACCATGCAGCAATATACATATCAAGCCTCTATATAGTAATTTGGTTCTATGCATTTGAATGGAATAATGTAATGACATGCATGGTGTGTTGGTTTTCAAACTTATGAACAATAATAGCGTTTATTTGATGAATAAATATTGTCAAATTTTCTGAATGTAAAATAAAATAAAAAACACAAATCTACGATATATTCAAGTGAATTTTATTATTACTGTTATTTACCCAAACTTTAACCTAAGAACCCTGGAGAGATTCACCAAACATACAACAAATTTGGTATGTATCAATAAGAACCCATGTGGAATCTTTATAAATCAAGAAAGGTATGCAATGAAGTTTTTGCACAAGTATGGTATGAATGGTTGTAAGGAAGAAAATGTACCTATGAGTCCTCAAGAGAAGTACATTCAAGATGATGGTTAGTTAAAGCTTAATGAAACTAAATATAGGAGTATGGTTGGTGGTCTGGTTTATCTTATGTAAGGACTCTTAATCACTGAATATTATTGACTAAAACATATACAATATATAGAGTACAAACGGATTCTATACTAGGAAACAAATAATACATAATTAATACAGAGACAATCACTCCCTAATTTATGTGATGCTGTTTCCCCGCGCAATCGAATGGGTGGCGGTCCGACTCGAAGCATGCCTCGAAAGTTTTCAAATAAGGGTTGTGAGAGGCTTTTGGTAAAAATGTCCGCAACCTGTAGATTGGAGAGAACGAATTTTGTATGCAGATGACCGGAAGAGACCAGTTCTCGAACAAAATGATAATAAATATCTATGTGCTTTGCACGCTTGTGAGCAACGGATTTTGACTTAAGAAAATTTATATTTGTGGTCACATAGTAAGGTTGGCCGAACCGTTGGAAGAGCATGAAGTTCACGAAGAAGGTGAGTGAACCAAATAGATTCGGCCGTAGTGTTAGCCATAGCCCGGTATTCTGATTCACAACTGGACCGCGCGACGGTGGGCTGTTTCTTTGCACTCCAGGACACAAGGTTACCACTCAAGTAGATAGAGTAACCATAAGTAGAACGCCTTGTTTCAATACAGCGAGCCCAATCCACATCAGAGTAGTCCACTAAGTATGTAGAAGTAGGCTTGGTAAACGTTAAGCCAAACGAGATAGTGCCTTTGACATATCGCAGGAAGCGCTTAACAGACTGAAAGTGGGAAATGGTAGGGGCTTGCAGGTGCTGACTGGCTTGATTGACAGCATAAGAGAGGCCTGGTCTAGTAATTGTGAGATACTGAAGTGCTCCAACAAGTGACTTGTAGAGAGTTGGGTCATGAAACGGAGTACCTTTGCTGAGGAAGGTGTCAGTAGTGGCAAGTGGAGTAGCAACCAGTTTAGAGTCCAAGAGACCAGCACGAGCAAGTATATCATGAGCATACTTCGTCTGACTAAGAAACAATCCAGACTGAAGGTGCGTGACTTCTAAACCCAAAAAAATATCCTACCGAGCCCAGATCTTTAATGGAAAATTCCTTGTGTAGGCGAGAGACAAAAGCAGCAATAAGCGAGGAGTCACTACCAATGATAATAATATCGTCAACATAAAACTTGATGTGCTCAAAGTGGTTTAATAAAAACTAACTAAATTAACCTAAACTAAACACTCTAAGTTTTAAATTTATAACCTAAGACTCTCTAAATCTAAACCACACAACCGGCAAGTGTACCGGTCAGTGCAGTACAGCTAAAGTAAGTCCGAGTATCGAACCCACGAGACTCTACTGGAAAACGTAAACTAGACTCGACCATTTATCTACAAATTGACCTAATAATGTTTTGTTGCTTAAAGGGGGGCTTTTCTAACAAACAAATGCAAATAAATAAAATAAAACTTAAATAAACTATAGACACAAACCGGGAACTGGAACTAAAATCAGGTGATGGGAAGGCACTACCTAGGTTAGAATCCTACACATGAATGATAAATTTCTAATGGCTATGGAACTGGTTTGAAACCGGGATCTTAAAATACTAAACTTAAAGTCAACTACGGGAACCCTAACCCTTCTCAAGATATAACCTGCAGAATTCCTAAAAGCTGTTAAACCACCGGTTGAGAGGTTACCCTTACAGGCTTACCTACTCGAATCTTAAAGTACCCACTAGACAACCTACCTCATAGCGCGAAAGTCACAATACACCCGAAAGTGCAAGGGGTAACTACAATATTTCTGATAAGACTTGGCCTACAAGGAATGCTCGGGAAACTAAAAAGATCTTCTCACAAAGCCTCTAGATCTAGCAATTTAACACCCTAGACAGACCAACAATCTCGCACCTTACAGTTATTGAGAATTGGTAGAACACTTAGAATTACCTAACTAACAATTACAACTCCTATGGATAACCTACAGAAATTAACCATAAACTAGTTGCTAACACCCAGTCCGCAACCTTACCCGCATTCATACATGAAAGACATTCACAAAAACGCAAGTGAAGTTTATAAAAATTAATTAAACAAAACTAAATATGGATACACATCAAACCAGAAAATAAAGAGTTCTTTACTCTAAATTCATCCACAACCAAAAGTTTCAAAACCAAAAGAAAGCAAATCCAACAAGTGCAATCATCTTTAACCTAGGTAGTGATAAGGTTTAGCCAATAAAAGTCATGATAAAATCAAAACAATATAAGCTAAACATATTCCTGGTGTTCACAACGGGTTTCGAACAAATAAATAATAAATAATTAGATTAGAACCTACCCGTGCTCGCACCTAGGCTTCAACCCTTAACCTCCTTCTTTAATAATTCTTCAATAATATGCTAATGTTGTCACGAGCTGATGGCTTCTCTCTCTCGCTGCCTTCCTTCTCCAAAATAAATATTATGCGATCAACTTTTACAATATTGTGCTCTCCGAAGAATGTGCCGCTTCCTCCAAAATATTGTGCCGCTCTCGTTTTATTTTTTTCTTTTGTTGGGCTGTTGGCCCTTAAACCATTGTAAAGTATGTTTTTTTTTTATTATTATTATTATTATTATTATTATTATTATTATTATTATTATTATATCTAATATACTATTATTATATATAGTAGTATAACTCCGTGCTTTAGACTCGGGTGTTCTTGACTTGACCAAAGTTACTCGTTTACGCTCCAACGTTCATGAACACCTACAAAATATAAAATAAATAAATAAGTACTAAAAATGACCCAAACTAATAAAAATCTATAAAAATCTATACTAAATAAAATAGACCGGTACAAGCCTAAAACTAATAAAAGTATTATCTAAGCGACTCGAAAACTATACAAACTTTACAATAGAAATATATGTATTTTACAATACATCACCTACCGAGCCCAGATCTTTAATGGAAAATTCCTTGTGTAGGCGAGAGACAAAAGCAGCAATAAGCGAGGAGTCACTACCAGTGATAATAATATCGTCAACATAGACAAGGAGATAAATCAATGCGGTCCCTTTCTTGAATATAAACAATGATGTATCTGCTTGACTGCACACAAAACCATTAGCAAGTAAAAAGGTGCTAAAACGTTAAAACCAGGCCCGAGGCGCCTATTTCAAACCGTAAAGTGCCTTTTTCAGACAACAAACATGATCTGGGTATTTGGGATCAACAAATCCAGCTGGTTGCTCCATGTATACCGTTTCAGTTAAGTTACCATTAAGAAAAGCATTTCGAACATCCAGTTGACGTAAGGGCCAATTGTAAATGGTCGCCAGAGAGAGAACAACATGAACTGTAGAAGCTTTCACAACCGGGCTAAAGGTGTGAGAGAAAAAAAGACCGAGCACCTATGTAAATCCTTGTGCAACAAGGCGAGCCATGTAACGATCAATGGAACCATCCGCCTTATACTTTGTCCGAAAAATCCACTCCGAGCCAACAATATTTTTCCCTATAGGACGGGGAACAAGCACCAAGGTCTTGTTAGAACGCAAGGCAGCAAGTTCCTCTTCCATAGCCTTAACCCACTTGATATGCTTAGCCGCAGACTTATAGCCACGAGGATCATGAGCTGCAAGTAATGCAAAATGTAAAGGTCCTGAAATAGTAGACAAGTTAGCATGATATTTTGGTTTAAAAATCCCACTTTTTGATTGAGTCCTCATTGGATGAGATGGCATCGGCGCATCAGACGGTCCCGGGTTAGGGTCGTTTTGAGTGACGGTGGATGGGTGAGGAGATTTAGTGGTGGATAATGGACTGGAATGAGATGATGGCGTTTGAGTTTGAGGTTCGGGTGGATGAGTAAAAGTGTGGGCCATGGGTGTGGATAAAGGCTATTGGGCTGAAGAAGTAGGTGACTGGGCCGAGGTAGAGGGAACTGAGAAAGGAAGATGGGTATGGGCCGATGCATTTAGGTGATCAGTAGGGATGAATGAAGTAGAGTGGGCAGGACATAAGGAGCATGGATTTGTGGAGAGAATGGGCTGGCTAGGTTTGGAGGGCACGAAGGGAATGGATGGTGGGTCGGGTAATGGAATGGGCGGTAAAGATTCATCAAAATTGGAGAACACTAAGGTGGTGTCATCAACAGGTTTGGTAATACCACTAAAAGGAAAGGTGTCCTTGTCAAACTGAGCATGGCGAGTAACGTAAATCCGTCGAGTAGTCGGGTCTAGACAGCGATACCCTTTATAATTTGCATCATACCCTATGAAAATGCATTCAGAGCTGCGGGGTGAGTGTTTGTGTTTCGCATAATCTCTCAAGTAAGGGAAAACTCGACATCCAAACACACGAAATGTGGAGTAAGTAGGAGGGGTGTGATACAAGACTTCATAAGGAGACTTGTATTGAAGTAACTGAGTGGGTAGGCGATTTATGATGAACGTGGCTGAGGCAAAGGCATCTGTCCAGAAGGTGGCCGGTGCATGAGAATTAAACAACATGGCCAGACCTGTTTCAGTAATGTGGCGATGCTTACGTTCAGCACGACCGTTTTGCTTAGGCGTATGAGGGCACGATAGGCGATGATGAATGCCTTGTTCATGAAAAAGTTTTTGAACTTTAAGGTTAGTGAATTCTGTGTCACCATCAGTTTGAAAGATTTTTATTTTTCTTGATAACTGATTTTGGACAAAGGGGATAAAAGTTATTAAAGCCGCATAGAAATCAGATTTATGTTTAAGCGGATAAAACCATGTAAAACGAGAATAATCATTGATAAATATAGCATAGAAACGATAACCATTAGTTGACGTGACAGGTGAAGGGCCCCAAAGATCACAATGAACATAATCCAAAGCATGTAAAGAACGTTTATAATTTATATCAAAAGTTAAACGATGTGCTTTAGATAACTGACAAGGTGAACAAATACTAGGTTTATGAAGCAACGAAGTTACAAATAAAGAACCAAGTTTATGTAATCTAGAGATAACATCAAAAGACACATGACCCAAACGACCATGCCAACGTTCAAAAGAGGCCTTGAGATGATGATTGGAATAGGATGCGATAAAAGCTTGATTGCCTTCACGCAAAACGTAGAGCCCGTTTTCACTTGTCCCCTTTGCCAAGATTGCCTTTGTCTTTCAATCCTGAATGTGGAAAAAATTATTAGAGAATAAAACATCGACAGGAGAATCATTGGTTAATTTACTAATGGAAAGAAAATGCTTTGTGAGATGTGGCACAACTAATACGTTTTTTAAAGAAATATTTGGAGTGAGGGGCGCAGTGCCAATTTAGGTGACGGGAAAAGTATGGCCATTCCCAAAACGAACAAAGCCGTTTCTGGGTGAGCCCAAGGTATGTTTAAGATCATTTTCGGATGGTGTCATGTGGGCAGATGCACCTGTGTCACCTGTCCAGTCGGGATATTCCTCAGTGAGATTACACTGAGCGTGAAAAGCTTGGGCCAGATTAGCATTAGAAGGAGCAGCCTGTTGTGCGTAAGAGGCTAGGGTAGGACACAGATTTGCATAATGACCATCCTTCCTACACAACTGACAACGAGGTTGGCGTTTTCCTTTACCACGACCTACACTACGACCACGCCCACGATTAGCATAAGAAGAACTAGAAGAGTTTCAAGAGTGGTTACCAGTGTGAGAGTGTTGAGCGACAAAAGCGGCCTGAGGTGTGTTCTGGCCGTGAAGGGAGGCCAGCCAAGTCTCTTGGTTCTCGGCTTTACCAAGAAGGTCACGGAACGAGGCTATGCCTAGGGCAAGATGGGTCGTGGAGAAGTGTTCAAAAGCAAGGCCACGACCCGATAAAAACCAGTGGCATTTATCGGTTTCATGGATAGGATGACGATTGCCGCTAGTTGGTCACAGATGTTCTTAAACTTGCGACCAAAATTGGTGACAGAAGAGGAGCCTTTCTGCAGCATCCGTAGGGTATCACGGAGCATGTGCATTGATACGTGGGGGTAAATCTTAGTCGTTTCGTGTTTAAGATTGTATTCTTATGCAATTTTATGGTTTTGGACACACTACTTTGATAAAGTTTGCGTTTTGCAGGTTTAACAACGTTTAAGGTGTATTTCGGAGCTAAACGAAGCTTTGGATTGGAGCTAGGATGATTCAAGAAAGAAAAAGAAGAAGAAAAATGGAGAAACTGGTGAAGGCCCGTCGCTAACGGACGCTGTTAGTCAAAGTCAAAGAAATCAATGTTTTTAGGAGAATTAATGGGACTATGACCAAGACTTTGACTAAACTAAGTGGTCATTAAGAGGAGTTTGACAATGGAGACTATATAATCAAGTCTTGAGAGTAATCTCTTATCATCCCTCATACTTCATCTCTACACCAAAAATCCAAATCCATCCTACAATCATCTTTTCATCACCTTCTCAGAATTCAAGATTTCAAGGTTGAAGATTGAAGAACACGAACAGTTGAAGAATTCTATGGCCATGCTAGGCTAAACTCTTATTCATATCCGGGTGTAAAACATTGATTCTAGGGTTCTAAACATTTTGGTATTTTCTATTTTATATTTGCTTTTGAGTATCAAACAATTGTGTTGAATTGCGATTAATCTTATGTTGAAGCCATTTTAGTTCATTGATCTTGTGCCAATTTCTAGTGTCATGAACATGGTTCCTTGCTTCAACAAAAATCTAGGGTTGTATGTTCTAGAGTTATAAAGTATATTATCGTCCATCATAGATGTTGATGATTCTTGATAGCTACACCTAATGAGACAACCAACCCGCGTACATCATTTGCAATAATTATAATTGCCCCATTTGTTAGAGCCTTAGTAATCAATTGTTGAAACCCGGGTGTGAATCTTTATTTATCATTGTTTACAACTCATTTCTACTAATTACTTTCATTGCAATTTAATTTTAAGTTTTAATAAAGCAATCAAAATATTTTCACATAATCTTAAATGAATATAATAGCAAGCTTCATAATCAATTAGACACCTTCATAAATATTTTCGAATCAACTAAACAACATTCACTAACCACACGCTCCTTGGATTCGATACCCTACTTACCCTAGCTACCTAGGTTATTTAAGTTTTGTATGACCCGTGACGACCGGTTCATCAAATGGCGCCGTTGCCGGGGAGCTAGTGCTCTTAGTGTTTAGTTTTTAGTTGATTATTATGATTATCTGTTTAATTTTTGTCTTTGTTATTTCTTTTTGTTCGTTGTTACACGTGGTTTGTTGAGTGTGCAGGTGACAGATAATGCATATGTACCCGACATTCGGGGAGATGCTCACCACTTGTATACAATTCGGAGAATTAGAAATTAGCAAGACAAGATCGTCATGAATTGGGTAGATGACGATCCATGTGAATGTTGTGGGAGCCAGGAGCTTTTGTTGCAAGATTGTTTAGTGTTCCACAAAAGAGTTCAAGAACACAAGAAAGGCGACATCTACAATCATCTAAGGCCACCAACACGAAAAGCCCAAACAAGCTTTCGAGGAGGTAACAACCGGCAACCACCTCTTCCACCAACTTCGAATAACCGAAATTGTGCCAACACTCCTCCATATCCACAACAAAATCGAAACAAAAAATACTCACCACAACATGGCCACTATTACAACCCACCTCAAAAGCTCAACAACAACCGATACCCTAATAGTCGAAATCTTTACCGAAACCAACCAGTATTAAGCTATAGCAATCCAATATTTGATCGGGGAAACCAAAACCAAAATGGTCACTATGAAAACCAACCCGCATTGAGCTATAGCAATCCAATATTTGAGCGGGTAAACCCAAACCAAAAATACCCACAACAACATGGCCATTATTACAACCCACCTCAAAACTCCAATAACAACCAATATCCCAACCAACGACCCAGACAATACACATTATGCCATCCACACTCTAAACCGCCTCCACCACCGGAAGATCATTCTTGTTTTTGTTGCGGGAAAATTCACATAAGTGAAGATTGCCCAGTATTTTGGAGTAATCCAAAGTATTGGAAAGAAAAATTGAGGGCTGGTTATAGGGCAAAGCCACATCAAGAAAATTACCAACCAAAAGCCAACCACAATTATAATTCAAATTGGGGCTATGAAGGTTATGAATTCGAAGAGGAGCCATTTTCAAGTTACCAAGAAGAATACAATATGAACCACAAGGAATATCCTCAACCGGCATATGAAGAACCTCAAAACTCACGAGATTCCAAGTTTGATGCTATCATAGATTTGATAAAAGAGACAAAGCAGGGAAATAAAGTGAGAGACAAAGCTCATGAAGTTTTGGTTATGCAGGTTCGCCAACTAGCTGAGGAAATCGCCCAACATAAACTTGAGCGTGATGAGTTGGCTAGTAGTGTTGTGGTTTATGCTCATATAGATGAAGATACTGCAAGTCTTTCTGAATGGTTAAACCCGACTGAAGACTTAGAATCTCATGAAGATATGGTGGCAGAGGTGAAAGTTCCTCATGAATCTCACCCCGTGTTGATTATAGCACCCAACAAAGTGGAGGATGAAGGTTCAAAGATGAAGAAGAGGAAGGTGAGTTAGGAGGATATTGGGCAATTTATTGTAAATGGCCCCACAACAAAAATCACCCAATTCTCATGCCAATAATTGAGAATCGATTGTGGATTTGGCATGAAGACTATCGGGTGTATGTTGGAAACTCGATAGGAAAATGTGGGATAAAACTTTCATGCATATATTTTATGAACAAGTGGAAGGAGAAGGAACAGATTGGGGAACATAAAGTAAACTACTGAGCTTATCTTGGTAACTCGGTAGGAAAATGTTCACTTCGACCACCGTGAGTAAGAGGTACTTGTTAGTTTTTGTATATTTTTGTATTTTTTTTCTTTTTGTTCGTTTCTTTTTTATTTTATTTTTTTGGTAGGTAAATAAACGTTGTGGGTGTGTTTCCTATATAACCCTCACGAGACCTCACTCGTCCTCATAACCGGGCTACCGAGAGGTTTAAAGGATCTATCTTAGTTAGTGTATATTTTGTCCACCGATCAAAATTAACTAAAAGATTACTTGGTAATGCTTTTCAACAAAAAGTAAAACCGATAACTCTTAATGTTTTTGTGAGAAGCTTGCTTCTACACACTTGCGAGTTGCAGGTTTATTTATGATGGAAGTGGAACTATTTTGTTGAAGAACACATGGAATTGAAGAATGAAGAACAACCAGGTGCATCTATTTCCATCTCTTTAATTTTGATCGTTTACTTAGATTTAATAAGTGGATTGTAAACTGTATATTGTTGATTGGGGTGAATTCTTTGGTTTGGCTTTATCACATTCCCGTAAACAGTTTGAAACTTTCCCTACACATTGAGGACAATGTGGACTTTAAGTGTGGGGAGAGGAGAAAAATTTAAACATTTTGAAATCCTCCATTTAAACCTTACACAATGAGGACAATGTTGGACTCTAAGTGTGGGGATGGGGGAGAAAATTTGAAAATTTTTCAAAAATGTCTTTGTCCTTGTTTAAACATTTTAAAAACGCAAGTAACTAAGTCAACATGGGATGGTATGAACCATTTTGGTCTTTTGTCATGGTTAGGTTCTGAAAAATTCGCATGATAACTCTCAACTAGTTTTGGTAAAAAGAATTACGTGTGGTTATCTGGGAATAGTTTGCGTGAAAGGTCGATTTATTACACACATGTCATATACCTACCCATCTTTCCATATGAGATTTTGAGCCACCACAACATGTTACACTTTATAAAATTCTATCCATTTTTCATGTTGTGTTCCTTTGAATTGAGTGTGCCATTATAGTTGCATACGGTAGAACTTGCACCTTTAATACGTTTAACGCTCTAGACCGATTGTGAACACAAGAATGATTAAGGCATTAGGTTAAACCTTTTATTTTTAAACCATTTTTATCATCCCTGACCCAGTCCAATATCCCTTAGTTAACCAATCTTGAGCCTTAAACATTTTTCAATTGACCACCCATATCAACCCAGTTGACCCATAAGCCTTTTTCACTTTAAACCCGAGTGATGAAAATTCGAGTGTAGGTTGTTCCTTTGTGTTGTAAATAGCTTAAAGTTATTATTATTAGTTGTTTGTTGAAAAAAAAAACTGCAAAAGCATTGAAAAAGAGCAAAGTCTCTTAAAAAAAAACATTGTAGAAAACAAAAAAAAAATATGTTCTAGTTAGTCGTTGAATAAAAAGGCATATCCTTGCTTTATAGTTGAGTTAGTTTGTTTGTTTCTATTAGTTTGTTTGATGTAATAAAAGTCGAATTTTCATCACCTTAGTCACTTTAAATATCCCATTCCACACCATTCGCCCAGCCACGTTACAACCCTTTTAAAGACCTTTTGACTTGTGTTCTCTTTTGTGTAATTTGGTGAAGTGCGATTAAGTTGCAAGCATATACCAATATGCATTATAATCGGTTTTGAGAGTACCATATATATACTAGTACATCAATACTAGTCAATTGAACCGAGTGGAGAGAATATTGCGAGGGATATGTGTGCGGTTTATTGGCTTTAGAAGGTAGGCTAATCTTGGGTAGCCACTTGAGTTTTGAAAATAAATATTCATTGAAAGTTGGGTAGTGTTGATTGTAGAAGCCATAGGAACTGGGTATGACATTAGACCTTAACTCTTTGAGAATGGGGAATGCGTTTTGTGTTTGGAATTGTAAAAGCGTAATAAATTTGCTTGAGGACAAACAAAAAGATAAGTGTGGGGATGTGATACGCGGGGGAAAATCTTAGTCGTTTCGTGTTTAAGATTGTATTCTTATGCAATTTTATGATTTTGGACACACTACTTTGATAAAGTTTGCGTTTTGCAGGTTTAACAACGTTTAAGGTGTATTTCGGAGCTAAACGAAGCTTTGGATTGGAGCTAGGATGATTCAAGAAAGAAAACGAAGAAGAAAAATGGAGAAACTGGTGAAGGCCCGTCGCTGACGGACGCTGTTAGTCAAAGTCCAAGAAATCAATGTTTTTAGGAGAATTAATGGGATTTTGACCAAGACTTTGACCAGAGACTTTGACCAAAGGCTTTGACCAAGACTTTGACTAAGACTTTGACTAAACTAAGTGGTCATTAAGAGGAGTTTGACAATGGAGACTATATAATCAAGTCTTGAGAGTAATCTCTTATCATCCCTCATACTTCATCTCCACACCAAAAATCCAAATCCATCCTACAATCATCTTTTCATCACCTTCTCAGAATTCAAGATTTCAAGGTTGAAGATTGAAGAACACGAACAGTTGAAGAATTCTATGGCCATGCTAGGCTAAACTCTTATTCATATCCGGGTGTAAAACATTGATTCTAGGGTTCTAAACATTTGGGTATTTTCTATTTTATATTTGCTTTTGACTGTCAAACAATTGTGTTGAATTGCGATTAATCTTATGTTGAAGCCATTTTAGTTAATTGATCTTGTGCCAATTTCTAGTATCATGAACATGGTTCCTTGCTTCAACACAAATCTAGGGTTGTATGTTCTAGAGTTATAAAGTATATTATCGTCCATCATAGATGTTGATGATTCTTGATACCTACATCTAATGAGACAACCAACCCGCGTACATCATTTGCAATAATTATAATTGCCCCATTTGTTAGAGCCTTAATAATCAATTGTTGAAACCCGGGTGTGAATCTTTATTTATCATTGTTTACAACTCATTTCTACTAATTACTTTCATTGCAATTTAATTTCAAGTTTTAATAAAACAATCAAAATATTTTCACATAATCTTAAATGAATAGAATAGCAAGCTTCATAATCAATTAGACACCTTCATAAATATTTTCCAATCAACTAAACAACATTCACTAACCACACGCTCCTTGGATTCGATACCCTACTTACCCTAGCTACCTAGGTTATTTAGGTTTTGTATGACCCGTGATGACCAGTTCATCATGCATCGATCAGTAGAGCGTTGACTGTAGGCAGTCTCTAACGCAAGCCAGATTTGACGAGCATTGGAAAGACCAATGATTTCAGACATAGCTCCTCAGAAAGAGAGGATTGGAGAAGAAGGCAAACTGCTCGATCATTTGATAACCAGGCCGCAAAGGCAGGATTAGAGATGGGTTTGTCAGATTCTGTGATGGTTTCGGGTGGGACTTGGGAGGAGCCATCGATATAGCCTATGAGGTTTTGCATGGATAGTGCAAGAGTAACTTGTTGTGTCCATGCAAGGTAGTTTGTGGAAGTAAGTTTTAAGGGGATGAAGTGGAGGAGGGAATGAAGAGGAATGGGAGTGGTAGTGGTGTTAGAGTAGGAGGCGGCATCCATGGATAATCGGCTGGCTGGAATAAAGGGATGCGCTAGTTATGCATAAAGGATGCGCTACAAAAGTAGTGGTGCGCTACTAAAGTTTTGTAGAGATGCTCTAGTTTGTAGAGATGCTCTAGTTTGAAGAGATGCTCTAGTATATAAGATGCGCTAAGATGAATAGGGCAGGAGAAACAAAGGTCAGAAAAGAAAGGAGAAAGAGAGGCGGCGGAATTAGGGTAGGGAAAAAAAAGAAGAAGGAGAGGATCGCCTAATTGGCTGATACCATGTAAGGACTCTTAATCACTGAATATTATTAACTAAAACATATACAATATATAGAGTACAAACGGGTCCTATACTAGGAAACAAATAATACATAATTAATACAGAGACAATCACTCCCTAATTTATGTGATGTTGTTATCTTTCTCATACTAGACCAGACCTATCTTATGTTGTTGAAGTATTATCTAGATTCATGCAATCTCCTTCTAAGTGTCATTTAGGAACTGCAAGAAAAGTATTGAGGTTTGTTGTTGGTACAAGTCATCTTGGTCTATGGTACAGGAAAGGAAGTTTTGAACAGATGATTGGCTATTCAGACAGTGATTGGGCAGGAAGTGTGGATGATAGGAAAAGCATTTATGCTAATGTGTTCTTGTTAGCTAAAGGTGCAGTGTCATGGACTTCCAAGAAGCAACCAACACTGGCTTTATCTAGCACTGAAGTTGAGTACATATAAGCTATAGGTGCTACTTGCCAAGCTGTTGGGCTTAGAAGACTATTGGCTGATTTGAATGTTGCGTACCATTTATTGTGATAATACATCTACTATTGATTTGTCTAAGAATCCATTCTTGAACAACAAAACAAAACATATTGAGCTTAAACATCATTTTATCCGAGACATGGTTGCATAAGAACAAGTCAATTTGGAACACTATAGTACAAATGATCAGTGTGCTGGCATTCTTACAAAAGCTTTGGGAAAGGAAAGAGTTATCTATTTTAGGCACTTAATTAAATGGAGTGCAGGATTTTGGCTTAGGGGGGGGGGGTGGGTAATGAAAATGACCCAAACTTGAGCACGTGTAAGGATTAATGTTGATCAAGTCATGCAACTAGCCGTTGGTCTCTCATCCAGATTTTTAGTATTTTCTGTTATGTTATCTTTGAATAAGTTGTAGTTTGTTCTATTTCTACGGATATAGCCTATTTCTACGGATATAGCCATTTGTAGATTGCTTATTTAATGCTTTGTAATCATGTGATCTTTATCACTTTCAATTACACATTCAATAAAAGCTTTAAGAGACTTTGGCTAATTTACTGTTTCATTAACTTCTAATCTATCACTACACGAACTCCAACGTAGCTTAAATCGCGACACATATCCTTAGAGCCTTATCCTTAGGGGCTTCACATATAAACCACCTAATTACAAGCCGACACATGGCAATACATTTTACACAGAGGCTAGTAGGCGTTATAGGGGTGTAGAGGCTTTACCATAGACGTGTTACCTGTAAACTCCACGTGTGCTTATTGTGTCTAAGGGAACATGTGAAAGTAGTGGTTGAATGTTTGTAAGGATCCCATGCCTAGGATTTCTTGACTGTCTTCCCTATCGAAGGTTTGGGTCAACGTATGTCAACGGTCGAGTACATGGCGATTCTTAAATACTGCTTGATGATTCCCATGTTCCAGGACGACGAACCGTGCCCAATTTGCCGCAAGGTCTGCCTGGATAAAAATAGGGAACATGCGGTCTACTACAAAGAGTTTCTAGGGTTCATATATCGTCACGATTTTGGTTCGGGATGCCTTGTGTGGTATACTTAGGAGAGCTGGGATATTGGCAAAGGAGGAGGCACCGCTAAATTTTCTTACAGATCCTATGGAAGGAAGATCCACTTTACACCCACCGGACGTGCTTGTGTTCAGTTGGGCGGGTGGGAAACACGTTTATGTAGACCTCACAGGTGTATCCCCCTAGTCAGGTTTCAAGACAATGGTTTTGTGGTTGGGCAAGAACTGTTGAGAGCGGAGTCAAAAAAGGTAGAGAAGCTTGCTAGAGCCTATGAAGATAATCAGCATGTCTTTGTCCTACTAGCTTTCGACACTTTTGGTTCTTTGGCGTTGAAAGTTGTTCGGTTTCTGGATAGAGTTTAAATGGTCGTTCACAACAATATTTTGACCCCCTAAGGGCAAGGATTTGTTTATAGTAGATTAAGTCTCATTATTGAGAAAATGATGACAGCGCAGCTTATTGCCCGTCTGCGTGTTATCTTAAGTGAAAGAAACTTCTTTCAACATTTCTTAAACAATAAACAAATTAAATGGGTCAACATGAGAACCTTCGTGTGTCATTTTTCCAAAAAAAAACTAGGACTTGTCTACACCTCAATGGCAGACAATGGATGATCGTGTCTTGTTGTGATCGATGTTTTCCAAAAAACGAGGACTGCCTTCATTTGATCATGAGAATCTTGCAACATTATTCATATACAAAAAAAATCACTTAGCCACACGCCATGTTATGATTGATCGAAGTTTCAGAGAGATGGACAAATAATGGTAAACGGATAAATGTTTTAGATACTGATCAAAGACTATTAATGTAAAGTCTTAGCCTCTTGGGTGAAAATGTCCATGTTCATAAATTTTTCCAAAATGATATAACTAAAATGCAATTATGAGTAATTGTGTTGTTTTGAATGAGTAAATTTTTTTAACGGTCAACTTCATTAAAAACAACAACGGTTTACAAAGTGCGGACCGCTGCCAAACCAATTACATCAACTAATACGTGTAATAATAAGTTTGAAGTTATATTATATTTTTATTTTATCATCAATCTTATGTAATGTCCTAAAAAGTCCGATGATCAATCGGGTACACTCACAGGCAAAAGGCCTCTAAAGCCCGAGATCACAGACGTCGGTGGTGACCTAGCCTGTCACAAATTACAGGGGAAATTAACCGCCTGAAGGCAGCACCGGTGACCAGCCCGTCACCAACTCTAGAGTTTAGTGGTAAAACCTTGGTTGTTGCATGATATTCTGACACGAACGAGACTTAACCTACAACCTCCACTAAAGAAAGTCATTTGAATATCGCTCCTTACTTCTTTTTTTATACAACAATTATAAGATAACCTTAATAAAATAATGTTTGCGTTTTAAAATAATTAGAACCAATTGGCTTAGACTAGTGGTATCAATTGGCTTGTAGACTAGTGGTATCGTGTATACAAGTGGTCTCTCGTCTCCTCTTAAGGTTGAGGATTCGAGTTATACATTGGCCGACAATGAAGTAGATTTAGAAATAACAAAAATTAAAGTCATCGCATTCACAAACATTTGAGGCAGCTAGCACAAGGCTTACATGGTATGCTAATAACTAAAAGAAAAACAAAAGAAATACTTGTGCGTGTTCCGAAACATATTCTAATCATTAGTTGTGAAGAGGGTCTGATACATCTGGAAATCTTCGTTTGCTAGAGAATAACAACTCACTCAAACCTTGCTCTTGTTTCTCTTCGTTCTCTTGCTTTTCTGGTCGTGCATTCTTGCTCATTGCTGATGGAGACATTCGGTTATCGGTACCAGAGACCAAAAGAACAACAAAAACCAAGATCAAACCAACTTTTATTATATAGTGGTGGTTTTGCATGTTGCAAGTAGAAATTGATCGATTAAAGGAATGGAGTTATGAAATAAAGTGTGGCTTGAAGTTGAAGTCATGATTTGTAGATGAGGTATGATGGTTGTACGATGGTTTTAGATTAGTTAGCTAAGGAGAAAGGTAAAAGGTTAGGCTGAAAAGGTGACATGCATGAGTCAAAGTACGGATGAGTAGCCTACAAGCTACTACACATACCGTACAATCTTCTTAGACTTGATTTTGGAGCCATCTTCAATTGTTTGATTGGGTATACACCAGGGAAATTACAGGCGTTTTGTAGCGGGATTTCAGTCAATACTAGTCGGCTTATGATGATGTGGGTAGCCTAAAGCAAAAAGATTAATAAGTATCATAAAACTATGTTTGAAGGGTTGAAACCTACGAAGGTTCAAAAGACAGAGGAGCACAGATCAAAAGATGACATGTCTTGTCATCTTTTCCTTGATCAGCACAAACAACTGTCGTGTAGGCACTGCATTACTCGGACCGCAGGTCAAAAGCCACCATCGGCTTAAAGTGGTTTGTCCTCTTGTTGCATCATGTTTCAAGATAATATCTTTACCTAAATAAGAAGACGCATTCTCTATATAATTAGGATCAATCCCACGAATCTGATCCATCCTTGATTATTCTTTCTTACACTCAATCTTCTATTCTTTTGGTCCACACACGTGATCAGGAGAATATCTCCATCACACGAACACATCACCTGAGTTTAGAATATCAATTCTGGTCTTGAGTCACTCTTAAACCAGAATTCTAATACTCAAAAACAATATTATCTTGAACCTCCTTCTATGTTTTGCAACATAAGAGGACACCACGACCTGCGTTTGACATATTTAAACCCTTGAACCCTTTAACCCTTCCTGTGATTCAGAACTAACGTTAGGCTATTATATGTTGTAGCAACAAGTTGGCGCCCATCGTGGGGCTGCGCCATTGTCTCTTTGAAAAATCAATCGTGTAACTCAAACTTTCTAGCATGTCTGACCCTGAGTCTCAAGAAGAGGTGAATCAGATCTCACCATGTACAGATCAAGCTTCTCCCAACAGATTTGTGTCATTTTCCACTCTAGGAAGTACCCCTGCTGGTACTCAAACTCCACCAACTCATCCTAAGTTTACAATCTTCCAGACTCCACCCCCCCCCCCACTCGTTCAGTGGTGATGTCTCCTCTCCCCAATGATGTACAAGTTCCCCAGCGTATAGATCTAACTCTGGAAGGAGTTGCAAGCAACTTCTTGCACCTTAGATCCCTCTTAAACCAGCACGTTATGAAGGAAAGGGAGAAAGGAGTTCGGATCCGACTAGATTACAACGAAGAGGAAGTGTCACTCTCTCCTGGACCACCTCGTCCTCTTACTGGTCAGCCTGGTCACCAACCTGCTCTCCGGAACTATGAAGCAAGCCCCAGCAACATGCTTCCTACTTCCCATCAGGCAGCAAGGCCTAGTCCTACTGCCTTTCCCCTATTCACTACCCAAGCTACCACCACCGGTGCACCCATTGAGTATGAACTCACTCTGGATCAACTCTTGCAATCACCCATTGCCAGTGTTCCACCACCAGCTACCACCTCATGATCACAAGCCATGGCCACCCTACCCATGGCTTGTAGTGCCTCCATGAGTGTTCCCATGGTAGAAAACAATGTAGCAACAACTGAGAGCCTTCAGGGCTTTAACCTCATGCCCTACATGATATCCCAAATGATGGCTCACTTTCCCTAGCAACAACTCATTAGCCAAGCTATTGCTGCTCAACAGGGGAACCCTAACAAGAACAACAACAACATGGCAGAACACACTACCCATCAGCCATATAAACCTAACAGTCTATCCTGCTTCTCAGAAGAAATAGCAGATTATGAGTTCCCAAACAAGTTGAAGATGCCAGCTTATATCAAAACCTATGATGGTACCGATGCAACTGAAGACCACCTACAGATCCTCCCAAAGGTTGCTCGAATAGAAAAATGGGGCGACCCCGAATGCTGCCTCATGTTCATGCAAACACTGGTTGGATCTACTCGGATCTGGTTCAATGATTTACCTACGGGAAGCATGAAAACCTTCAACGACCTAGGTAAAGGATTTCTGGCCAACTTCTCCCAACAAAGAGGTTGTGTCAAGGACGCAACGGTCATCTTTCAGATCAAACAGAAAGATGATGAAAGCCAAAGAAGCTTCATCGAAAGATACAAGAAAGAAGACCTTACCTATGTCGGTGCAGATGAAAAGATGTAAGTTGCAGGGTTCATGAACGCTATCAATTCAAAGTACCTCACCAGAGATTTCAACAAGAGTCTCCCACGAACTCTTGAAGAAGCCTTAGAAAGGGCTGAAGCCCACATCTGAGGAGAAGAGGCTGTAGACATCAAGGAACAAAGAAAAAGTAGCTCCACCTGGATAAGCAACAGTCCTAACAGAAAGAGGGGCAACTATGGAACCTCTGACAGAAGACACAAGGGATCTAAGTCTCGAAGGTTAGAAAGCAGGAACCCTCCAAGCAGAGATAGAAATGTCAACTTCACAGCCCTCAGCAAAACTCCTAAAGAAATTCTGGCAACAGAAAAAGTTAAACACACCTTTCGACCTCCTCGTCCCTTGCCAAAGAGCAAAAGAAATGAAAACTCCAACCGGTATTGTGAGTTTCACGAGGAAAAGGGACATCACACCAATTATTGTTTCCAACTTAAGAAAAGGATCGAGGAAGCTGTTAAGTCAGGGGAACTAGCTCACTTGGTGAAAGGTGTCAAGGAAAACATAGCTGACAACAAAAAGAAAGAAGTTGCCATGGTCTTGTTCGAACAAGGAACACCAAACAAGCGTCAGAGGTTGGAAGCTTGGGAGCATCAAGGTGTCTGTTTTCCTCACATTAAAGAAGAAAAATATTGTGATCCCCTCCTCCTTGAAGCCTTCGTCGGTTCAGTCAAAACACAAAAGGCTTACATAGACACGGGAGCAGCCACTGAGATCATGTTTGTGAAATACTTTAACCTCTTGAGTCCAGAGGAACGCTTCAAGCTCCAGCCCACGGAAGCCTCTATCAAAGGCATTGCAGACATACCCATCAAGCCCTTTGGAGAAATAACACTTGATGTGAATTTCTCCAATGGAAAGATGCAAAGAACTGAACCACTAAACTTCATCGTCTTAGACCTGCCATCCAATTATGATGTTATCATCGGCAGGCCTGGCGTGGTGGTTTTCGACATGACCATCTCCATTAGTAGGAAGAGTGCAAAGATCCCCACAAAGGATGGGATCGCAACCCTCCAAGCCTGAACCACAGTACTAGTGGTGAACGAAAGCAACAGTGACCGAGGCAAGCTTGGCCTCAGCATCAACTCAAAATACCCGGAACAAAGAATACGGGTCAACACAGACCTCCCTACAGAAACACTTTCGAAGCTTGAAGGGTTGTTACAAAACAATGTTGATGTTTTTGCCTGGTGTCCCAGTGACATGACTGGCATCCCTTGAGTCGTTGCTGAACATGAGCTAAAGATTCCTCCAAATGTCAAACCAGTTGTTCAAAAGAAACGGAGCCCCGCTCGTGAACGAAGCAAGGCTGCATGTCAAGAGGATGACAAACTAGTCGTAGCAGGAATTCTCCGTGAAGTCAAATACCAATCATGAGTTGCAAACCCAGTGATGGTCCGAAAGCCTGATGATTCATGGAGAATGTGCATAGACTTCAAGGACCTCAACAAGGCTTGCCCTAAGGATTGTTATCCTTTGCCTGAGGTTGATCTAAAAGTTGATTCATTGACAGGCTTCCCCTTCAAGTGTTTCCTGGATGCCTATAAAGGCTATCACCAGATACAAATGAAGGAGGAAGATGAAGAGAAACTGCCTTTCACACTGACAAGGGTATCTTTTGTTATCGAAAGATGCCTTTTGGTTTAAAAAATGCATGTGCCACTTACCAAAGGTTGGTTGACAAGGCGTTCGCCGGAAAAATTGGCAAGAACATGGAAGCTTACGTAGATGACCTAGTCATCAAAAGCAAGACGGAGGAACAAATGCTCGAAGACATACAAGAAACGTTTAACAACCTCAGGAAGATCAATATGAAACTCAATCCTGTAAAATGTTCGTTCGGTTTCGAAGAAGGAAAGCTCTTGGGACACATCGTAGGGAAGCAAAGCATAAAGGCCAACCCCAACAAGGTTCGAGCCATCCTAAACATGAAGTCACCACAAACCAAGAAAGAAGTGGAAAGCTTGAATGGTAAACTTGCCGCCCTAAAACGCTTCATGTCAAAGCTAGCTGAAAGGTCCCTACCCTTCTTCTAGACTCTCAAAGGCTGCACAGACAAGAAAGACTTCAGGTGGTCAGAAGAAGCCGAGGAAGCCTTTAACCAAATGAAACAATATCTGGCTTCCCTTCCCACCATTGCAGCTCCCGAAGCAGGGGAAACAATCTCTGTCTATCTTTATGTTACTGATGAAGCCCCGGCGCTGTTCTCACCATTGAAAGAGATAAAGCCCAGGTACCTGCTTACTTCTTCAATAAAACTTTAAAGTTGGCAGAGGTCAAATACCCTCCTTTGAAAAAACGGGCATTGGCTTTAGTACAAACAGCTAGAAGGCTTCAAAGGTACTTCCAAGCACACCCTATACAAGTGGTCACCGGCCAACCCATCAAGAGTGTGCTTGAAAGGTCTGAAACTTTGGGACGATTGGCCAAATGGGTTGTCGAACTAGGTGAACACAAAATCACCTACATCCCGAGAAAAGCAATAAAGGCACAAATACTTGCTGATTTCATAGCTGAAATTCCAAAGGTGGAAACTACCGAAGTCAACATTACAACAGACGAACCTCTTGACCTAGAAGCCTGGAAGCTTTACACTGATGGAGCTTCCAGCGTTGAAGGATCAGGGGCTGGTCTTGTCCTAATCAACCCCGAAGGGTTAGAATTTACATATGCTCTTCGCTTGGAATTTCAGACAACCAACAATGAAGCAGAATACGAAGCCTTGATAGCAGGGTTGAAGCTTTCAAAAAAGATGGTTGTCCAAAAGCTTCAAGTGTTCACTAATTCACTCCTGGTTTCCAACTAAGTGAATGATAGCTACATAGCCAAGGAACCAAACATGAAAAAATACATAGAAAAGGCGAAGGAAATCATGAACACCTTCCACTCCTGCAAAATCAAACAAGTCCCAAGATCACACAACAAGAAATCTGACGCTCTTAGCAAGCTTGCCTCATTAAATTTTGCCCATCTCACTAAGAAGGTGTTGGTTGAAGTGATCCAACATCCCTCCATATCCGAACTCGAAGTGCAAGATGTAATCACTGAAAATGAACCAAATTGAATGACTCCATCCATAACGTTCCTGAAAAAGGTGAGCTACCTCAAGGTCATGTTGAAGCTGAAAGGGTCCGAATTAAGTCAAGGCAATACATCATCCGAGAAGACATACTCTATAAAAGGGGATACTTGGCTCCATTGCTTCAATGCGTTGGCCCTGAACAAAGCAGATATTTAATTAAGGAGGTTCACGAAGGCATATGTGGAGCTCAATGTGGTCTAAGATCAGTGGTTGCAAAACTCATGAACCTCGGCTACTTCTGGCCTTTCATGCATCGTGATGCATCTGAGCAATTGAAAAAGTGTGAAGCTTGTCAAATCCATGCTCCTGTCCCAAAAAGTCACAAGCATGACTTGATCCCTATCAACTCAGCTTGGCCATTTTACAAATGGAGAATGGATATTGTTGGACCCTTCCCACCAGCAAAAGTAGGGGTCAAGTTCTTGTTGGTTGCTGTTGATTACTTCACAAAATGGTTAGAAGTGAAGCCTTTGGGAAAGATATCCGGAAAGAAGATCATCGACTTTGTTTGGGAAAACATTATCTATCGATATGGCTTGCCTGGGGTACTTGTTACAGATAACGGGAAACAGTTTGCAGAGAAACCCTTCAGTGCTTGGTGCAAAGAATATCGAATAACGCAAGTTTTCAGTTCTGTAGCATACCCCAAATCAAATGGCCAAGTTGAAAGAATGAACCGAAGTGTGGTTGAAGGGATCAAGGCTAGCCTCGGCAAGAAAGGAGGAAAGTGGTTGGATGAGCTCCCAAGCATCTTATGGGCCATCCGAACCACCAAAAAAACAAGCAACAAGAAAACGCCTTACAGCCTTACTTTCGGATCCGAAGCAGTCATCCCCGCCGAGATTGCGGTTACCACACCTCGAACGCTTCATGTTAATGTCAAGACTAATGAAGAAGAAGCTTTGCTCAACCTAGACCTCTTAGAAGAAGCCAGGGACTCAGCAGCAATTCGAGAAGCTCAATACAAACAAAAGATGGAGTCCTACTACAATGCTAGGGTAAAGCATGAACGCTTCAAGCCGGGAGATCTAGTCTTAAGGAACAATGAAGCAAGCAAGAAAGAAAACCAAGGGAAGCTTGGACCAAAATGGGAAGCTCCTTACACCATCCTAGAGTCCCACAAAGGAGGATCCTATAAACTTGCCAACATGGAAGGCAAGAAGCTGCCATGCCACTTGAATGGCAAGAACCTTAAGAGGTACTTTGTTTAGGCTTTCAAGAAACGTTGTTCTTTACCTGTTGAATGATGTAACAATGACATGTTAAATCAATGAAAGGATCATTAGATCCTCTTTTGAAAATTTGTCTTTCTATCCTACTTTCAGGTTGAGAACCTTGCAAGAAACTCCATGGCAAGGGCCATGTAAGGGGATGAGCTCCCAGGCCACATCGCTCAATAGGTTCAAAGGTTGAATGGACCTATATAAGGGGTGAGTTCCTAGATCAATCCAACTCCATGAGACTTACAAAATTTTTCTTTACATGTCTCATTGACGGGTTTGAGTAGCCTACACCAATTGTTCCTTAAGTTTTTACACAAACTTACGAAAAACCAAAAAACACTAAGTAGTGTATATAGGATAGACGGTGACTTGTTTTCCTAGACTACCTTTAGGATGAATGACTGCAGCATTCAACCTTTCAAGGTGCTACCGGTTAAACATTCCCAAACATTACGAAGACAAACACCATAAAACAAACAGGACTAAAAATCAAACAATGAAAGCCAGCAAAGCAAAGATACCTAACACAGCCTTAAGGGCTTAAACATTAAACATAAAGGCCTTAATAGGCCAAATACTACAAATTGTTCATAGGGCTAGTTAAAGCCCACCACCATAAGGAAATCTACTAGATCCCATCAAAAGACAAATTGTTCAAACATCAGTTAATTGTTTACAGACCGATTGCTAAGATAGCTACGAATAAAGGACCTAAAAGAAGTTAAGCAATACCACCAGATCCTGGAGGCTTCGAGGCTTCATCCTCTCTAACCACCTTCGCCACCTTGGCCTTCTTAGACTTCTTTCCTTTCTTCGGCAGCTTCTTAGCAACAATTCCAACCTCAGAGGCTTCAACATTAGCATCCTTGGGCGGAATCTTGTCAACATCCAAAGTCTCCTCACCATCACCAGAATGAGCCCTTTTCTTGGAAATTGACTCAAACACTTTAGCACACACGGCTTCATTTAATCCTTTGGGCTTGAACTGCTTCAACACCTACAGAGGTAATGCTCCATCCTTAAAACTGTTTCTTTGAAAACATCCATGGACTTAGGCTGATATAAAGGAGACTCTTCCATAACTTCACCCGCCTCGTGGGCCTTAAAGCCAGCAACAAAACCTGCATGTTTACCATGAATAAGGAGTTTGGTGTAAATCTCCCCAAGAGCAGAGTTGAATTCAGCAGAATGAAGCAGATAAGTGACAACTTGCTGAAAACCCTCTTCAATCAGCCACTGGTTGTCATCTAAAGCACCAGCAAGGGAAGCCTCCAACCCAATTTTCTCAGCCTCAAACACCCTCCTCTGTGCTTCAAGTGCCACCCTATCAACTTAAACCTTTAGCCGAGAAGCCTCATGCTTAGCAGTCTCTGCTTCATGCCCTCTTTTCAGTTCATCAATTAAACCAACAAGGGTTTTTTCTTTCTCAGCCCATTCAAGAGAATCCTTCTTCAAAGAAGCAAGAGCCTGCTTCATTTCTCTCCTCTTCTTGGCAAAATTACCATACTCTCCCATCATCTTTCTAAACCTACTAACACCTTCAGAAAGAATTGCAGCCAAGTTGCAGGTCCCAACCACCATCTTTGTCAACAAGGCATCATCATCCAACCCCTCCAAGCAAGCCTTGGCACCCGGAGTAGCAAGGTGTGCAAGCACATCCTCACAAACAGAAGAAGACTTGAATGTATCAGTAGGCTTCACATTCCATCCAGGGGTATACACCCCTTCACCTTCAACACTTGTGGAACCATCGGTATTCTTCAACATTACAACCTTAGCAGCCACCTTCTTACCTTTGCTCTTCTTCCCAACACCTTCATCAACAACATTTTCAACATCTGATCCTTCTCTTCCTCTAAATCCTCTATGTCATCACTAACATGCACCGCCTCAGAAACATCAGCAGGCTTTGCAGCCTTTAACAAATGCCGGCTAGACCTCCTAGTCAAAACAGTTTTAGAACAACTCTTGACGTTTGGAACAACAACATAATTACTCCCATCATACCTCCCGTTCTCATACTTCGTCAGAGTATCCTCACCTTCAACAGCCTCAGCATCCTTAAAAACAACTTCTGAAGCATCATCACCTTTAATGAAATCTAGGGCCAACATAACTATAAAGCAAACAATAAGGAAAACAAGAACATAAACAACATGCAAAGGGAAAGAAATAAAAACAGCAGTAAAAATAAGCATACCCTGATCACCCTTCATCAACACAGGGTCTCTACCCTGTTTGTCCCATCGAGTGCTAATACCGGATAAAACCAAAAAAGGTTCGCCGGACGAAGCCTTGAAGAACATGCCCGAATAGCCTTAAGAAAATTTTCATATAGTTCAAACTCCAATGGTTCCATTTCATTAAGAACAGCCTCGGGATGTCTCCACACAGGCTTGAAAGGAAAGATGGATTCAGAAACCCAGAAAAACCTTGTTTTCCATTGACCAACAGTTGTCACATGAGACGAAATCAAGTTGGTTTCAACCGAAGACCCTTCAAAGGTAAACCAATCGCCATTTTTGGCAAGGTGAAAGAAACGCCTAAACATGAGAAGGGTTGGGTCATAACCAAGAGCCCTACATAAGATTTCAAAATGCAAAATATGGCTAACCCCATGTGGATGGATCTGACCCAACGAAACCCTATAATATTCAAGTACATTTAGCAAGAAAACGGAAAATGGATGACGAAGGTTGGAAAACTCGAAATGACGACAGTACAACGCAATTGAACCATCAGGATAACGAGAAACAGGGTCTGTAAGGCCAGGAGTAGCAGGCTTGAAGGACAGATCAATGTCCCACTCCAAACAAAATGCTTCAACTTCCTCTTGTGTAAAGGAAGAGAAAGTGATAGACATATCCTTCTTAGCACCCATAATGCTTCGAAGGATGATCAAGGGCAAGAAAAATAAAGAAGAAAAGACTAACCTGATTGTTGAAAAGCGAAACCCTAAGAAGATTTGGAGAGAATCGTTGAAGAAGAAAAAAAAGTAAAGTAATTTGTGTGGTGAAAAGATAAAAACCCCCAAATATAAAGCGGTTATAATATTAATAAAAAAGTAATGATGCCTTACATTAATACAAAGACTGCACCGCTGACACCTGTCATATCAGCAGTCGAATCACAATTCAAATGCAAAGAAAACAACCGCCCAAAACCTACAAACCTTTGAACCTTTCAAGCAAAAGCAAAAACTAGAAAACAGTTAGAAGCCTTTTAGCTACGCCACAAAGACTCCTGACTTGGGGGGGCTGATGACGTGGGTAGCCTAAAGCAAAAAGATTAATAAGTATCATAAAACTATGCTTGAAGGGTTGAAACCTACGAAGGTTCAAAGGACGGAGGAGCACAGATCAAAAGATGACCTGTCTTGTCATCTTTTCCTCGGTCAGCACAAGCAGCTGTCGTGTAGGCACTGCATTACTCGGACCGCAGGTCAAAAGCCACCATCGGCATAAAGTGGTTTGTCCTCTTGTTGCATCATGTTTCAAGATAATATCTTTACCTAAATAAGAAGATGCTTTCTCTATAAAATCAGGATCAATCCCACAGATCTGATCCATCCCTGATTATTCTTTCTTACACTCAATCTTCTAATCTTTTGGTCCACACACGTGAGGAGAATATCTCCATCACACGAACACATCACCTAAGATTAGAATATCAATTTTAGTCTTAAGTCACTCTCGAACCAGAATTCTACTACTCAAAAACAATATTATCTTGAACCTCCTTTTACGTTTTGCAACGTAGGAGGACACCACGACCTGCATTAGGCAGATTTAAACCCTTTAACCCTTCCTGTGACTCGGAACTAACGTTAGGCTATTATTTGTTGTAGCAACAGTTTGTTAAAGTTATGATATGATATTGACACTCTGGTATATCAATTAAAAAATATATGCCTAGAATGATATCTCCACGTGTTTTACATCAAACCAACACAATAAAAACAATTACTACCTACCAGTAGAGGTAACGATGTTGGTTGGCCGGTATCCGTTCGGTTACCATCAAAACAAAGATGATATCGTTTGGTTCTCACGATTCTATTTGACTCATTTGAAAAACTTTTACCGGACCGTCAATAAAAATATGCATATTGAATAAACATATATATGTAATAGGTTAGTTGTGTCAGTACAATTGAGATCCAAACTTAACCAGAAGGCACACGATAGGTTGGAAGTTTTGGTAGTCTTTCCATAAAAAATGTTTTGCATACGGTGACATCTTTTAATTTTGTCATATCCATAAAAAAAAATCATCACGTCACCATACCACATCGTTTCAAACTATTACCCGCCTTCATCCGTTCCATCAAACCAACGCCCAACAAACCACTTCCTCCGATGGTGGGAATATAGACTTGTTCCGTCCAATACAAGTGAACCGTTTGATGCTCTCCATTGGATATCCTCTGACAAGAAGGCACATGATAGGTTGGAACTTGGAAGTTGTGGTCCTCTTTCTATTAAAAAATGTTTTGCATGCAGTGATATCTATTAATTTTGAGAGACGATAGTGAAAGTTAGATAACTCTTAAAAGAACATCAAGAAGGGAACCTAAAGTTTATTTGTTAACATCTTAATGTCTAATCAAAGTCCAAAATTATTATGTTAATTTTCACATGTAAGTCTTGCTATCATTTTCAAAATTAAAGGCGTTTTCAAAAGAAAAAAAAAAGCATCATCATACTCAGTTAATCCCATTAATAGCAAAAGCAAAGGTAGTGTATGAGGAGGGTAAGATGTAGACAGCCTTACCTCTACCCTGTCGGAATAGAGAGGCTGCTTCCAGTGAGACCCAGCTCAATAGTGGTTTTGTATCAAGTCTTAGACAATAAGGCACATAACACTTAGCAATTGGGACAAACCCGATCGGTGCATGTACCCCCTTGTCTTTTGGCTATCAACGTCACCACCTGATGCATGATTAACCTTCCGTCATTTTTAATGTTATTTTCACGAAATTAGTAAAATAATGTTAAAATTAGTGCAACTTTACTTTTACCCACTGAGGGCCACGCATATATACATTATATGCGCACAGCCGTGAGCGGGGCGTAAAAAGAATATATATATATATATATATATATATATATATATATATATATATATATATATATATATATAATAAGGTATAAACATAAAAAACAAAACTTGTGATTCAGTCCTATCTTTAGGAACCAAAATGATTTACTATATATATATATATATATATATATATAATAAATCATTTTGGTTCCTAAAGATAGGACTGAATCACAAGTTTTGTTTTTTATGTTTATACCTTATTACAAAGCATGTCCTTTACGTTTAAAATTAACTGGTTATATACTTTATGTTTCAAAATCTTGCATGGTTTCTCATTTGACGCTAACTTAGTTAGATTTTAACACTAATTCAAGGGTAAATTTGTCTTTTTATTATTCTAGGGCCTATTTGTGTAATTAGGTTAAAGTTTTGGACAAAAAAAATAGATTTTAAAAAATTAATATAACCCCCCTCTCTCTCTCTCTTCTTTCACGTTTCTACTTCCCTTCTTTTCTGTTTCTCCTTTCTTTTCTTCTCAATCTTTCTTTCTCTTTAATATGTCTTATGTGTTGTGTGTTAATGTGCGTGTGCGTGTACGTTATGTACATGTGTGTGTGTGTGTGTGTTTATATTATTAGAGGTTACAAACTAGCCAAAACCCATCAATCAACCACCACCGAACACCGACACCATCCACCATCACGACACCATCTATCCCTACCCGTCATCACGACAACATCCACCACCACCCATGACCACCATCGGTCACCACTACCAGCCGACCAACACAACCCACCCTACGTCGTCGTACCACAAAACAACTCCCCACCACCCTTCTTCACCTCCTTATCCTCTTTCTTCTCCATCTCTCTTTGGTTTACATAGTTAATTTAGAATTGATATTGAAGGGATATGGGCCAAAATCTAAAAAAAAATTACGAACGGCCCATGCCCAGGAAAAGCCCGAAACAGGTCATTTCACGGAAGCAAGAGTAGGCGGAGTCATGGCCATGCGGACGCGTATGCCAGACCAGTACGCGGAGGCGTGGCCACCTCCGCCGCATCCTTTACAAGTTCCTTGCAAGAAAAGATACATGAGCACGATGAAGACAAAAGGTACAACGTACGACCTTGTACGAACCAATCATATTGAAGGGACGCGTGGAACGGAGCATGGTGCACGTCCCACCAATCAGTGAACGCCATCAAGGCAAATCCTAACGTCTATTAATGGATGTGGAGACCAGATATAACAGATGAAAATGACATGAGACCAATCAGGGAGCTCCACCAAAAGGTCAGACCTGTCACCAAGCGTGCATGCAACGCGCGCAGGGAACAACAAGTACAGTTCTCACCCACTTTAACCAATGAGACCACACGAAGCCACCTCACCAATGGTCTCCACTAACGACCACATAATAGAGGAGACAATGGTACAAATGACAAAGAGAATCAACCAATTAGAGCGTGTAAGCTCTGCCACTTACGGGCGTATGACACGTGTACAAACCCTAGACACCAACCAATGGCATGCCTACGCGGAATAAAGGGCACACTCTCTCTCTCTCTCTCTCTCTCTCTATATATATATATATATATATATATATATATATATATGTTTTATATAATATAATATAACACTTTGTCCTCTACTAATGGTGGGCTGGTGTGGAGGTAAGCCCTCAACTGGACCTCGGCCCAATGGGTAGGTTAAGGGTTAATGTTGGAGGCCCGTGCGGAACCTATTTAAGGAGGACTTCACCTCCTTGAATAGGCCATTCAGAAAACCCTGAAGAACACACTAAGGCCGACACCGTTTTGTGTCTGTATGTTGGTTCCGATCTCGGTTCCTAGCAATCACCTCCCACCGGTTTTATATGTATTATTTTAGGTCACACTCATCCTCACATTCTCTCCAACCATGGTGTTCTAGCTAAGGATTATACATGTAGTTGCAATAGTCTATCATCCGTGACCGAAGGTTAGTCTATTGTTTCTTTAAATATGTATTATTTGATTTCTTAAAAATCTACTATAAAACTAATTGTAACTTTTAACTTCAAATTATAAAAGGTTAATAATCCAACTATTAAGTTCAAGAACCTTTATTATAGATACACACAATTTGTTTACTACAATAACTAGATAGTGTATTTAAACATCTTGATTCTTCAGTACTCAGGCTTTGGTTGATGGATTTTTCTTGTAAACAATATCCTGAACACATTTGAGTTTGCGGAGCGCCTCAGCTATAGTGATTCTTCCTTCTGGAGAATCGTTGGTACATGAAAGTGCAACCCCAATGATTGTTGTGAGACAATCAAGTTGTATGTTAAAGCTCATGGATTGACTCTCCGAATAGAATTCATCTGGAACCTGATGCAGATCAGGATCTAACACTTGATCCAAGTTATCAGGGAAAGCAGACTGCACCCAAGTCTTGAGGGTTAGATCACCAACGAACATCTCGTCTGTTGGACTCTTCCTGGTGAAAATCTCCATTAGCATAATGCCATAACTGTATACATCTCCTTTGGTAGATGGTTTTGCTCCCATACCATACTCTGCAACGACCGTACAAGTCATTATAAGATGAAACTATATATTAATGCATGCGTTCGAGTAAAGGAATATGAGATTATTGAACTAACCTGAAGGTATGTAACCCATGGAACCTTTAAGAACATGTGCAGAGCTAATAGATTGATCTTTGTCAATCAACATGCTTGCAAGCCCAAAATCACCTATTTTTGCTGTCAAATCCTCATCCAACAAAACATTACTTGGCTTTAAATCACAGTGCACCACTGGAGCCACCACACATTCATGGTGAAGATAACTTAACCCACACGCTACATCAATCACCACGTTTAATCTCTCCACAAAGCTCATTCCGTTCCTAATCCACTTCTCTAAACTCCCATTCTTCATATATTCATACACTAGTGAAAGAAATTCATTGTTCTTGTGATCCAAACTAGAACACGATGTTATGAGTTTGACAAGATTCCTATGCTTGAGGTGGCGAAGTGCAGCACATTCAGCCAGAAAACTAGGTATAGAGCCAGTGGTTTCCATGTCAAGAGTTTTCACAGCTATTTCTTGTGACTGTCCTTCAAGGTCAAGGCACCCTTTGTAGACAGAGCCGAAACTCCCACGCCCTATCTTGTTATCCTCGTGGTAGTTTCTAGTCGCTGAACGAAGTTGGTCATATGTCACCATGTAATGTCGGCCCTTGAAGGAATCAGTAGTCTTTGTAGCCTTAACACTGGTTCTCTGAAAGTACAACAACAAAGTAACTGATATAAGTATTACTAATACCAAAATGGTGGCTGCAACCGAAATTATGACGGTTTTGTTGGTATCACTTCTTTTGCATTTGGAATCATAGCATAGCTTTGGGTTTCCTTCAACATGAACTTTGGTCATATTTGAAAAAATCCCATTACTTGGAACATTCCCTTCCAAGTTGTTGTATGAAAGGTTGAGGAATTGGAGGGCTTTTAAGTTTTGAAGATTAAGAGGGATTGAACCGGTGAATTGATTAGCGGAGAGGTCTAAAGTTGTCAAACCATTTAATTCACCCAAACCATTTGGAATATTGCCTGAGAAAGAGTTTTTGGAGATGATCAGCTGCTCCAGGCTCTTACAATTCTTAATCGAATTTGGAATGTTTCCCGACAAACGATTGTTGGAGAGATCAATCGCCACCACTCTTTCTAGCTTCTTTATCTCTTCAGGGAAAGAGCCGGTTAATGAGTTGCTCGAAAGATTAAGGATGGTGGTCAAACTTGGGAGATTAAGAACTTCACTGGGTATACTCCCATTGAGCTTATTCATGGACAAATCCATGTAAGTTAGCCCTTCGAAAGCCCTAAAACTAGTTGGTATGCTTCCTCCCAAATCATTGCTTGACAAATCAATTTTTCCTAACTTCCGAAGATTACCCAATGAACTTGGGATATTAGAAGTCAATCTGTTTTTGCCTAGAACAAGCTCTTGTAAGCCTTCCATCTGCCCTATTTCTGAAGGAATTTCACCGGAAATGGAGTTAAAGCTTAAATTTAGTAATTGTAAGCCTTGCAGTTGACTAATGGAGGGTGGGATGCTGCCAGATATCTGGTTTGAACCCATGTACAACATTCTAAGTTTCTTAGATAGATTGCCTATGAACTCTGGAATGGCACCATCAAAACTGTTGCTGTCAATGGCTAGGAAATCGAGTTTTGTGCTATTTGCCAATGAATTTAAGAAACCAAAACCTTCACCTCGCGAGCTTACAATGTTATTGTACCCAATGTTGTACATTTCTAACTCGGGGAGATTACCTAGTCCTGGTGGTACTGTCCCATGCAATCTATTATGTGCCATTCGAATGATTCTTATGTTTGTTAGATTGTGCAACGAACCGGGAATAGTACCAGTGAATTTATTGATGCAAAAGTTGAATATTAGAAGATTTGGGAGTGTGTCGCCAACGTTGTAAGGTATATCACCCGACAAATCGTTAGAAGCCACAGCTAGAGTCTCGAGTGAAGACATGTTGTAAATCGATGGTGGAACAGTGCCAGTAAGATTATTAATGGTGAGATCAAGATTCTTTAGGTTCAGGAGACCTGACAATTCACCAGGAATCGGGCCGTTAAGTGTATTGGTTCCTAATCTCAAAGTAAACAATGAAGAAAGGTTACCAATAGAAGGCGGAATTGATCCAGAAAGATGGTTTCCCGCCAAGTTAAGAATCTGAAGATTAACAAGGAGAGTGAGATCTTCAGGAATAGAACCTGAAAATTTGTTTTGCATGAAATCAACGACCCTTAACTTAATGCAACGACTTATGTTTGCCGGAATGGCACCTTCGATGCTATTAAAACTAATGTTAAGGATTCGAAGGTGTAAAAGATTGGTTATCGTTTCAGGAATTACACCCTGAAATTGGTTATCTTGGAGTTGAAGTGTTGTTAGAAACGATAGGTTACCGATATAGGGGCTAACTGGACCGGATATCCCAAGGCTAGAGAGGTCAACACCTACAACCCTTTGGCCGTGATGACCACATGAAACTCGGGTCCAGTTGCATGGGGACGAGTTTGGATCCCACGTAGCTAAAGTATCTGTATTAAGACTTAAGGTGATTGTTTGTGCTTTTATGTAGATCAAGGTTTGTTTATCTGTATTAAGACTTAAGGTGGCAGAAGCAACATATGTGTTGTGTAGGAAACAAGAACAGAAAACAAAGAAGATAAGAATGTGGAGTATGGAAAGGTGAATTATTGAAGCCATGAGGTTTTAGGATCACAATAATTTGGTTGTTGGGTATTGCTGTGTGGATATATATATATACACGTATATAAAGCAAGTTGATTTGCCGGGTCTAGTACTCTAGTTATTTCAATTCCCATTCATTGTGACTACAACTGGATACTGCAACTTGTTTACACACTTCTGCGCTTAAGGCATACTGATGGGTTTTAAAAACAAAGAAAACCGATTAATGGAATTGTATGCATTAAATGTTCTTGGTCGACAATTTTTATATTTTTTTTCGGATATACCAAAAAAATTATATACGGATACTATATAATCGGAACTTTTGAGCGAAAATTTCGGGGGAAGGCAGCCCCTCCCCGCCCTTGTAAAGCTACACCATTGACGGTAGTAGTTCCGTTTTATTGTTTTACTAGTTTTTATCCCGGGAGCGTCCTGGGTTGAAATATTTAATATAACATAATAAAATATGTTATTATTATTATTAACATTATTATTATTATTATTATTATTATTATTATTATTATTATTATTATTATTATTATTATTTTAAACAAATCTCTGTCATAAGTTATCATATTCAAATATAAAAAAACGAATCTCTGCGCCGGGGTATAAATCTATTGCCATTACAAATGAATTCGCAAGTTTGTAATCGATTATTCTAAAAAGAACTAACATGAAATAAGAAAAAAAAGTTAATTATTGAAATATCGAACGCATTAGTCTAAGGGTTATGTGATGTATTAAAAAATTCATGGGTATATGCTCGGGTATGTAGTTCGGGTATTTGGGTATGTTGTTTCGGGTAATCGGGTCGGGTATCATCTAATCCCAAACCCGACACAATATCTGTCGGGTTACAAAAAATAGTCATTTTTTCTCCGATTTTTATATAGCACTATGGTACTCGTTGAAAAGATAATAAAACGCTCGTTAATTTGGTGTAATTTTTTTTCTTTAAAAAATCTCGTATATATAGATATTAACGTTTAAAAGTTATGAGAGGAAACACGAGAGATAAAATAATAAAGATTTAATATTTAGATTTAGTAGATTAGGTATTTAATAGATTAGGTTAAAGATTATAATAGATTAGGTTAAATCATATTTATTTCTTTTTTTTTAATTGGTTTAGAGTTGTCACATCACATCCTATGTGGCATCTCTCAAAAAAGAGATTGCATAAGAGTATGACATGTAGGATTTATCCCTTTGCAATATATATATATATATATATATATATATACTAGTTTTTATCCCGGAAGCGTCCTGGGTTGAAATATTTAATATAACATAATAAAATATATTATTATTATTATTATTATTATTATTATTATTATTTTAAACAAATCTCTGCCATAAGTTATCATATTCAAATATAAAAAAAACGAATCTCTGCGACGGGGTATAAATCTAGTGCCATTACAAATGAATTCGGAAGTTTGTAATCGATCATTCTAAAAAGAACTAACATGAAATAAGAAAAAAAAAAGTTAATTATTGAAATATAGAATGCATTAGTCTAAGGGATATGTGATGCGTTAAAAAATTCATGGGTATATGATCGGGTATGTAGTTCGAGTATTTGGGTATGTTGTTTCGGGTAATCGGGTCGGATATCACCTAATCCCAGACCCGACCCAAACCCACAATTTTTTTTAAACTAATCCTAAACCCGACATAGTCATTTTTTTCTTCGATTTTTATATAGCACTATGGTACTCATTGGAAAGATAATAAAACGCTCGTTAATTTGGTGTAATTTTTTTCTTTAAAAAATCTCGTATATAAAAGATATTAACGTTTAAAAGTTATGGGAGGAAACACGAGAGATAAAATAATAAAGTTTTAATATTTAGATATAGTAGATTAGGTATTTAATAGATTAGGTTAAAGAATATAATAGATTAGTTTAAATCATATTTATTTCTTTTTTTTTAATTTGTTTAGATTTGTCACATCACATCCTATGTGGCATCTCTTAAAGAAGAGATTGCATAAGAGTATGACATGTAGGATTAATCCCTTTGCAATATATATATATACTAGTTTTTATCCCGGGAGCGTCCCGGGTTGAAATATCTAATATAACATAATAAAATATATTATTATTATTATTATTATTATTATTATTATTATTATTATTATAAACAAATCTCTATCATAAGTTATCATATTCAAATATAAAAAAAACGAATCTCTGCAACGGGGTATAAATCTAATGCCATTACAAATGAATTCGGAAGTTTGTAATCGATCGTTCTAAAAAGAACTAACATGAAATAAGAAAAAAAAAGTTAATTATTGAAATATCGAACGCATTAGTCTAAGGGTTATGTGATGCGTTAAAAAATTCATAGGTCCCAAACCCGACACAATACCTGTCGGGTTACAAAAAATAGTCATTTTTTTCTCCGATTTTTATATAGCACTATGGTACTCATTGGAAAGATAATAAAACGCTCGTTAATTTGGTGTAATTTTTTTCTTTAAAAAATCTCGTATATAAAAGATATTAACGTTTAAAAGTTATGAGAGGAAACACGAGAGATAAAATAATAAAGGTTTAATATTTAGATTTAATAGATTAGGTATTTAATAGATCATGTTAAAAGGGTTAGGATCAAATACACAAGACACTTTTTCTAGGAAGGGTGAGAAGGATTGTGATCCATTGATCATATATTTGAAGTGTTGAGATTAGTTTGTTTGAAAAAAATAAATAATAAATTAGAGAAAGGGCATAAAAGGAAAACAACATTTGTTGACTTTCTCTCTCCACATGCAATGCACATGTCAATTCCCCCCATCATTTTAAAACGTCTATAACTTTTTCATACGACATTTTTTTTTCAAAAAAATTTCACCATATTAACGAGCATTTTTTTATCTTTAATATGAGTACCACATTGCTACATTAAAATTGAAAAAAAAAATTCGTGCTAAATGGGTTTTTTTCTCCTTTGTGTCTTCTACACGTTCATTGTGTTATAGTATGTATGTGTGCTTTATAAATATGTTATTTATGTTTTTTTAGTCTACACATGATTTAACTTTGTCCATTGTGTTTTTAGTATGCTTTTAATTGTGTTTTACGCAAATGAGTTTTGTATTTAGGTGTACATTGTGTTTTATTATGTTGTTCATTGTGTTTAAGTCTATTATTCATTGTGTTTTAGTCTTCTGTTCATTGTGTCTTTTATATGTCGTCAATTGTGTTTTATTAGACTGTTCATTGTGTTTTATACCCTATTGTTCATTGCATATTTAATTGGTACTCATTGTGTTTTACGTTATCTCCATTGTGTCTTACGCAACTGGGTTTTCAACTTTTTTTCCAAAAGTACGTATTCATTGTGTTTTAATCTTCTGTTCATTGTGTCTTTATTATGTCGTCCATTGTATTTTACACAATTGGGTTTTTAACTTTTTTTCAAAAGTATTCATTGTATTTTAGTCTTTTGTTCATTGTGTCTTTCGTATGTCATCCATTGTGTCTTATGCAACTGGTTTTCAACTTTTTTTTTTCAAAAGTATTCATTGTGTTTTAGTCTTCTATTCATTGTGTCTTTAGTATGTCGTCCATGTGTTTTACTAGACTCTTGATTGTGTTTTATACCCTATATTTAATTGGTGTTCATTGTGTTTTACATTCCATTGTGTCATACGCAAGTGGGTTTTGAAAAAAATTTTCAAAAGTATAGCAATATGGTACTCATATTAAAGATAAAAAGACGCTCAATTTTATGGTATAATTTTTTTTTAAAAAACGGATGACGTATAAAAAAGTTACGGGCATTTAAAAATGAAGGTGGAAATGGCATGTGACTCGCATGTGCATATGTTTTTGACAAAATTACCCCCTCACTTGTTAATCCTTTGGACACATGTCATTTTCTAGTGGCTTCTCACCCTTCTCATTTTTTGTAGCCTTTGTAGAATAACCCAACCCTATGTTAAAAATTATAATAGATTAGGTTAAATCATATTTATTTCTTTTTTTAATTGGTTTATAGTTGTCACATCACATCCTATGTGGCATCTCTCAAAAGAGAGATTGCATAAGAGTATGACATGTAGGATTAATCCCTTTGCAATATATATATATATATATATATATATATATATATATATATATATATATATATATATATATAGAGTTAGGATCGTGTACAAAAGGGATTTTTTGTGAGAAGTGTAAGAAATGCTATGGAGGTGACAAGTGTCCTTTATCATTTTTATTTGATAGGGCTATATTTGTCATACTGCTATACATTATTTTAGGAAGTCCCACAATTTTCGAAACCAATTAATATTTCTAAATCATATTTCACATTCATAAATAACAACATATCTGTTACAAGTCGAACCAACATTTTTTTTGCTTATACAATTGAGATCAGCATTTCGCATATACCAATCGAGAAGTGCTTTATATTCATACTAGGGGTGTTTTAAAAAAAATGTCCAAATATTCAGACGATGGGTCCATGGTGTTATACCCATGAATTAGGTTCTTTATTCTTAAAACACCAACTAAATCTGGACACACCATCATGCAGAAGGTGTTTTACGTTCATACCCGTGTGTTTTATCACCATATTCTCAACTTTGTGTTTTAACAGTCCCGTGTGTTTTATCATCATCATCTTCATAATCCAGTGTGTTTTATCTTCATTATACACAATCACTAACACATTCAAAAAACACACTAGAATGTACTTTAAAACACAACTATACATACATTTAAAATGTGTTTTAAATTCAAAAAACACTAAACTACAAAAAATCCTTTGAATATAAAACACAACAATAATCCTTCATACCCATCAAACCCAAAGAGATACAAAACACAATATAACACACTTTAGCTTGTTAATATACATTAAAAAATCACATATCAAAAATGATAAAATATATATTACCATAATATCCCTTGAACATAAAACACATTATCATAAACACACTAAAACACAAAAATATTTCCTTGTGAAAATAAGGTACTTTTGAATACGTAAAAACAAAAAACCACATAACAAATAATTATATTGTTGAAAGACCTTTTTCAGTTTTTCTTCGAGATGATCCATGTATTTTAAAGAGAGAGCACTAAGTGATATGCACATTTTTCCATGGTGAAAATTGGCTAAAAAAAATGACATATTGATATATAGTGAAGGAGATAGAGAGAGAAATGAACGAGATTGATTCTTTCCATTTTCAAAAAGCTATCAATTAAATATCAATTAAATGTGGGTGATGATTTTACCTTAATACTCCTGAACCATCTAATTTATTATTAATAATATAACACTAATTACTAAAATGCCACTCAATTAATTCACACCATTAATTAAGATGATCTAATGGCCAAAACACTTTCTCACACTTCTCACAAAAAAAACATTTTGTACAGGATCTTGACCCTATATATAGATATATAGATATAGATATAGATTTCCATGGCATGTGGATTTCGTTAAATAAGTATCTTTTGCAAATACAAATAATTTTTTGGTTGGTGCTTTGACTATAACACAAATTTGCGAAAGGCATGGTGATTATTTAATTACGATATCCACTTTCAAATTTATGAATTTTAATGCAATTATGACTTTTGTTGTATTTAGTGTATAAACTTGGTGGATTAACTTAAATTTAGGAATTGTGTTGGTTTGAAAAATAATTTGGAGAATTGGAAATTCATTTATTAAAAGTGGGATTTTCAAACTAAATCAAAAAGGTATTGTAGTTTAATAAGTTTAAGAGAAATAAAAGAAAAGTTTATTGGGACAATAATAATCTCAATAATAATAAGAAGCCAAAAAGGAGTGATGGAAATATGGAAAAATTGGGCATTTGAAAATTGATTGTGATGTAAAGCTTACAAGTGGAAACAAACATAACATACTAGGTCCAAGTGACTCAAAAGATTTAAAGACTTCATAAGTTACGCTTTCTAATACTACTTTAAATTTGACAAAACCAATGAGTTTTTTTAGTAGATTCAGCTAATCATTCAGGACATCTTAATTATTTCCAAGCCATAAAAATTGCATGTGGTTCAAAGAAACAAAATTAACTTTGTGATTTGAATAATAAACAAATAAAATGTAATGTTTTTGAATCAAATATATTTAATACAAAGGTGTAATCCATTGGCTGTGATGGTACACACATAGGGCAACTGGGTCAAATTACAAGAAGTGTACAATTCGGGAAAAATCCCTTACCCAACCTTCGGGTTTGTTATTGGACTCTAAAAGCCCAATGGTATATAAACTTAATTCGTTTGAGAATTATGTTTCATTAATTTTGGAATCCTTTTATGTACATGATGATATTCTTGATGCATGGTAGGTAGACTCAGGTTCTATGAGTCATGTGTTAGAACACGATGTCCTTAGCCTAGTATAGGTGATGTTTGGTATGGATTACGAGTGCTTGAGTGTGTTTGGAAGTCGTTTTGGGCTGTACTCGCCTAGGAATCAAGCCGGTTAGAGGCAAGTATGCTTCTAATCGCCCCTCCTAATCGCCTGGATGGTTCTACTCGCCCCAAGGGCCTTGAATGAGTGGGACAGGTATAAAAGCCTCCAATCATTGCCATAATCATCAAGTTGTCACATCACACATTCCCCAAGCACTTGAGCTCTGGCTGAGATTGTTTTGTAATCACTCGAGCTCTGAAATCAATGCAATACAACCTTTTAACCGTATTTTGTGTGTGTTGATGCTTCGTTTATCTTAGTTTCATTGTCGTTTTTGTTGTCCGAACCTGTTTAGTGGATTCCGCACTCTAAACAGTAAAGCTCGTGATTGTCGGGTGACCCGAAAGTCGATCCTACATCACGTATGCAAGGATCTCAAATGGTTTGAGACATTTGAACCATTTAAAGATGGATATGTACTAAGGATGAGAAATGTAGCAAATAAACCTATCAAAGGAATTGGAAAAGTTAGACTTGTTTTTACTTCTGTCGAACAATTAGTAATAGATTATGTTTTGTATGTACGTACTGGGGATTCGAGAGAGCTTATCTGGGATTTTATTAAATAATTATAGTCACAAATAGGTTATTGAGTCGGATAAATTTATCTTATCTAGACATGGAACATTTATTGGATTTGGATATTCATGTAACCGTATTTTTAAACATAATATCAATGTCCTACTTGCAGTTAATTTTTTTTTGTATGGCTTCTTCATCTTCTAGTAAAGTTGAAAATAATTCATATTTGTGGCATGCTAGACTAAGTCATATTAATTATTACAGGATGAAATATATGGCTAAAAGAGCCTTATACTTGCCTTGACATGAAAAACTATAATAAATGTCATACTTACAAATTGACTAACGTCACACCTCGGATTTTTTACACCCTGGGCGTGACTCCAATCGGTTGGTACTTGTTTTGATAAATAATATACGTAGCGGAAAAACATTTGTATTTATTTAGATATTTTAACCACTCTTCATTTAAATAAAACATATATTTATAAACGGGGAATTATACACCCCTTTTATCCATACAAAACGTTTCATTTATATATGGTAATCAAAATTTCTGTCTAACGACAGTTTTCTAAAATTCCTCAGCCACGAGGTTCCTTGTGACTAGGGAATCGTCCTCCTTTCAACATTATCACTATCATCATATTTATTCTTGATTACCTGAAAACATTTTTAAAAATCATACGTCAGCGATAAGCTACTGAATAACATCTAACAGACCATGGTTTCAAATAAGGCCTAAGGAATATTAAAACTATTTGCACATACTAGTAAACTACACATTCAGCGAGCGTTACGGCTCGTGGTACTACCATGTTTCATACTACGGGTTAGTACTACCTAGCGTGCTTTAGAGGCCAGTTTTATGGTGTTGTAACAAGTCCAAAATTTAATCAAACCATATGCACACTTACATGTTCTAAATGCTATCCATAGGATACCATATACGAAAATATATTTAACACATACTCATGCCACTTTCAAAAAAATATAACACTTTAAAATTTGTAAAATAGTTAAATATATTCGTCTTAATAATTATGGGCAGGGTGAAAGCTTAGAATTTCCACACCTCGTAGATTTTTGAGCAATACCATAATACCACCACCTACTTTATATTTCTACAGTCACTACCGTAAAACTTCCGTTGGTCAATATCTTTTGTTGGGTGCCTCCGCCACTTAGAGTTTATAGACCAAGTATTATCCTTGGCCTTTTATTTCTTACAGAACAGAACACACACGGAACATTAATTTATGATGGTAATACTTAAAAAACTAAAAACAACAGAACCAATGCATCTATTAATATATAAGAGAAACTAAATCGTACCTTGGAGCGTTTCAGGGTTGAGAAATCTAATATGACGCATCAATTTTACATATGAAATAGACTGATGTGCTTTACAGTTACATCATACATGCATGAAAGCTTTAGGTAGCATCTAACTTAAGACAATTAATAATGTATCTCCAATGTTAACGCCTAACCTTAGGGGGGACGGGGCAATTACCGATTTGGTCACGGGTACCCCACTACCAGCACGGTAACACCACCGCCACCGGTGCTGGTAATGGTCCCGTGGACCAAATTCTGGTTCTATTTAACTGTGACATCCGCCCCTTTCACTTTTATCATTTTACAACTTTAGTCCCCTTATTTCTTACATCTACATTTACAGTCTTGTATTCTGTAACATTCGTGATTTTTATTTTAATTACAACTTTAAGACCTAATATGACAAAAAAAATAATAATAATAATAACAATAAAACTATACTAGTCTTTTTGTTAGTATGTATATATATTACAAAAGGGTTATGAATGATGTTCATATTTTTTTTTTAAAAAAAATGGATTAATACAAAATATTTAAATTACTTATAAGTTACATTAGTAACTTTGAATGTTAATATATTTAATGAAAACATGAATGATATTAATAAAAAAGAGTTAAAGAAATGAAATAAATTGAGGATACTTGAAACATCTTTTATGTAAATATATACCCTATAAATGACTCCTATATTTTGTGTAGTCATACAAAAAAAAAATATAAATCCTTTGTACATTACCAAGCTTCAATTTATTTGACTTTGAATCATCATATTAGAAAGTCCAACAATCGCTTTGAATCTTGGTCACTTTTTCTTGCTTGGATTGAAGGTATTCATGAAACTTTGTACAAGCTTAAGATTTTCTTTATTGCATAATTGTTACTCGTCGTTAGTAAGGTAATATGTTCTCTTATTATTCCAAAATAATTGTGGTTCCGTTTTAAGTCGTCTTTTTGTGACTAAACCAATACACAAAGACGGTGACTTCGGAAGAGCCACCTAAAATATTTACAGTTTTGCTATTTTTTTTTAGTAAAAGTATTTGCACTTTTGTTAAACGAACCATAGATTCATATATTAACAAATTGTTTAAAATGATAGTTTGTGCAAATGAATTGTATCATATCTCAAGTATTGTAATCCTAGATCTATTTATACAAAGTTTGAGAAGTTAAAAATATTATTATTATTATTATTATTATTATTATTATTATTATTATTTTGGTATAAATAAAATATTAAGTTTTATATCGACACAAAACTATACTAATGTATAAATAAATATTTGTTTGTTGTAATCACCTATTCGGAACTTTACGAGCAAGTCACTTAATTTTAGCTAATATTGTTATTTTGTTTACATAACTAATCAATTTGAATTACTATTATAAATAATTCTTTTTAGAATTTACGTTTATACTATATCATATGAGGTTAGTATTTGTGCTTAAAACAAAATATACCATAAACACAAATCATCTCAACTCATTTTCGCAATCCTAATCTCGAATAATATCTATATATAGGTTGTCCTAATTTTGAGAAAGACATTATAACACTTTGCCAATTCCGGACCGACCGTCTTAAGGGTCCCAACATTAAGCACCCATACTTAAATCAAGAACTCTAGAATCTATGCAAGCCTTAAGGTGAGTATATCTTTCCCCTTTTTACTGTTTTACTCTTTTGGGGTGACTCATGTACTATTATTATTAAACTTATGTATACTCTTTACAATGCAATGTGCTCTTTGATATGTTTTGTGTGAATTGTATGAACGATTTGTCAAAGTCATTAACCTTTGGGCCGCACCTAACAATGAGTAGTACTACGAATTATATCCCTTGGTTACTTACGTGAACGAGTTAAGTCCTTGGTCATTGTTATGGTTTTTATTGAACGATGTGTGAACGATTATTGAACGATGTGAGGCTTGATTTTGACCCTTTTACATATTACAATATCATAGCACATATACTGCGAAACACTTTTCTATATGTATTCAAACAGGGTATGCTCACCAATACAATTTTTGTATTGACCAAATTATTTTGTACATGTTTCAGGTTGTTTTGAGATGCATTCTTTAAGCTTTCGGATTTATATTAGATTTTGATTTATTGTATTTCAATTTAGTTGGCAGTTAGAATCGTTGTATTTCATTTGAATGTAATAAATTATTTAATCAATGTATTTAAATTTACACTTTTAGTCCATGAGCTATTGAACAATCGTCACTACGTGACACCTCGATGTTTCCGCCATCGGTTGGGGTGTTACATTAACGCACGGTAAGCAAACACGGGTAGTGGTTTTGTGTGTGGGGGCTTTTTGTTTTTTATGGGTTGGGTAGTTCAGGTAGTGTTGCCTTCAAAAAAGTGTTTCAGTGAAGTGATGTGGCAGTGCAGGATTGGTGTAAATCAGTGAAGTTGAAAATGATTTAGTGGAGCACCCCGTCCTCCCTTAAACAATGTATAATTCTAATGTTAACATCTAACCTAAAACAGTGTATAACTTTAATATTAATACCTAACCTAAAACAATGTACAACTTCAATGCACACCTAACTTAAAACAATGTATAACTCCAATGTAACTCTAATATTAACACATATCCTAAAGACTAAAAAAATGTCCAACTCTAACATACTAATATTGACACCTAACCTAAAACAATGTATAACTCTAGTAACCTATACATTGTTTAAGGTTAGGCGTTAACATTGGCTATACATTGTTAATTGTTTTAGGTTAGGTGCTACCCGAAATTTTCTGCATGTAACTAACTATAAAGAACATCATTCTATTTCATATGTAAAATTGATATGTCATATTAGACATCCTCCCAAGATCTTGGAATGCAATTCATCTAAAATACTATCATATGTGAGGTATGAAAGTATCTATCTTTATTTTTATTTTTCTTGTATGACAATGTTACAATTAAACTTGGTCTAGAAAATAGTCCATCCTGAGAATTTTACAGAAAAAATCCTGAAGATGGAGCATTGAAGACTATGAGGTTGGCCACCCTCTCCTACGTTAAGGTATCTGATACTTTCTTCAGTAGCTGTCTCATCCAGGCATTTAAGCATGTATTCATGACCCTGAAAGAACAAGAAAAACAGGTAAGTTCACTATTCTCTACCTTATTAAGAAACTGCTTATGATATCTTCAGGATGACACTACACCTGGAGAGTGAAGAGTGAGATCCTGGCCAAGACATCCTGAGTAGAGAGACCCTCAAAGGGAGAAGCATCTGGGCCCGAGGAAGCCACAACAGTCTTCCTCTTTTTCGAGGATGTAGCCTTCGGCTTAGGAGGAGGGCTTGTCATCCTAGAGCTGGATGGCCGGAGAGGTGATCTTGGAAACCTTAGTAACATCTTGGCTGTCGACGTCATCCAAGTCAAAGAAGGCTGGTTTCTTGGCTGAAAATAGCAAAGAACAAAATTTGCAACTATAAAATAAATGAAGCATCCATAGGATGTAAAGAGAAACTTACAAGACATTTCAGTGGCTTAACTGGTGGAAAAGCTTTCTTCCGCCTCAAAGGTCCTTGCTGTCTGAGCTAAATGCCATGATTCTTAATGATGTTGTTACAGATCATTAAGATCTTCCACACCTCAGGCATAGCCTAAGCATATGCCATCCCTGTCACATCTAAGAACTCCTTGATGAAATCAGGGAAAGGATATTTCAGGCCAAGGTGAAAGGGCAGCTACAGAAAGCACACCCAAACTTTGGATGAAAAATCAGACTTGGCATTCTGGTCATATGGCCAGAATACCGACGTCTCAGGGAAGGCCCCTGAATTTTGTAAGTTTAGGATGTCCTTGTCTGTAAAAGTACAGAATTCATTGGCAGGATCCTTTAACAAGTTTTGTGGTATTAAGTCCTTATGGACTCCAATACTGCCAGCAGCCCTTGTGGATTTCTTGCTCATCCTGAAATTTTTTGTAAAAGAGATTGAAGGTTGAGAAAAACAGAGAAGAGAGAAAGGAAGATACCTTTTGAAATAACCTTGATGTGGTTATAGAGGAAGGATCAAGGTATGAATATAGGCAAATAGATGATAGGTGTAATGGTCATCCCGAAATCAATGGCTGAGATATAGTCATTGTATCAGGCTGTCAGACGTCAAATCAGCAGGGATAAAGATCTAGAATAAAAAATATTATTACCATTGAGATATCAACGGTAACATATTTTGGGGGACAATTGTTAGTGGTGAAATCCTCAAGATGTTACTTACTTATTGTTTTGGTCAAAAATTATCTAGTAAAAATAATCTTGTATTCCAAATTAGAAATTGTGAGGTAGTGTGCTAAGAATGTGAATTTGCTATTAAAACCAGTTATATTCTGAAGTGGTTCAATCAGGATGCAAAAAAGAGTAAATTAGTGACAACTATGCTCGGGATGGCTTATGTTTACTTCGGAATGAACAGTTATATCCTCGGGATGGAACTGTTTGTAATGAACGAATGAGTAAGTAAAATACAAAGAACAACACTCAATATACGAGGAAAGCCCTTGATTAATAGTAGATCGCTGGCATAAAACCTCGGGAGGAGACTAGGCCCCTACCTTGTTTGTTAATATTAATTTGGTAAAAAAAAGTACAAGTTTGGATGAGTATGTGGACGAGTGTACTAAGGTTACAATGATTGTGTATGTGTCTAAGTGTTTGTGTGCAGCCATAGAGTAAGCAAAGTGTATGTAAGTGTCCTATACTCGTCCCATACTCCCATATATATAATACATGAGAATAACTAAAGGATCCCACGAAATCCGCTAAGTAGTTAAAGTCTTCAATGTTGTGTAACAGCTTCTTCAGGTGAACGTTGGAGGTCTTTCAACAGAAACTAGTCGTTGGTTGACTGTTTCTTCTTGGTCAGTCAATGATTCAACCATTTCCTCGTTTATCGCCGATATTAAATATGTATCGGTTACAAGTTTGACTCAATCTTCGTTTTTGGATCATGTCTTCGTATGAGTTACACTTTGACTTCTTCTCTTGAGGCTTATAATATAGACGTTGCCAGGCATTAATCCATATTATAACTTAATAGTACCTGCATTTATGAATAAGAAAAGTATTTTTTTAGGCCATCTTCAGGATGTGCACATGCTGAATTATAGTTGCATCCCAAAGTCAGCAGAGTCCTTTAGCATCCTGAGGATGCGATATCAGGGATATGAGGTAAAATCATGTCGAGGATTTTCACCCACAACAATTGTCCCCAAAAATATGTTACCGTTATCTCTTAATGGTAAAAATAATTTTCTCAATTGATGTATCAATCTTTCCAAGTTTCAAGACCCTAACGGCTATTTTTTAGGCTAATTCTTCGTGATGACCGTTATGCCCTATCGTATCCTGACGTCTATATCTAGGCTTTCTCTTCCTTCTTTATAATCAACTGAGATTATCAAAAAAGGTAACTAATTCACTTCTTTTTCTTCGTCTTTTTCCTTTCATCCCTGCAAAAGTTTTTCGAAACAATTTTTAGAATGAGTAAGAAATTAACAAGGGCTCTCGGTAGTGTTGGAATCCCTAAGGATTTCACACCCCAAAACTTGATCAAAGATCCTGATCAAGAAATCTGTACTTTCAATGATAAAGACATTCAAGCCCTTAAGAAATCAGAGGCTTTTCCCTATCCTGCCGTTATTCGGCCTTTTGATTTGAATGCAAAGTCTGACTTTGCTTCTTCTGTCTGGGTGTGTTTCTTCCTTTTACCATTCCAGCTTGGTCTTAAATACCCATTCCCTGATTTCATCAAAGAATTCTTTGATGCGACAGGAATGGCTTATACCCAAGCTATGCCCGAGATCTGGAGGATCTTGATAGTCTGTAACAAGATTATTCAAACTCATGGTATCCAGCTTCAGATTGGTTACCTGACATACATATATAAGTTAAGGACACATGGGTTCTGCCGTTATGTTCTTCAACTTATTGATACATAGCCTCCTTTTCTGCATGGGGTTGTGAAATCTGATAGATTCTGGAAATCAAAGTTCTTTTTTGTGAGAAGGGATTCCATTCTTTATGGGGATGAGATCCCTATATCCTGGTTAAAGAGTGGTAAATGTATTAGATATAATCAAGATAGTCACATCCTGAGGATGTTAATAGTTTTCTAAAATTTTATTATTCTTGCAGGCGCTTGTTTTGCCAAGCTTGGTCCTCCTCTGGTAGACTCTTTTATCATATACAAGGCAGTACTTGAACTTCCAGCTTCAGCAAGGACTTTTGGAGTAGAAGAAAGCTTTTCTACAAGTCGTGCCACTGAGATATCTGGTAAGTTTTATCTTATTTTGAGGATACGCCTATCTTGACTCTTGTGTTAACCTGTACATGATTTCTTAGTTTCAGCAAAGAAGCCTGACTATTTTGATCTTGATGAGATCGATAGTCAAAACATTGATCCTCCCAAGATAACTTCTCCATCCAGCTCCAGGATGAATAGTCCTCCTCCAGCCCCAAAGGCCAAAGCTGCAACTTCTTCTAGAAAGAGGAAGGCTGCTAGTACTTCTGCTCATGTGACTTCTCCTTTTGAGGGCCTCGATTGTGATGCCATTTTGGGCAAAGTCTCTCAGTTTGTTCTTCAGGTACGTTGCTTATCCTAAGGATAGTTATGGTTATTATTAGCATGTAATAGGGTTTGAGTACTTACCTAACTCCTTTTCTACAGGGGCATGAATACGTGATGAAGTCCCTAGATGATATGAACAAAGAGTTTGCTGATACTAAGGCCAAGCTTGAAGACGTGAAGAAATCTGCTCTTGACAAGACCAAACAGCTTGAGAAGAAACTAGGCAAGGTAGAGACTGAGCTGAAGGTTGTGAAGTCTGCTCAAGCCAAAAGCATGAGGGATCACGAAAAGGAGATGGAAGAATATAAACAGGGCTTGATGAAGTCTGCCACCATTTCCGTCTTTCAAGCTAGGGTAAGAATGGCACTGCAGGCTGGGGATCCCAACTTCAAGATGGAAGACTAGGACGTGGAGGCTTGGCAGGAGAAGATTCTCAGTCTGGGTGGAAAGGAGGTGGCATCTGAGTCCGTCCCTGTTGCTGATCCTCAGGATGCTGGCAAAGAGGCTGAGGTGACAGAGGCTAAGGTGACCAAGGAGTTTCAGGTTGAGGTTCCGGTGGGCAATGAAGGATGTGATGATTAGGCCAGAGCCCACTTTTTTATAATTTTGGAATGGTAGTTTATGAACAATTTTATGTTTTTATTTGTGTAAACAATGAAAGTTTCGGGGTGGATGGATCTTGGTTTTCAAGACGAAGCCCCACATCTTTCTCAATTCTGACTTTGAAATGCTGACCCCTGGTGGATGGGTCCTGGTTTAGGATGAAGCCAGGGGTTGGCATTATTTTTGGTTTTTGATGAATAATATAACTTTTGACGTTATTCTCTTTGTGCTATTTTCCTTTAATATTCTACAAAGATTAACAAACACTTAAGTTGTAAAGAATTAATCTGAAATAATACCTTTTGTATCTTTTCTGTTGAATAATTCTTCTGATCCTGTCATAAGTTCTTCTCATCATCAGGATGGTCTTCATTATCCTAAGGATGTCCCCAGTTTCTTCTTCATCTTTGGGATGGTCTTCATCCTAAGGATGCATCTGGTTTCTTTTCCATCCTTGGGACGGTATTGCATTCTGAGGATGTCCCCAGTGTGATATCTTCATAATAGACCTTACAGTCTTTCATAATAATGACTTATGTTTTGATAATATCCTACAAAGGAAGATTTTATTATACTGGCGACTTAGGCCTTTGGTAATAAATGGCGACAAGGCCCTTAGGAATAACTAGCGACAAGGCCCTTAGGAATAACTAGCTACAAGGCCCAAAGAGACGTTGAAAAACGTCTAACCATTAGAGACATTGAAAAATGTCTAAACCTTAAGAGCTCCATAGTATATCTCAAAGATAATGAAATTTTCAGCCAATTTTACATGGACTGGTCCCACCATCCCGAGAATATACATGGGCATCGTGCGTTCCAGGCGAGGGTTGCTAACCCAATGTGAAAGGTGAAAACCTTTAAACCTTAGGAAGGTGTCGGACACCTTAACGGAGAAGAGGGTGGCCAGACCTCTAGTCTTCTAAGCATTCCATCTTCAGGATGGACTATTTCTAGACCATGTTTAGTGAAAATATAATCGATCAAAATAAACCAAGGATAAGTACTTACATATGGAGATGATTAATCTCAATCAGCCTTCACCTTCATCCCACCTGTGATTCGGATCATGGTTTCTCATATGCATCCTTAAACATGGTAGTATTTCAAGTGTATAGCATTCCAAGCTCTTGGTAGAATCTCTCCTTCCATTGTTGACAGCCAATATGCTCCTTTTCCTGCTTCAGAATCGATTAAGTATGGACCTTCCCACTTGGGAGCTAGCTTACCATCGCTTGGTTTTGTTGTATTTTGGAAGGCTTTTCTCAATACCAAGTCTCCCACTTGAAATCTTCTTATCCTGATGTTCTTGTTGTAAGCTTTAGCAATCCTTTGTTGATATGCTGCCATCCTTAATTTAGCGGCATCCCTGAGTTCATCCACAGTTTCCAAGTCTTGTAGTAATGCTTCAGAATTAGTAGTTGCATCCTGAAGATGCTTCCTTGCTATAGGCATGACCATCTCTGTTGGAAGCATTGCTTCTGTTCCAAAGACCAAACAAAAAGGTGTCTGACCAGTAGCATTCTTCGAAGTAGTCCTATCAGCCCAAAGTGCAAATGGAAGTTCTTCTACCCATTTTCCTTTCTTTTCCCAAGCTTCTTCTTCAAGTTGTTGACGATGATTTTGTTTGAGGATTCCGCTTGTTCATTAGCTTGAGGATGGACTCGTGTTGAAGTTACCATCTTGATCTCCCAACTCTCACAAAAGTCAGTTGTTCTTTTGCTAATGAATTGAGAACCATTGTCATAAATGATTTCAGATGGTACTCCAAATCGTGTCAGGATGTTTCTTTTGATGAATGAGACCACCTCTTTATCTTTAACTTGCACAAATGCTTCGGCTTCAATCCATTTCGAGAAGTAATCTGTCATCACTAGCATGAATACCTTTCCTCCAGGAGCTTTGGGTAGCTTTCCTACTATGTCCATTCCCCATTTCATGAAGGGCCATGGTGAAACAATAGGATGTAGTGGTTCAGCAAGCTGGTGAAGTATGTTGCTATGTCTTTGGCATGCATCACACTTTTGGGAATACAGCATGGCATCCTTCTTCATAGTAGGCCAATAGAATCTCGTCCTCAGAGTCTTCGAGTAGAGAGATCTTCCTCCTGTATGATTTCCACAATCTCCTTCGTGGATGTCTTTGAGTACTTCGTTTGCTTCATCCTCGTTGAGACATCTCAAATATGGACCTGCAAGAGACTTTCTATACAAAATATTGTCTATAATTGTAAATTTAGATACCTTTATTCTGAAAGCCTTTGGATTTTCTTCATCAGGAATGACATCTTCTTGTAAATATTTGATTATGGGAGTCATCCATGATGAGTCGTCTTGTTTTCGAGTGGCCAAAACAGTGATATCCTCAGGATGGTTTGTTTTATCCTCAGGATGTGCCTGGCCATCCTCGGGATTCCACTCTTCAATCGCCGGTTTCAAGATGTGAATGATGGGAATCTTGGATCCTTCTGGTAAATTAAAGGAGGATCCCAGATTTGCTAGGGCGTCAGCTTCAGCATTTTCTTCCCTAGGTACCTGTGTTAGTGAAAATTCTACAAAAGAAGTAGCTAAATTTTTAACAATTTCAAGATAAATGGCTAACTTTTGTCCTTTTACTGCATATGATCCATTGAAATGGTTAGTAATCAACAAAGACTTCAATTTTAACAATATGTAAATCTCTAGCAAGTTGTAAACCACCAATGAGAGCTTCATATTCAGCTTCATTATTGGTTGTTTGAAATGCACATCTAATGGCATGGGGTATCTTGTCCCCTTGTGGCGATTTTAGTAGTATTCCCAGACCTGTGCCTCTTGCATTCGAAGCACCATCAGTTTATAGAGTCCATTTTTCTAAATTTTCGTTTAGTTGTTGAACTTCAGACTCTACTTCACTCAGGATGTCACTACTGAAATCAACCACAAAGTCTGCTAGGGCCTGTGACTTGATTGCATTTCTAGGCTCATACTCTAAGTCAAAGGCACTTAATTTAACTGACCATTTTGCCATTCTTCCAGACATTTCAGGTTTTCTTAATACATTTTTAATGGGATAGTTAGTTTGAACATATATTTTATGTGTTTCAAAATAATGCCTTAACTTAGTAGAAGCCATCATTAAAGCTAAAATAAGTTTTTCGAGATGTGAATACCTGGTTTCAGCATCTAGGAGGGTTTTACTTACATAATAGACAGGATGTTGTTGCCCTTCGAAGTCCTTTACCAATACAGCACTTATTGCATTCCCAGAAACTGCCAGATATAGCTTGAGAGGTTCTCCATCCTCAGGTTTCATCAACAATGGAGCTGCTGCAAGATAATCTTTGAGCTTCTTTAATGCTTCTTCATGCCTCTGTCCCCAGTCGAATTTGTTATTCTTTTTCAGGATGTCATAGAACTCTTTACATTTCTCTGAGGATTTCGAGATGAATCTATTCAGGGTTGCTATCCTGCCAGTCAGCCTTTGCACATCCTTAATATTTCTTGGGGATTTGAGATCAAGGATGGCCTTTATTTGTTCAGGGCTGGCTTCTATCCCTCTTTTTGTTACCAAATACCCAAGAAACTTCCCAACTCCAACTCCAAAATGGCACTTTGGTTTAACTTCATGTTGTAAGCATCCAAGATGTCAAAAGCTTCTTTGAGATCCCGAAGATGATCTTCTAGCTTTCTTGGATTTTACTACTGTTAGGACAAAAAGGATTGGTGAAACCACTTTTGCAAACCTTAGTCTAATTCACTTCTATCAAAAATACTCTAAGTATAGAACTGCTGAAGAAGAAGGATCAAACTGCTGAAGAAGAGATTCAGAAGTGCTGAAGAAGAAAAGTCATCAGAAGTTCTGAAGTTCAAACCACACACTTCTACTGAAGAACTACTGAAGACAAACTACTCATCAGTAGTTTGTCATTCATCAGTACTTACATGAAGATCTTTTCCACCGCCTTTGTATATCAGTAGTTTATTACTTTAGTATTTCTTTTTGCTTTATGTACAAGTTCCAAGACTGCAACTTGTTGCAACTTGTTTCTGAACTTGCTTTTGGCAAGGTTCATGTATTTGTAACGTCTATAAATAGAAGGGTTCATCCCTCTGTTTTAGACATTGATTTTAATACAAGAAATCCTTCAACACTTATTATTGTTATTTCCATTTCATGTTTATTGAGAATCTGTCAAAGTGTTTCATTCTCATTCAATACTTAGATTCTCAATAAACACTTATCATTTATTAGTTCTTGAATCCAGGGGGAGTAATAACTCCTGTTGATAAGTGTAGCTTTAAACTTATAACATTCCGCTGTGCTATCACTGATCAAGAACTTGCTAAACACTTAAGTGTCAACTAGCAAGTTCAAACAAAGAGCAATAAACTGATCCAACAATTGGTATCAGAGCACTGGTTTATCTGATCACATATCAATCTAACACATTGAGAATCAGACACAGGCTCTTATTGATATTCAATAAAGGATTATAAGCTCACTTTTATCAACATCCATCACTTTAAGAGATATTTGACAAATCAATACTCTTTAAAATGGATCCTCATAATACTGGTTCTGCCACTAAACTTGCCATGCTTGTAAGAAATGAATATAACATATGGCAAAAGAGAATGGAACATACCTTATCACAGACCAACACAGGTTGTTGGAGATCTGTGATATATGGTCCTCATAAACCAGTAAATATAAATCTTGAAACTAAAGAAGAGATTCCAAAAGAACCAAAAGACTATACTGATGATGATTTCCTAAAACTTGAGCTTGATGCAAAAGCATTTTCTATGTTGGCAATGGCACTACCAAATGAAATCTACTCTGGCCTATTACATTGTGATAGTGCCAAAGAGCTCTGGAACTGCCTAAAAGAACAGTTTGGAGGAACTGAAGAGGTGATTGCCAACACCAGAGAAATCTTGGCTCAACAATATGAAACTTTTGCTCACATTAATGGGGAAACTTTAACACAGCAATTTGAAAGATTTTCCTCATTAATATCTGAGCTAAAACTAAATGGTCAGACCTATACAACTGTATCTATGCTTCATAGATTTTTAAGGTCTTTACCTGATAAATGGGAAACATACTCAATAGTCTTAAGATCTTCACCAGACTTTAGCTCCCTCACTCTTACAAAACTTCATGGGAGATTACTTACTTTTGAGAGAGAATTTGATCAAAAGAAAACGTTACAAAATTCTGGCAAAACTGCTGATGACTATCTACCAGGTAGTACAGCACTATTGGGACAAGACTCACCAACTTGTTCAAATATTTTTGGATCTTTTGACCACATTGACATAACTGCTGGGATCTCATCTGAAAGATCATTCCCAGGTTATGACAATAATGACTTTGGTCAAACTGCTGATAACATGTGTTTTATCATGGATGACTTAAATAGTTTCAGCAGTGATGACCTAGAAGAAATGGATATTTTGCACCAACTGGCCATGTTAAGTTTAAAAACAAATAAATTTTACAAAAGGTCAGGAAAGAAGTTTCCAGGACTTAACAGTTCTACAAAAATTGGTTTTGACAAATCTAAACTTAGATGTCACAAGTGTCAAAAGTTGGGACACTTTGCTAGAGAATGTAGAAGCTCTGGCTTTAACCAATCTCAGTCTGGAAACAATTTCAACCCAAATTATAACAGGAATAATGGAACACAAGGGAGTGCACATTTTGTACAGGCACAACCTCCACAGCAACAACAACCCTCTCAACAAAGTTTATTTACTTCAGGGTATGTTGACTGGAGCAGTCTTCCTTTTGACACCACAGAGTGCAATCCTGATGCAGACAACAAAATGTTTGACATCAACTGGGGAGAGCCTGACAATGGCAGAAAGAACTTTGCCTTAATGGCATTTGAGGGATGCTCCTCAAAATCTGCCTTGTCACAGGTATCAAAAGAATCTTTGACAAAACTATGTTCAAATTCATGCAAAGAATCTTTTGCTCTCATAAGAGAGACAAATGTGCACTTACAAGGAAAAGCAAATGATTCTGAGAGAAAATTCACTCAGATGAAATGTGATTTAGAAAGAAAACTTTCTGCAAAAACAAAAGAAGTTTCTAAATTAACTAACTCTGCTATTGAAACCCAAGCACAAATTAAAATCATGATAAAAGACCTAGGAAATGTCAGACAAGAGCTTGCTGACACCAAGGTCACATGTGAAAAATGGGTGGAATCTTGTAAGGGGTACCAACTATTGCTAAACAAACAAAGTGCTTCAAATGTTAGGTTTGGCATAGGGTACAATCATACTGAAACACCAACAGATTTCTCTCCCAAAACTACTGAAGATGGGAGAAAAATTGTTTTAGGTGAAACTTCTGAAGATGAAGAATGCACATCTTTCCATGAAAACTTTCTAAAGTCACACAAAGAAAGTTCTTCAGAAGTACTGATTAAATCTGACTTTAAGCCATCAGTAGTTTCAACTACATCAGGAGTTGAGAACCTGAAAACTACTGATGACCTAAAACCAATCAAAACTGTCAGAAACTTGTCTTTGAAAGAAAAGACAAAAGAATGTGAAATTTGTGGTCTGTTCAACCACAAAACAGAATTTTGCAGATATAGAAAAGGTATTCAGTTCAATAAGAAAAATCAACAACTGGTTGTAGGGAAACAAATCAAAAATGATTATGTAAAAACTTTTTCTCCCAAGAAACAACAACCAGCAAAAACCTTTTCTCAGAAAAAGACAAAATCTCAACAAAAGTCTTTTTCTCAAAATTCTCTTTCAGTAGTTAGACCTGAATCATCAGCAGTTTCACAAACTGCTGAGATTAAAGATCTTATGAACTTGGTACAACTACTGATGACCAAAGTTGATGGTGGTCCTCAAAAGGATACCACCATTGTTCTTAATGCAAAATCCATTGCCAAAAAGACATGGATTTCTAAACTTGGTCAAGAACAAACTGTAAATGTTCTCAAGAGCAAACCCAAAGCCAAACTGGCTTGGGTTCCTAAATCTAACTGATTTGCTATCTTGTGCAGAGAGTTTCCAGAGGCTTAAATAGCATTTGGTATGTAGACAGTGGAGGCTCAATGCACATGACAGGATGCAGAAACCTGATAAATAATTTTATCAGTCAAAGAGATGGATCTGTATCCTTTGGGAACAATGCTAAGGGATATGTGCTAGGACATGGCAATGTCTCCTCTGGAAAAATACAGTTTGACAAGGTCAATCTGGTTGAAAACCTTGAGTACAACTTGCTGAGTGTGTCACAAATGTGTGATAAAGGATATTCTACCTTTTTCACAAAGACAGCATGCAAGATCATATCACCAGAAGGCCAGAAGTTGATAGAGAAGATCATTGAAGATCATACTTTGTTAATAGCCAAAAGATGTGGCAATGTCTATGCAGTGGACATTGAAAAAGACAAAGTACTGAACAACACTGCCTGTTTCTTCTCAAGGGCATCAACTTCAGAAACTGATCTCTGACACAGGAGACTTGGCCATGTGAACTTTAAAACCATAAATAAAGTCACAAAAATGGGCTTGGTCAGAGGTCTACCCTTAAAAGTATACCAGTGTAAAGAACACTGTGTATCCTGTTTAAAGGGAAAACAACATAAGTCCTCCTATAAGTCTATTGAAGAATCAAAAACAACTGCATGTCTTCAACTACTCCATATGGACTTATTTGGGCCTGTAAAAATCATGAGCCTTGGTAAGAAGAAGTACTGCTTAGTCATCATTGATGACTACTCAAGATTTACATGGGTATTCTTCTTATTTTCCAAGGATGAGGCTGTTGAAATCATCAAGTTCTTCATTCTACAAGTAGAGAAACAATACTCTCTACCTGTCAAAACCATTAGAAGTGATAATGGGACAGAGTTCAGGAACAAAACTCTGGATGAATTCTGTTTGTCTAAAGGGATTATTAGACAATTCAGTGTTGCCAGAACTCCTGAACAAAATGGTGTGGTAGAAAGGAAGAACAGAACCTTAATAGAAGGAGCAAGAACAATGTTAGCTGATTCTGGCCTACCTTTATACTTTTGGGCAGAAGCAGTTAACACATCATGTTATGTTCAAAATAGAGTTCTTATTGTCAAGAGACATTCAAAGACTGCCTATGAAGTTCTTCATGGCATGAAGCCCCTTATCTCCTTTTTCAGGGCTTTTGGGTGTCAATGTTTCATCTTGAACATCAAGGAATCTATTTCAAAGTTTGCTGCCAAAGTTGACTCAGGTTACTTTCTTGGTTATTCCTCAACTAGAAAAGCCTACAAGGTTTTTTAACTCAAGAACCAGGATAGTAGAAGAAACACTGAATGTCAAGTTCAATGAGTCAAAACACACTCTCATTCCAGCGCATCCTGCTGAACTCTTTGACCTTGACAACTTTCATTTTGGACCTGAAAAGACTGTCACTTCATCCAAACCTACTTATTATGGTGATCAAAGGTTTGATGATGAGGATCCAGCACCATGGTCTCCTCAAACAGTCATTAAGTCAACTTCTAAACCATCAGAAGTTTCACAAACTTCTGATTCAACAAATACTGAAGGACAAACTCAAACATCTGCTTCAGCACCTGCAACTACTGAAGACACTGAAACTGCTGAACTAGATATAATAGACCTCAGTAGTTTGTTTGAAGAACATGAGCCACCAACACCTGTCAGTGGTTTACAACAACTGATCGAACACAAAGACCATCCACTTGATCAAATCATGGGTGATATTGCATCAGGTGTTCTTACAAGAAACCAGCTTTCCAACTTTTGTCTATTCTCAGCATTTATTTCACAGTTGGAACCAAAGAAGTACCAGGAAGCCCTCAAAGACAACAATTGGGTGCAGGCAATGTAAGAGGAATTGCTTCAATTCAACAAGCAACAGGTTTGGGAAATCTGTCCCTTACCACCAAACAAGCAACCAATTGGCACAAGATGGGTTTTCAATAACAAACAAGATGAAGCTGGTATTATAATAAAGAACAAGGCAAGACTGGTAGTACAAGGTTACTCTCAAGAAGAAGGAATTGACTATGATGAAACCTTTGCTCCAGTTACAAGGCTTGAAGCCATCAGGTTATTTCTGGCCTATGCCATTTCTAACAAAATAAAAGTTTATCAAATGGATGTCAAGAGTGCATTTTTGTATGGAAAAATAAAAGTTGAAGTGTATGTTTGTCAGCCACCTGGGTTTGAGAATCCTTCTCATCCTGAGTGGGTGTACAAATTAGACAAAGCTCTTTATGGGCTCAAACAGGCTCCAAGAGCCTGGTATGATACACTTTCAACCTTTTTACTCAAAAATAACTTCACAAGAGGTGCCATTGATAAAACTCTTTTCATAAAACATGTTGGAAATCATATCTTACTTGTTCAAATATATGTTGATGATATCATTTTTGGTTCAACAAACACAAAATTGTGTGATGAATTTAAGAAACTCATGCAATCAAAATTTGAGATGAGTACAATGGGAGAACTGCAGTACTTTTTGGGACTGCAGATTAAACAACAAACAAATGGAACTTTTATACATCAATCAAAATATGTTAAAGAATTATTAAACAAATTTTCTTTACAAAACTGTAAATCATGTTCCACTCCCATGACACCAACCACACAAGTTGAACCAGATGATCAAGGAAAACAGGTTGATCAAACCATGTATAGATGTATGATAGGTTCCCTTTTATATCTAACTGCTTTTAGACCAGATATTATGTTTTCAACATGTGTCTGTGCTAGATATCAATCAGCTCCTAGGGAATCACACGTTATTGCAGTCAAAAGAATCTTCAGATATCTGAAAGGAACACCCACACTTGGAATTTGGTATCCTGCTTCAAGCAATACCAAGTTATCAGCTTTTTCAGATAGTGACTATGCAGGGTGTAAAATGTCAAGAAAATCAACATCTGGTGGTTGTCAATTCTTGGGAAACTGTCTTGTGTCCTGGCAATCAAAGAAACAAACATCTGTTGCAACTTCAACTGCTGAAGCTGAATACATTGCAGCTGCAAGTTGTACATCACAGATACAATGGCTCCAATATCAACTTCTTGATTATGGAATCAAAGAGACCAAGACACCATTGCTTGTAGACAGCAAATCTGCCATTAGCATCATTCAAAATCCTGTTCAGTTTTCAAAAACTAAACACATTGAAATCAGGTATCATTTCATAAGAGATTGTTATGATGTCACACCCTCAAAATCCACTTGCGGAGTTTTACCGCGAGGCGCATGACAAACCAGGATCCAAACCAACGATCACAATAAACAAGTCTAAATGAATATAATGCAATTTCAAAACATAGTTTAAAATCCCCGTTTACAGCGGAAGCTTATTCAAAACAGTATTTCAAAAGTAAACCAATGTTCAACATATGAAAACCATGCGACTCTAACTAGACGCCGTGCAGACGCGTGCGCCCTAGTCCAGTAGTGCTACCTTAGCGACCTGAGAAAACATGTAAAAGTTTACGTCAGCACAAAAATGCTGGTGAGTTTACAGGTTTTGTAATCCAAGTACCAAGTCAACCTGTCCATACTATAACAAATCGAAAACCAGTGTACGCTAGCTAGGCGTATGTTCTGTTACTACCACGATTGGAAAACCATTACTAACTCGCAAACCAAATGTGTGCCCGATGTAGTAACCCTGTTGTTCCTGTTGTTCCTGTTTGAGACAATATGCACCCGCCGACCCTCCAAGTCGACGAGCGGGGTTGGTCACTCCCAATAGCGCTATTCACATTTCCCCGTTGTGCAAACCCGCACATTCATGGTTCCCCCGGGACTTCCAAAGATCGTGTAGTACACAATAGAAACCCATAGTATGACAGTAGTTACCAAATAATCGTTTTAACACATGTTTTCTCCCCGAAAATATGAAACCAGTTTAAAAGAGGGGCCGTAAACTCACCTTAAGTTGCGTTACTTTCGTAATATGAATAACCCAGCTGCTATGCTAGTCCCGTAAGCGGCGACCTAACATATGACAGTTACAAGTACTTAGACTAATAACCCGCAGGTTAATTAGTCCCTAGATGTCCAGACCATAACCAAGTTCGTTTGAAAACACCGTGACTGTTTAACTGACCCAAAGTACAAGACTCGACATCCCATTGGTGACCCGAGACTCCCCGTGTTATGTTTACGCTCACAAACATACAATCATGCAATCACACTTAACATACGTTAACGCACAACAAGTTATAGCACATAGCTCACGTATCACCGAATTACATCCAAACATATGTTACCAAGTTATTAGGTATGTTACGAGGTTCCTAGCATGTTCCTACATGTCAAATCAGGTCTCGGAATGCTAATTTATACTTACAGCAGCAGTACACGCGATTAGGAAAAGTCAACTAGCATTTAGGTTGGTCAACTGGCATTTAGGAAGGCTAATCGCATGTAACTACTAGCATTTAGGGCTGATTACATGTAACTACTAGCATTTAGGGCTGATTGCATGTAACTACTAGCATTTAGGGCTGATTGCATGTAACTACTAGCAATTAGGCCCTAATCGCATGAAACATAGGCGATTGGCCTCCTAATCGCCTCTAACATAGGCGATTAGGATTGCTAATCGCCTGTAACCTTGCTGTTCTGGTTTTTCGCGCGTTTAACGCTCCAAATCAGATCCAGAACGTGTGTAACCACCCAATATCATCCCAACAACTATTCTAAACATGTTTAAACCAAAATCCTTCATTTAACCTCGTATTATCAGTCCTGCATGCAACCATGTAATCCAAACGCCATACACATAGCATGAAACACCACATTAACATGCATAACTATAACCCTAATAATCAATTACTCAGATTTCATCATCATAATATCATTAGTATTCTGAATTAACCTAATAACATGTTAATCCTTCATCTTGAATCATAAAAACCCTAGCTTTCTAATCATAAACACACATAACACATGTATACTAGTTAACATCCGATTAACAACACTTATTAACGATTTTCAGAAAGCTTTTCCGTTTTAGAACAGGTCTGGACTATTAGGGATTGAATAAAAACGTTTATAAGATTGCATGGATGGAAACCAAACCTTAGATTTGTAAAAGAATGATGGATTAAGCATGAAACCTTGTGTTTTGATCAAAAATCGCGTTCCAGAGGTTGTGTGTGTGTTGGGGCGGGTTATGGGACGACTAGGGTTTGTATAATGAAGTTTAGGAGGTCAAGTATGGTATTTATAGTCGTTTTTAGTCGTCCAGCCCGTAACTAGCGATTGTGCAGCCTTTACATGCGATTAGGAAGCCTAATCGCATGTAAGTTCATGCAATTGGGGCCTAATCGCATGAACAGTCATGCATTTAGGCCCTACTCGCCTGTATGACTGCCCACTCGCCCCTACTATAGGCGATTGGGCTATCCTAATCGCCTATAGGGGCCTGTTCCGTGTGTTTTGCGCGTTAAACCCCGTTTTAACATATGTTAACACATATTCACATACCGACAAGTCACATAATGATTGTAAACACATAACACTTGTAAATACACATATTCACACTCGTTCACCAATTCCCGGGACTCGAGACTTGTATGTTCCGTATGCCCTGACGATCCTACAAATCGTCACCGTATGTACACTTGGTTAAGGACTGACATCTAATGAACCTCTAGACCAACATCCAATGATCTTCTAGACTAAACCGATAGTTCCCGAACCATAACCCGACTTAACTAACCCAGTTAAGTACAATATACGCGTGACTCGCTAAGGTAGACTTTCATCTAGACAACGTTGTTAACCAGAATTTGCCGGGTGTCACATCATCCCCACGTTAAAAGAATTTTCGTCCCGAAAATTGCACAAGTACTAAAAAGAATAACGAAGGAAACAACAAAAGATAGAAACTAAAAATAGAAACCAAAAAGAGATTTTACCCGAGTTGTCACATCATCCCCACGTTAAAAGGAATCTCGCCCCGAGATTCATTCAGCTGCAGAAGAGACATATCTCGACTCGAACGCTTCCTTAGGAAAGAGATGAGGATACTTAGACTTCATCTGATCCTCCCGTTCCCAGGTGTACTCTGGTCCCCGGTTCGAGTTCCACCGAACCTTAACGATGCGAATCTTGCTGTGACGTAGGCTACGAATCTTGTAATCAAGGATCTCCACAGGTTCTTCCACATTCCGAAGACGATCATAAACCTTGATCTCTTCCAGTGGAACAATGAGAGACTCGTCAGCCAGACACTTCTTCAAGTTGGACACATGGAAGACGTTATGTACGTTACCGAGCTCCGTCGGTAAATCAAGACGATATGCCACCGGTCCAATCCGTTCCAGGATCGTAAATGGACCGACATATCGAGGGTTGAGTTTGCCACGCTTCCCAAAGCGTATGACGCCCTTCCACGGTGAAACTTTTAGAAGTACTTTGTCATCAACTTGGAATTCCAATGGTTTGCGACGCTGATCGGCATAACTCTTTTGCCGGTCCCGTGCCGCTGCCAACCGGTTACGAATCTGTACGATCTTTTCCGAAGTTTCGTACACTAGTTCAGGCCCAGTGAGTTGACTCTCACCCACTTCAGCCCAACAAAGAGGAGAACGGCATTTCCGTCCGTACAGTGCCTCGAACGGAGCCGCCTTGATGCTCGTGTGATAACTGTTGTTGTATGAGAATTCTACTAACGGTAGATGAGCTTCCCAACCCTTGCCAAAATCGATTACACATGCCCGCAGCATGTCTTCCAAAGTTTGAATTGTGCGCTCACTCTGACCGTCAGTCTGTGGATGATAAGCCGTACTCATGTCTAGTTGGGTACCCAAAGCCTTGTGCAATGACTTCCAGAAGTGAGAAGTAAAATGGGAGTCGCGATCCGAGATAATAGAAACTGGCACCCCGTGCTTAGAAACAACCTCCTTCAAATAAAGGCGAGCCAAACGATCCATGGTGTCGGTCTCCTTAATAGCAAGAAAATGGGCTGATTTCGTCAACCGATCGACAATCACCCATATCTTGTCATTCCCGCTTGGTGATTTAGGAAGTTGCGTGACAAAATCCATGGTAATCCGTTCCCATTTCCACTCCGGAATTTCAGGTTGTTGCAAGAGACCCGACGGTTTTTGGTATTCCACCTTGACCTTAGCACAGGTCAAGCATTTGCTCACGTATGAGGCTATATCCGACCTCATGTTTGGCCACCAGTAAAGCACCTTCAGATCTTGGTACATCTTATCCGAACCAGGATGAATAGAATACCGGGACTTATGAGCCTCATCAAAGACAAGCTCCCGTAGTCCCCCGAATAAAGGAACCCATATGCGTTCTGCGAAGTAGTGCAGGCCGTCAGGCCTTTGCTCGAGGTGCTTGTCGGCGCCGTGCATAGTCTCAGCTTTAAGGTTTTCCTCCTTCAAAGCTTCTAACTGGGCAGAACGGAGTTGATCAGGTAGGGATGAATGAATGGTGAGCTGCAACGCCCGAACGCGACGAGGTTTAGTTGATTCCTTCCTGCTCAAGGCGTCTGCTACAACATTCGCCTTGCCAGGATGGTACTTAATGGCACAATCATAGTCGTTCAGAAGTTCAATCCAACGACGCTGCCGTATGTTCAAATGTTGTTGATCGAAAATATGTTGGAGACTCTTGTGATCGGTGTAGATGGTGCATTTGGTACCGTACAAGTAATGTCTCCAAATTTTCAACGCGAATACCACGGCACCCAACTCCAAGTCATGGGTGGTGTAGTTTTTCTCGTGCACCTTGAGTTGACGAGAAGCATACGCAATCACTTTCTCGCGTTGCATCAACACGCAACCGAGACCATGAATAGAAGCATCACAGTAAACAACGAAATCATCAGGGCCTTCAGGTAAAGACAAAATAGGAGCAGAACACAGTTTGGATTTTAGTTCTTCAAACGCTGACTCTTGTGGTTCACCCCAGTCGAATTTCCTATCCTTCTGCGTGAGAGTGGTCAGGGGTTGAGCGATCTTCGAGAACCCCTGAATGAAACGACGATAGTAGCCCGCAAGGCCTAGGAATTGCCGCACCTCAGTTGGCGTCTTAGGTGCTCCCCAGTCCTTAATCGCTTCGATCTTAGCTGGATCGACATGAATTCCTAGTTCATTAACCACATGTCCTAGGAACTGAACTTCGCGTAACCAAAAGTCACACTTTGAGAACTTGGCGTAAAGTTGTTCCCGTCGCAAGAGTTCCAAAACTAACCGCAGATGTTCCTCATGTTCGGTCTTGTTCTTAGAATAAATCAGGATGTCATCAATAAACACGATGACCAACTTGTCAAGATATGGTTTGCAAACGCGATTCATCAAATCCATGAAAACCGCCGGTGCGTTCGTGAGACCGAAAGGCATGACCAAGAATTCGAAATGGCCATAACGTGTACGAAAGGCAGTCTTTGCAACGTCAGCTTCCTTACCCGCAACTGGTGATAACCGGACCTCAAGTCAATCTTGGAATAGTAATTAGAACCCTGGAGCTGGTCGAATAGATCATCAATACGTGGAAGAGGATAACGGTTCTTGACGGTCAATTTGTTCAGTTCCCTGTAGTCCACACACAATCGGAAACTTCCATCCTTCTTCTTAACAAATAGAATCGGGGCTCCCCAAGGGAAGAACTTGGTCTGATGAAACCCTTGTCCAAGAGTTCCTGTAACTGACTAGCCAATTCCTGCATCTCGGGAGGTGCAAGACGGTAGAGGGCCCGAGCAATAGGAGCAGCCCCTGGTACAAGATCAATACCGAACTCGACTTGACGATGGGGAGGAAGACCAGATAAATCATCGGGAAAAACATCAGGAAACTCGCGTACAACTGGAATATCGTCGATCTTCTTCTCATCACCAGAGGAAACAGATAAAAGTGCCAAAACAGCTGGATAACCCTTTCGAAGACACTTAAGGGCTTTCATGCTAGAGATGATGTTTAGCGAAACACCACCCTTGATACTGTACACAGAAAGGAATTCTCCATCAGGGAGAGGAATCCGAATAATCTTGTCGTAACAGACAATCTCCGCGCGATACAAAGACAACCAATCCATACCTACCACCACGTCAAAACTACCCAAAGGTACCGGCATAAGGTTGATGGGGAACGACAAACCCGACAACTCTAATTGACACCCCCGAAGGATACTAGTAGCCTCAATCTTTTTACCGTCAGCCAACTCAATAATATACTTAGTCTCTAATGGTACGGGTACTACATCTAGCAGTCGACTAACCTCCATGGATACAAAACTCTTGTCGGCACCAGAATCAAATAACACACTAACAGAACGATTATTGAGAAGGAACGTACCGGTAACTGTGTCAGGATCCTGTCTAGCCTCAGCGGCTCCAATGACGAAGGCGCGTGCATTCCTGCCACCGCCCCCGTTGTTTCCCATTACCGTTGTTTCCACCCTGTTTCAGTTTTGGGCAATCCTTCTTGTAATGCCCAGTCTCACCACAATTGTAACATCCTTGTCTTCCTGTAGTCCCTTGAGTATTAGGAGCTGAGTTAGTAGTCGGGGCCTGGGTCGATGGAAGTGTAGCCCGACAATCTTTAGCAAAATGCCCAGTTCGCTGGCAGCGGTGACAACGGTTACTGTCGCAGTTCCCTTGATGATGACGTCCACACTTGTTGCATTTAGGCAGTTTCCCCGCATAACCACCCTGTTTGTTACCCGATGAAGAAGAACCCCCATTATCGAACCTCTTACTCTGCTGTGCTGGCCCAGATCCTTCCCTTCATTATCCCACTTGCGCTTGTTGTTCTCTGGGGCCTTGACAGTCGAACCCTTAGCAGGCAGAATACCCTCATTCACCTTTAAGTTGGTCATCCTATGAGCCGATCGAACCACCTCTGCGTATGTAGGATGATTTCCCGCAGCCACTAACCCTGCGATTTCCGGTACTAACCCCGAGACATAGTGTTCAATCCTCCTGTACTCTGGCACATGCAGATCAGGACACAGCACTGCCAACTCGTTACGCCTCACAGTATACTTCTCAATTTCAGATCCAAACATCTTGAGGTTCCACACCTCGTGCTCTAGCTTCTGCACCTCTTCCCTCGGACAGTACTCACGCTTCAGCAGCTGCACAAAATTCTCCCAAGGCATAGCATACGCCTCCCCAATACCCATATTCTGGGTGATGTTATTCCACCAAGTCAATGCAACATCCTGGAATAACGCAGCAGCATACTTAACCCGATCTTCTGGGAGACAGTTACACATCAGAAACACTGACTCCACTTTCTCCAGCCACCTAAGCAAGCTCACCGCACCCTCAGTGCCAGAGAATTCCTGGGGCTTACAGTCCCGAAACATCTTGTAGGTACACATAGGTGGGGGTGGGTTAACAGGACCACCTGAAATAAAATGCGTGAGGAATCACGACGAATGTAAACAAGGTTCACCAATGAGGCAAAGAAAATGGATAAATCAACTTACCACCACCGTTGTGCCCTAACTGGAAGGCAGCTTGGAGCAAGTTGTTCAGATCAGCCTGCGATAGGTTAATACCTCCACGACCACCAGCACCACCGCGACCATCACCACGTCCACCATTGCGACCACCTCCACGTCCTCCTCTTACTCCAGACATGATTCTGGCAGAAAGAACGAGAAAATTTAGTTTCGCAGAAAAAGATAACTACTAATGTTTACAAGATCAAAGCTAGATCCAATCCAGGACTATCCCTTCAAACCCAGAGCTCACTAGGGCTTCCATGCATTTCGATTTATGATTTTGTGTGCACCCAAAATGATAAACCGCTCTACATGGTCCTCCAAGTGTTCTCCTAGTTCAAAGTTCAAATCACCGAACATAGGCTCTTAGCTATACACCGTAATACTACGGTAGTTTATGGCAAGTGTTTCTATTGGAATATGAAAGGGAGATGTCCGAGCCTTGGACAAATCTCAAGAGTCCTAGAAAGCAAGTAACCCGACCTAAGATAGAACGGATGATGTAACGTAGAAAGACCAAATGATTTAGAGACACCCCGACAAGACCATACGTAAACCACCATAATGTTTAGTACCATGTGATCGTCTAGTGTGTGCGACTTCGGCTATAGACTAGACTCTACATGCAGTCCTAGTTCACTATAACCATTGGCTCTGATACCAATCTGTCACACCCTCAAAATCCACTTGCGGAGTTTTACCGCGAGGCGCATGACAAACCTGGATCCAAACCAACGATCACAATAAACAAGTCTAAATGAATATAATGCAATTTCAAAACATAGTTTAAAATCCCCGTTTACAGCGGAAGCTTATTCAAAACAGTATTCAAAAGTAAACCAATGTTCAACATATGAAAACCATGCGACTCTAACTAGACGCCGTGCAGACGCGTGCGCCCTAGTCCAGTAGTGCTACCTTAGCGACCTGAGAAAACATGTAAAAGTTTACGTCAGCACAAAAATGCTGGTGAGTTTACAGGTTTTGTAATCCAAGTACCAAGTCAACCTGTCCATACTATAACAAATCGAAAACCAGTGTACGCTAGCTAGGCGTATGTTTTGTTACTACCACGATTGGAAAACCATTACTAACTCGCAAACCAAATGTGTGCCCGATGTAGTAACCCTGTTGTTCCTGTTGTTCTTGTTTGAGACAATATGCACCCCCGACCCTCCAAGTCGACGAGCGGGGTTGGTCACTCCCAATAGCGCTATTCACATTTCCCCGTTGTGCAAACCCGCACATTCATGGTTCCCCCCGGGACTTCCAAAGATCGTGTAGTACACAATAGAAACCCATAGTATGACAGTAGTTACCAAATAATCGTTTTAACACATGTTTTCTCCCCCGAAAATATGAAACCAGTTTAAAAGAGGGGCCGTAAACTCACCTTAAGTTGCGTTACTTCGTAATATGAATAACCCAGCTGCTATGCTAGTCCCGTAAGCGGCGACCTAACATATGACAGTTACAAGTACTTAGACTAATAATCCGCAGGTTAATTAGTCCCTAGATGTCCAGACCATAACCAAGTTCGTTTGAAAACACCGTGACTGTTTAACTGACCCAAAGTACAAGACTCGACATCCCATTGGTGACCCGAGACTCCCCGTGTTATGTTTACGCTCACAAACATACAATCATGCAATCACACTTAACATACGTTAACGCACAACAAGTTATAGCACATAGCTCACGTATCACCGAATTACATCCAAACATATGTTACCAAGTTATTAGATATGTTACGAGGTTCCTAGCATGTTCCTACATGTCAAATCAGGTCTCGGAATGCTAATTTATACTTACAGTAGCAGTACACGCGATTAGGAAAAGTCAACTAGCATTTAGGTTGGTCAACTGGCATTTAGGAAGGCTAATCGCATGTAACTACTAGCATTTAGGGCTGATTACATGTAACTACTAGCATTTAGGGTTGATTGCATGTAACTACTAGCATTTAGGGCTGATTGCATGTAACTACTAGCAATTAGGCCCTAATCGCATGAAACATAGGCGATTGGCCTCCTAATCGCCTCTAACATAGGCGATTAGGATTGCTAATCGCCTGTAACCTTGCTGTTCCGGTTTTTCGCGCGTTTAACGCTCCAAATCAGATCCAGAATGTGTGTAACCACCCAATATCATCCCAACAACTATTCTAAACATGTTTAAACCAAAATCCTTCGTTTAACCTCGTATTATCAGTCCTGCATGCAACCATGTAATCCAAACACCATACACATAGCATGAAACACCACATTAACATGCATAACTATAATCCCAATAATCAATTACTCAGATTTCATCATCATAATATCATTAGTATTCTGAATTAACCTAATAACATGTTAATCCTTCATCTTGAATCATAAAAACCCTAGCTTTCTAATCATAAAACACACATAACACATGTATACTAGTTAAATCCGATTAACAACACTTATTAACGATTTTCAGAAAGCTTTTCCGTTTTAGAACAGGTCTGGACTATTAGGGATTGAATAAAAACGTTTATAAGATTGCATGGATGGAAACCAAACCTTAGATTTGTAAAAGAATGATGGATTAAGCTTGAAACCTTGTGTTTTGATCAAAAATCGCGTTCCAGAGGTTGTGTGTGTGTTGGGGCGGGTTATGGGATGACTAGGGTTTGTATAATGAAGTTTAGGAGGTCAAGTATGGTATTTATAGTCGTTTTTAGTCGTCCAGCCCGTAACTAGCGATGTGCAGCCTTTACACGCGATTAGGAAGCCTAATCGCATGTAAGTTCATGCAATTGGGGCCTAATCGCATGAACAGTCATGCATTTAGGCCCTACTCGCCTGTATGACTGCCCACTCGCCCCTACTATAGGCGATTGGGCTATCCTAATCGCCTATAGGGGCCTGTTCCGTGTGTTTTGCGCGTTAAACCCCGTTTTAACATATGTTAACACATATTCACATACCGACAAGTCACATAATGATTGTAAACACATAACACTTGTAAATACACATATTCACACTCGTTCACCAATTCCCGGGACTCGAGACTTGTATGTTCCGTATGCCCTGACGATCCTACAAATCGTCACCGTTTGTACACTTGGTTAAGGGACTGACATCTAATGAACCTCTAGACCAACATCCAATGATCTTCTAGACTAAACCGATAGTATCCCGAACCATAACCCGACTTAACTAACCCAGTTAAGTACAATATACGCGTGACTCGCTAAGGTAGACTTTCATCTAGACAACGTTGTTAACCAGAATTTGCCGGGTGTCACATATGAAAAAGGCAAGATTGAAGTGAAACATGTAGCAACAGCTAATCAAATAGCTGACATATTCACTAAACCCCTTGACACATCAACATATTCAAAACTGCTGAAGAGAAAATGAACTACTGATGAAGATAATTCTTCATCACAGTTTAGTCAAAAAGGGCAAATCAGGACTTTTCCCATCATCAGAAGTTTAACCTAGTCGGTTTAAAACTTCTGATAAAGAGGTTTTTAACCTAGGCGGTTTTAAAACTTCTAATAAAGAAGATCCAAGCGGTTAAAAACTTCTGATAAATATCTTTTTTCAACACTTATCCATTTAAACACAAAAATTCCCTCTTCTCTCTCAAGAAAGCTCTCAAACCCCTGAACCTGCAACATAAACACTGTTTGATTCATACACACACACACAAAACCACATGGCTTTAGTTCTTAAACAGGGACACAATCTCAGAGCCTACTTAGAAAAACAAGAAGGCTGGTCCCAATACGATGAGATCATTGATCTCGTCGTCAAATCCCAATATTCACCGCTCTCACAATTGACCCACCAATACATCCTGAAACTCTCAATGAGTTCTGGGCTAAATGCTGAGACAGTGATGGTGGATGATGAAGTTATCTCTCTCAACTCAACAATTAAAGGGAGACAAATGGCCATCACACCGGCCATACTTGCAAACAGACTGGGGTTGCATGATGTGAATGCCCCTGAAAAGTTTGACAACTCTGCAATCCACCTAACCATGACTGAGTGTGGTTATCAAGGTACTCTCTCACAAGCTACTATCTTTAAAAAATATTTGAACCCAAATATAAAACTTTTTGTTTCATTATATAATTATGTGCTTGAGTCCTAAAACAGGGTCTTATGACCAGATGCCCTCAACCTTTCAACCAATCTTTCATTCCATTGTGAATGAAACAAATTTCAGGGCATCAAAACTTTTCTTTAATGAGTTGGTGTTACATCACAATAACACTAAGAAAAAGTTTTTGTTTATATCCAAGGTTATTATTGCAATGCATAATAACTGAACTGGGTAATGAGGTGCTTGTGGGTAAAACTGAAATTTTAAAACCCTTAACCTCACAATCATACTCAAGGCACAACAAACCAGCTGCCTGGCCAGAAGATGACCAAGGGGAACCAGAACCAGTCCCCATGGAACCCTCATCTTCCAAACCTACTCCACCAAAGGCCAAGAAACCCAAGGTACAAAAACAAAAACCCACCAAACCTAAAAGAAAAGCTGATCAGGAGGTTGAGATGCCTGAACAAACTATTGTGCAATCTGCACTTCTTAAAGATGTTACTGAAACATCCTCTCAGTCTCATCCATCTCAAACCCCACCAAGAGCACCAATCACAATCCTTTTCAAAGAAAAAGACTTAAGAAAACTATTCCCATTGATTCTTCTTTTGAAACTGCTGAACCCACTGCCCAAACTACTGAACCAGCACCCCAAATTTCTGAACCAGACATTGAAATAGCCAAACTTCTCTCTGGGCTAAAAGAGGAAAGTCCCATCTACACATGTCAGTCCCCCTCAACCACATAAAACAGGGGACATAGCCTCAGAAATTGACATGGATGTGGACACTCAAAGCCCTAACCAAAGAGATGAGGATGAACCAGAGTCTCTAAGCCCAAACTTAGAAACTTTTGGTACTTTTGAGGCTGCTACTACTCATTTACCACCCAGTGGTGGAACCTGAGGACAGAAGTAACATAGCTAAGACCTCAACTGTGGCAACTACTGAGGAAGGCTTAATGCCTGAGATAGGAAATCCTCTGAACCAAGAAAAAGAGGTACATGAGACAACTGAGTTGGGCTCAGCTCATGATGTAACTGACACACCCCTCATTGAGGATGTAATCAGGGATTCAGATGATTCCATTGATTTGGATGATGTTTCAAAACACCAAACTACTGAATTGAGGCTACAAGTGAAGGTCCTGCACATGGTGTATCTAAGCTCAAGAAGCTAGTCACACCATCTCAGGTTAACCCACTCAATCCATGATTCCCCTAGAGTGGCATCTTCTGTACAACAAGAAGATCAACCAAAAACACACCCCTCCTACAAATGCCTACCCAATTCCCTGGGCAAACAAGCATAGACATGAACCAGCTATGCAGCCTAGATGGTCCCCGTACCACATGATGAACACTCTCATCAAGAATCA